>JAAEAF010000182.1:250000-349632 GCA_011037195.1 Triatoma infestans
AAACGTTAATTTTAAAGATTTTCAAGAAATTTCGATGAAAAGTCATTTTCCAAACGCTGATAAAATCGTGAAAGTAAAAATTATCAGATCTCCTATTTTGAGAAATATTTTTTGAATTCCTTATGGTTAGTATATAATTATATCGTATAGTATAATAATTATAAATATGATGAATTTTGTTATATTATTTTTTTGAAATTTAATAAATAACATTAAAAAAAAAAAAAAATGTTTGTTTAGCTGAAGAATGCGGTACAACTAAAAGTATTTGAGGAGTAGAAATGTTGGCAGAGTAAAAGTTTTATTAAGAAGAATTAGTGACAAAGTTTAATGGTGTAAAATAGTTTGTATGTTTTGGAAAAGCTGCAAGGTGTGTGCGAGAGATATAATGTACAGGTGTTATTTGCTAGAAAGGGACTTTTAATCATTAAATATGTCTACACTTTAGCTACTCTTTAGGAAAAGGTATAATGAAAATGTGCTGAAATGGTTCACTGTGCTGCCAGCCAAGCAATTTCCTCACGGTTTTTTTTTCTTTAGTATATTTTCCATACAAAACATTTGAACGAAGTTTAATTGGGGTGAATAAATTATTATTGTATTTTGTTGGGAAATTTATTTTGATGGGATGAGATCAGGGAAAATTATATCAGGATTTTTTTTAAAATAAAGTTTGTTCCAAGAAATTGTTGGCAACGTTTCAATATGTCATAACCTTTCTGGTAACCTTTTTAGCCACAGTATCTTAGTTTTTAAATAAAACTAGGAACTTTATATAACTGGATAAAGAAAAAAGTAAACTTATTAAATAAGTTTAAAAAGAGAATGTTTGTTTCTATATATAAAAAAAAGAAAGATTGTTATATTGCTTAGCAAATAAATATTTATCATAATTTTCCGATGTCTATTTAAATAGTTTATTTATAGATTAAGTATGTTTATATATCAATCTAAAAAACCTCTCGGTCGCAATATTTAAAACTATTTTTTATTATAAAATACACTCTATGCTAGTCTGGTTATCATAATTCATCAAGATATACTGATTATGGCTCAGAACTCGAAACCGTTCAATGGTTATAAAATGATGCTTTCCAGCAATGCGGATTGGCATAACCACTCTTAATATTACGGTTCCAATATCCGTTCTTATTAAATTGTAAGGAAATGGTGATGATGGTGATACTGAAAATGAAAATTCAGTACTGCATTTTTACTAACAAAATTTAGTAAACTCCACTGAGGAAGGAAATGTCTTGTATAGAACAATACAGACTAACCGATCGACGGCTGTATGGTAATGTCGCTGTGTGGTCCCTTAGGCCTGAGGGAATTGGGGCCAGAGTGTTTGGGCCTAGGACTAAACAGTGTCGGAGCCTATGGACAAGTTTCCTAACATCTTCCAGATAGAAATTCATGCAATTGGAAGGTGCGTTCAGTTTAACCTCGATAGGAATATCAGAATCAGAAGATTGTAATCCTATCCGGTAGTCAGGCCGCCATTAAAGCTCTGAGCTTAAGTGTCATCAGTTCAAAAATGTTAGGGGAATGCCTTGGCATACTCAATGATTTAGTCAGGAGCAACAAAGTTACCCTATTTTGGGTGGGATTTTGGCGTAAATGGAAATAAGATGACCGACACCATGGTAAGGAAAAACGCTGCATCTCCTTTTCTAGGACTGAAGCCTTCTGTGAAATAAACGATTAATTCATCCGAAAAGAACTTAGAAAGGAGAAGTAAGTGAAAAGAGCTCAGCTCTGGGAAGCCCTCCCAGGATTAGGGCAAGCTAGAATCTGAGTGTGCCATTCTAACCAGAAAATATCTGTGCGTGCATAAGCTTAAGTAAAAACAGGCTTTGTATGCTGACTGGTTTCCTCGTGGGGCAATGCAGACTCAGAGAGCATTTGAAGAAGCTGAGTCTAGAACACTATGCTGCAGCAGATTCTGTGGGGAGATGGAAGAGGGATTGCGATGCTGACATCCAGAGAAGATTTGGAAACCTGAGTAGTTACCAGTCGAGGGTGAAATATATACATTCCCCAGAACTTTCTCAGATCCTGAGTTTTCTCTGGAAGGGATGCTATAGGTGAGTGGTCTCACACTTGGCACCAGTTGGGGTGGCACAATAGACCTCTTTTGGTCGCAGTACCCCACGAAAAAAATAAAAATAAAATAAAGACGTACGGTAGTGTTAGTAAGCGGATGGAGAATTCTTGATGGTTTAGCGGGATTTTACATCGTTCTTGATTATTTAGATGCTCGCTTAAAATGAGCATCAATTCTGGTGTTTTTTTTTTAAATATACGAAATCCGACTAGTCAGGGTGTGGCTCAGTGGTTTCTTAATCTTGCAACCCATTCGTCGGCTTTGTGTAGCTGGGCGTGACAGAAGTGGTTAGGTGCGCAATGTATAGCTATAATTTCTGTGGAAAGAGGATATATACCGCTAAAGCGCTAAAACTCTGAGATTTTCTACAATGATAGACTAATCATACAATACCAAAAACCATATCCCCAATATTTTAACCCAATTAAACCAGCGAATCTTCTACAATCTTGAACTTTATTCAGAAACATAAATATTTTGAAGCGGTAAACAAACTTTTCAAATCCATTATGGGTCATACAAATTTTAAATAAAATTACAATAATAATTAATTGATTTGTAAAGTCCAATATGTGTATTACTCAGACCTCTACTTGTAGTTTGATATAAGTTTAATCTTATGGATCGTGAGGAATATCAACAACTCCAGCCTAAATAGTTTGCCTTTCTGAGTCGATTGTGTGTGGGGTTGTGAATGTGGGTTGAGTTTTAGCTATATATGCAGGTATATGTGTATAAGAGTTTATTACTTTAATGAGGGTGATTGTAATGTAAATATTGTTACATAATTTTTAACTTAGATTTAAGAATTTCACCTTCTTGAAGAGTGTTGCATGCATTATGATCGCAAATGATTTCTGAAGTTTTGCGCCACATTCTGGAGCCGAATGCGGGATCAGCAATTTCACTCGCCTCAGCCTTGGCGTTTTTTAATGATACAGGGCTGACGTGAAACGTTCTACGGGGTACACAATGGACCCAGCTGTAGTCTATGTGCTTGAACCTCCTTGGAGGCCTCGATTAGATTATATTAGATTTAAAAATATAGGAACCCCTTAGGAATAGGAACCGAAGAATATCGAATTACTGTACCATTCTCTTCTTTGTTTTCCTATGTTTGTTGATTGTGATTACATAATTAAATATTTGGGATGAAAGTATTTTTTTTTATACGAGAGTTATAATTGACATGATTAATAATAATAATAATAATAATAATAATTTGTTTTATTGTTGATCAATTATAAAATCTACTATTTACAAATGAATGATTTTACACAAAGTATGGGCAGTAGTCCATCAGTTCTTTGTTGTGTCATATTAATAAATTGTCATGAATTTATTTATTGATTTTGTTAATGATATTTACAGAAATATAAAGATATGAATTATGAGAAGTTCATAATAATGCTGAATAATAAATTATTCGTAGTTATTTCAGAGAATATAGTAGTAAAAGCCTGATACCCAAAAAAAAAAAAAAATACGTTTTACAACTGTCCACAGATCATAATTACCATGACATCACCGAACTTTATTTAATTTCACTCTTATGAAATGGGAAATATTTTCTTTAAAGAATCCCTAGTTTAGAAATTTTCTTGAAGTTCCCATTTCCACAGATATGCCAAACAAAAATCATGATTATTAATTACCATGACGTCACCGAACTTTTAAATAAATTAGTTGCATTGGAGTTAACATTATTTATCCTAGTCTACGTCTAAAGTAATAAATATCAAAGTATGCTTGCCTATCCATCTTCGTATTTGACATTTATTGGAAGCGTACGGGCCACTAAAATATATGTATGCTGTTACTTATATCTTGTACTTAATGGAATATTAAATTTTTGTAAAATTATGTGTAGTTTATAAATTTACTAAAACTATATTATAAATTTATTGGATTCAGTTAATTTTCTCGATAATTTTGTCAAATATTTTTCATTTTATCACTGGGCTAACAATGCGAGAAAATTATCAAAGAAAATGAAATAGTAAACAAATCAAAATTATTTGTTCGTAACAGACACAAAATTGCTACGCAAATCTGAGTTCAATAGTCGACGGCTAGCATCTACTTTACAAATCTGAAACAATAAATTATAGCAATATATATTAAAGAATAAAAAAATTGTTTATAGTATGTGTACCAAATTTAACGAAATTCGTCGAAAACTGCAAAAATCTGTTCAGTAAAAGCGCACTTCCAGTTTACTAATTTCCTTGAAACTAGGAATTTTGGCCATCTATTTATTTCTAATTAATTTTGTTTGGATGATAGAATTTGTATAATCAACGGTGATAGCACTTTAAAGAAAAACATAACCCCACCCCTCTCCTAAAAAGCCCTTAAATGAATTTTCCCAGAGAAATGTTTTAAATAAAAGTTGTAGATCATTGCATGTTTAGTTTATATACGATGTTTCAAGAAAATCGTCGGAGCCATTTTTCAGAAAATTTTAAAAAAGTAAAAAAAAAAAACTAGTAAAGTGGTATTCCTGTTGAGGAATTTTGACAGATAACGTACTGTCAGATTCCATGGTGATATCTAAACGAAATCAAAAACTTTCTATGGTTTTTCGTTTTTGAGGTATGAAGTTCACATACACACACACCATTTGCTAAAAACCACTTTTTTGGACTCAGGGACCTCAAAACGCATATTTCCGGTGAAAACTTGATATCGAAAATTTGTCACGATTACAATACTTCCTCTTACTAGGAGTAAGAGAAAGAAAAAACATCTTCATAATTTAAAAAAAAAACAAAAACAAAATGAAAATAGAAATAAATCACTTTGATGTTTTTTTGTTTTAAAAATGTGATTAAATTCTATTTTCTACAGATGATCAAAAAATTTTTAGTAAACAGGTTACCAAGGTCAGTTGTGATTTATATGAACAAAAACATCGTTCTTTGGGGTAGCAGTGGCAGATCCTAGTGTCCCACTTCTATGTTATTAATCTACATCGACATCAGAGCAATTACTTAACTTGATTCAAAAAGAAAAAAAAAAAGATTGGGCAGTTGGTTTGTATCCTTCAAATTACTGGCATTATTTTTCCCCCTTTGTAATGGAGTCTGCATGTATGATTTTATGGGTATTTGATGCTTAACAAAAAATTTTTTAAAAGCAAATGTTAGCTTGATATTTGGATTGGACCTTATCATTTTTATTTTTTTTAATTATTTTTTTGATAATTTTTATGTATATTCCAAAACTGCTTCTCAAGATATTCTTTGTATTACTTAGTTCTTTAAACTTTACGCTTAGTTTTTTTTTTTTAATAAATTAATTTTATGACTGACCCAGAGAAGCTCAGAATTTTCTCTAATTAACTGCAATTATTATTAATTTTAATTGACGAATTTGCTTTAAACTAAACGTTTGTTGGGTTTCCATTACATTGTAATAAAGGTGGTGAGGATTACGCTTGTTTGGTTGTCAATGGACTTATTATAAACAAAGTCCTCAGTCTAACACTGCAGAAAGCTAGCGTATAATGTTCTTTAAAACAGCAGTTTAAATTTAATCCTAACGCATATTTTACACAGAACATCTCCATTATTCCTGGAGGAAGAGAATAGCTAAGTGATTAGCGTGATAGATTCCCAAGCAGAGGACGCTGATTCGAGTCCAGCTGTATTACCCTTAGATTTTTTTCTTCCTAGGAGCCTCTACAGCTCACAGTCCGGTAATGGACAGTGTTGTCTGTAACGAGAGAACACTGTCCGGAGGCCGGCAGTGCACTGAGAATACTCCGGGCGCCAATGACCATAGATGTTGAAGCGTCTTAAATTAAAAAAAAAAAAAATTATTTTTGGAAAAATGTTTAAAAGTGCTAGATTTATATCTGTGAAGTAATCATTTGCAAGTGAAAAGATAATTGATAAATGCTGTTTGTGAACAAAACTTAAGAGACCTACTCTGTAAAGTCGCACTTCCGGTCAACCGATTTTCTTGAAATTTGGAATTACAGCAATCCTTGTAAACACCTTAATAATACGAATTTAGCTGGTAAAAGCATACATCATACTGACGTGACCATTTAGAGAAAAACCTAACGTTGCCGCTCTCTCAGAATAACCCCAAAAAAGTCTATTTTCCTGTAAAAGTGTTTCAAATAAAAGTGATAGGCTTTTATATGTGTAGAAGTGGTTCAATAACGTCGCCATTCCGATTCGTGGCTTTAAGCCGGAAGCATACACGTTGAGCACGGTTCTTGTCCCTGGCGTCAAGTAGCTAACTTCTTGTTAAACACGGGTGTCATTTTTGAGAAATATTAAGTTCTTACGGGGCTCACAATTATCTTATCTTTTCAGATACAACGATTTTTCTTGTAGCTATATGTTATAAATAATTGGTAGAATTCAAATTTAACTAAATTTTTATTCTTGATTCCGATGTCAAGTACCATACATGGACAATAATTTCATTACTTGTATACGGCACTTGACCCTCGGGGGGGTCAGAACAAATCATGTTCAGAGGTGCTTGCTTTTGCGAAACCTTTCTTATTTTAACTAATGTTGATTAGTAGGCCGTGGGTGTAATATATAATGCATATAGCTTGGCTATCGACCGTTTTTTATATTTTTATATAAAAAAATCCGATGTTTTGGAGGACTTTGTCCCCACATTCTTCGGGGATCTAAATACAAAAAAGTGTATTATTGTATGAAAGGAATAAAAAGAAGAAAATAATATAAATAAATAATACAAAAATAAAGGAATGACAAAATATTTTTGGAAAGACAATGAATATAAAGAGAGAATAGAAAAGTAATAATAATGAAAATGTTATTTATAATGAAAATTAATAATGAGTTGTGTATCAATAGGAAAACAGTAACTAAAAATTTTTTGAAATGCCTTAGCATAATCATTAGCTCGAAGATAATGAAAAAGTGCACCAAAACGTATACACAAATTCGTAAGGCCTGAAGGCCAAGGGAAGAAGAAACGGAAAATGTGTATAGGTTGCTATAATAAATATAGAAAAACATTGTCTAATAAAGGGGCAGACGAAAAGGCAAAGCGCATTATCAGTTTCGCATTGACTGCGACAATCAGAAACGATATTGTCTGCTATGTTTTAAACTTCATTACATCAAATAAAGCAAGCTAGTTTTTTTTATGTTATTACTATTTTTTTTCAATAAACTAAAAACAAAAGTGGGTTCTAAGACTAAAGTATTTTTAGTGTAATTTTATTTTTATATTATAATTTTATTTTTTTCGTATTATATTATTTAAGTAGTAGTAGTAGTAGTATTATATTATATTATTTAATTTGCGTATATTTTCATGTTCTTACGGTTCTTATTAAAAACACAGTATTTTTGTAAATTTTCAAATGTGTTCTTATTCATAACCCAGAAAAAAAAAAAAATCGGGTGCAAGAGATGACATTAAAAATATGCGGTTCTTGTACGCGGAGTCAAGTGCGGTGCTGGTTGCCTCTTCTGGGGAATATAACATACTAAGTAATGTAAAAGAATTGGGTTCATAGGTTCACACTACAGAGAAAAAGTCACTAGATGTCAGCGCTGCATTCTTGACCCCGGGGATGAGAACCGTCGTTTAAGGAATGTAATAGTTCTTGACCTTTAGGACAAGAACCGTATCAGAGGCAAGTTCATCAAATCAGCCTCCGTCGTTAACGTGATAAGGGAACATGCACTGCGACCTGAAAGGTCTATTGTGCCCTCTGGAGCATTCTCAGTGCACTACCGGCCTCCGAACAGTGTTCTAAAGTTACAGACAACACTGTCCATCACCGGGCAGTGAGCATTAGAGGCGGTTAGGAAGAGGAAAATCTAATGGCAGCATGCTCGTTTCGAACCCGGGATCTCTGCGTTGCTAGTCCAGCGCGCTACTAACTGAGCTAAATCCCCTCCAATGCATAGATGATACTTAAACTTAATCCGAAGTTCGAACTTCCTCAGATTTTTCGTTTTTGAGATAATTTGCTCACACTCAAACTCATACTTGCAGATCATTGGCTAAAAAATATTTTTTCATTACTCAGTGAAATTAGAAAAGTGTATTTCCGGTGAACACTAAATTACGAAAATTTGATGCAAACACAATACTTCCTGTAGTAAGTAAAAGTATACAAATTCAAAGAAACATTATTCAATATATAAAGTTATTAACTTAGAAAAGGATCATACATTTGGAAAATGTCTCAAAAAAAAAAAAATATATAATTTAAGAAAATTCTATTAAAATAATACATACGTAAAGAATATTTTGGTATTTTAAGTGACGTAAGAAACCAAAGTAGAACTTAATGATCTGAAAGAAAGTATTGCAAACAACAAAATGGAGATAATTTATTCCAAGGCACTTCTATGTCGAATCTATTTTAACGACGTAGTAGCATAAAGGAGAGAATCACTTAAAAAACCGTAAAAATAAAATAATAATCAACAACAATAGTTTACTAGTGACTTTTTTTTTTCAAGATAGGTTCGTAATCAAACTTACAAAATCGATATATATGATTTATCGATTATACTTTTATATCTCAGTGCTTGTTATTATGCTTAATTTCTTTCTGCTGTAATAAAATGTTACTCTTCATGAAACATTAGTTTTATGAAGAGGTATGATATTCAAAAAATTGATGATAAAATAGTAAAAGATCTCATGTGCTGCTTATAAGAATTTCCTTCGAGTTTATTTCTATGTAAAAATCATTTATATAGCTAGATTTCTTGACGAAACAATCATAAAAAGAATTGAATCAATAATCGAAACAATGCGCTATAATAATATACTATGTCTTTAAAATAATTCTTCTTTTATTATTTCCTCTTATTTTTTTCAAATTCAAAGTTTCGTAATTGAAGTTGTCACCGGAAGTACGTGTTTCGGTTCCTATGGTGGAAGAAATAAATACACAAAATATCTCAAAATCAAAACATCGCAAAATAGATGTCTGTTCGCACTGTGGAAAGTTTTGCGATTCAATGTGCTGGTCCAAGAGATGCTAAGATAATTTTGTACAACACAATCAATAAGCCGGTAGTAATGTATGCTTGCGAGTCCTGGGTTTTGACAAAAGCAAGTGAGAATGTGCTAGGGGTATAGGAAAGTCAGTCCGAAAAAAGGAAACGGACAGTGGTGGAAAGTATAGCATATTGTACGACCTGTACAACCAACCACATATTGTGGCTAGTGTAAAGTATGCCCGGCTGTGTTAGTTGGGCATCCGGAAAGAATGGAGGAGGACAGATTGTCCAGAAGGCTCCTCTATGGATAGCTAGGGGAATGTAGGGCAAGAGGCAGATCCCGCTTGAGATGGTTAGACGACCTCGAGAAAGACCTCTCCAGATGGATTTGAGAAGATTGAGGCGGTTAGCCAAGAATAGAACGGAATGGCTTTCAATTGTAAATGAGGCCGTAGACTCAAAATGGATGGTCCATTTTGGACTGTAGTGGCCAGGCATGGATGGATGGATGGATGCTCATTAATTCTCTCTATTTCAACTATTGCATCTATCCATCATCTATATATCTTCTAATTGCAAATTTCAACTTTGAAGAAAGTATTTATATCAAAATGGATAGTACACTCTTTTTGAACTTAGAAAAATTATCGATTTTAGCAGATTTTGAAACGTGAGTATTCTCATATGTTTTAAAGTAGATCTGATTATTAATAAATTATTAATATTTATTATTATAATATAAATTATTAATAAATGCTTATAGAGAAGTTCTCTTTTGTTTTTTTTTTAATGTTAAGACGCGGTCAACATCTATGGTCATTGGCGCCCTAAGCCTTCTCAGTGAACTGCCGGCCTCTGGAGTGTTCTCTGGAACAAAACACTGTCCATCACCGGGCAGTGATCTGTAGAGTCTCCTGGAAGAAAAAATCTAAGGACAGCACAGCTGGACTCGAACCAGGGACCTTCGCGTGGGAACCAGTGCTATTCCCTTCCCTGTGTTTTGTATGTTTTTGGTATACATATATATATATATATACATATACAATACAATACAATACAAACTTTATTGCTTTTAAAGATACAATCTCATAGCAATGAGTTTGGCCATTACAAAATAAATATAAGTAAAATTTAAAATATTAGACATAATAAACGTAATAATAGTTATTATAACAAAACCAATCTAAAAAAAAAAAAAGGTTTGTAAGGAATACCACAATTAAAGAAATGAATATAACAACATAAACCTTACTTTGATTGGATACAAATATATTACCAAAAAAAATATATAAATTATAAAATGCCAGCAAACTAAAAAACAAAATCAAGCAAACAAAAAAAAACTGGAAGTAATATCGTAAAAAGAAAAGCAACCTCAAACAAAAGTGTCTTCATATATAATGTTAGCAGGACTTGGAGTTTAATTAATTAATTCATTTATTTATTTTAATAAATGGTAAAATAAGGCAAACAAGTGGTAATATTATGTTGAGGCAAGTTTTCTAAACTTCAAACTATTAGTGAAATTAGAGCTTCGCGTGGGAATCAGTGCTATACCCTTCCCTGTGTTTTGTATGTTTTTGGTATATATATACATGTATGTGTGTGTTTGTGTGTGAATGTAAATCTGTATGTGTGACAAACATAACCAAAAAAACGCAAATCACATTAAGTTCAAACCTAGTATTCCATTTTTTGTCCTGAGGTTGCGACACAAGATTTCAGGGAAAAAAATTGACAGAAAAATCTGTCATTTGGAATTTTCAGATATGAGTGGAATTTTCTCGAAAATGATACCCTCTTCTCAATATATCTATACATATTTAGGTCCAGAACGATTATTTGAATAAACATTTTCGAGGAAATTGATTTTTGTGGGACCGCTGGATAGTGTTTAAGTTATGGTCTAAGGTGTCATATGTGTGGTTGCACTCTCTACATAATACTAACACTCCATCTAATAGATTACTGTCTAAACTTAAAAAAAAAAAAAATCCAATTCTGTAAATAATAGCAAAACAATCTCTTTTCACGACAGATTTTATGATAACCATAAATCGCATAGTTTTATTGAGACTATTTTGCACTTTGATGAGTTCTTTGTAGTGCTCTGCAATAGTAGCAGAAAATGGTGCAATGAGAATACATGAACTGACACTTTTTTTTACAATTTACATTTTGACGATTTAGGAACGAAGGAGGGTGATTGATATTGATGAATGTCGATTGGGTAGAGCTGCCAGTTGAACCACGAATGAAGAGTAATGTGACTAGTTACAACTCTTGCTTGTTCTAAGGGTGGTTGAGCTAGTGTGGCTAGTTTGGTAAAACCTTACAAGGTTGAGGGTGAGACTTGTTACTTTCTGAAGTTGATTTAGTCACTGAGCTTTACCCATTTTATACCCAGTTTCTCCTAACTAGAACAGCTCCTTAGGCAGAGAGGGTTAATATAACAGAGGAGGTTAATACGTGTTGTGGTGGTTGGTTCCGCAGAGCTGGAAAGCATCAGAGACATTTTCCGGGGTAGCCTGCTTCATTTTGTGGTCATCGGCCGGTTTCGGGCGTTCGCCCATCTTCAGGATGCGTTTATCAGACAGTGTGACACACAGACTCGCACAGAGCAAACTTAGTTTCACACTAACTCTAATACACAACACTAACTGAGTTAGTGTGAAACTAAGTTTGCTCTGTGCGAGTCTGTGTTGTCACACTGTCTAAAAAACGCATCCTGAAGATGGGCGAACGCCCGAAACCGGTCGATGACCACAAAATGAAGCAGGCTACCACGGAAAATGTCTCTGAGGTTAATACGTGATTAACGTATGCGTAAATGGTGGCGCCTCAATGCGGCTGCTAAAAAATATTGAGTAAAAATATTTTATATGATTGATCGTCAAAACAGAGCTGTATGGTTCATTTTAACAACATCCATCAACTACGGGGGATTCGTAACATTTATAATAATTAATGGACAATATTTTAAATTTTATTAATTCATAATATAAAATATTATATTACATAGGATTATAGGATTACGATGAAATAGTAAGACAATGAAGCTTTCTGTAATATGTATAATAGATACATATATATATTCGCATAGCAATATGAATGAGAGAGAATGGGAATGTAACATGTTCTCCATTATGGTATTAAATAACCATTCCTACATACATATTACATTGAAATGATTGTAGTGAACAGCGGGGCCCATTTACAAATGTGAGAGTGCTTTGCCGGTAACGAAATGGTTAGAGGATTAATAAAAACCTATTTGAAATAACCATTTCAAATTCATTGATGTTTTGTTTGAAAACATTACATCACTTTATGATGAAAATGGAATACGCTTATATTATATTATTTAAACTTAAACCTTTCATCGTAGTTTCATTTGCCTTTGACAACTTACTTAAAATATTGGTAAGGCTTACATATTATGAACAAATTATTAAAAGATTAGTTTATTTGAAATTATTTATATAAATTACAATGAATACAAGTAAAAATAATTAATAATGCCAATTTCGTAGGAAAATTAAATTTCTCTAGAAATTAGCAACTTTCCTTAACTTGACATAAATTTGAGGGTTAAAATAATTTCTGGACATGCAGGTTTCTTTCATTCCTGACCGGTTTCGGATTTTCATCCATCATCAGAGTAAAGTTATCAAGTTAAGAGCCTAATCCTAGTGTTTCCTAATTCCTAGTATGTCCATCACCGCGTTTTTGTAATTTGCTACAATTTGGTTTGTCACTGACCCAATGGGACAATGTTGAGATCATATTTAATCGAACACAGAATCTTTCCATTAAAAGCGGAGTTGTTATTCTAATCGATAACAATAACCTTATGGATAAAATAAAAGTATTCCATTTTTGTCCAAAATAAAATTGTAGAACAATATGCCTTGAATGGAAATATTCCCTCTGTTGAAAGTGATTTCACAATAAATAAACCAATAGGGTAAAGCTAGGAGTGATGACGGGGGTAGGAGAGAAGACGCAGGCTTTGCTTCTCTTGTTTGCCACCATGTGGCGTCATGGAACTTAGTCCAAAATTCTTCAGTTATTTTGTGTGTTCTTCTGTGTGCTACGAACATTTATACGCATCAGCTATATCTAGCGAATACCTGAATTTTCATAACGCATTAGTAAATTTTTATATACTATTTTAATTGCAATTGAAATGAAAGATTTCCACGCTATAGTTCAAGTTGGAGTCGTAGCCATAGTGTTTACCAAGTTTCATGTTTCGATCAACCATGTTACCTTCACAGAGGAGAGGACTCCTACCTATGGTGCGTCATCTATCCTACCATAGTAGGAGAGACGGCAAAATATAGTGGATTAGTATTTTGTTTCTGGAATAAATGAGAATGTCTTTATTTTGAAAAATAACATCTTTTTGTAGATAATAGTAATTGACATATGTTTTATAAGCATTACCTCTTCAATATATCGCCTATATTTTGATACAGGGCATAACTTTGAAATGTGCATCATCTCTCCTAGCTTTACCCTGATTGTATTATAAGTGTTGAACCACAAATATTGTTTAGGAAGGTTTGTAACAAAGACAGAAATGTATATTATCGAACACGCCTAATAAATCACTACTAGAGAGAATTTATCTTATGTTTCAGGCAGCTGATCGGATAAGCAAGTCTACTGCATTATCGTTGTCTCAGCCCCAAGCGGGGATTAGTGGCCTTCTAATGGAAAAGTGACGCCCTTATATACTTTCTGTACTCCAAGAGCCGCATGTTGCATGTGTTACACGTAGCTTTGGTTATTAATTTAGATGTTGTCAAAGTAAATAATTGTAAAAAACTGAAAGTAAGTATTCTTTCAAATTCATAAAGATGCAGTTTTCCAATCTATAATTTGTAACAGTTTTGAAAAATCACTATTTTCACTTTCTTTTACTCCTAGTTGTGGTCGTGGTGTCAGATTTTCGAAATAGGTTTCTATCCGGAAGTATTCGAAGTCCACTGTGAAAGAAAAAAATGTAAATGTTTGAGTATGTTTTTGTATGTAAATGACTTATATGCGCCTAAAATATCAGCAACTGTGTATACATATCTCAAATCGAAAAATAGCTCAAACATGATACTCCTTTTTGATACCACCATCATCGTATCAATTAAATAAAATTTAATATTTCGAAAAATAAAAATTTAGTTTAAAATAATAAAAGAGTAAAAATAATTAAAATTTAAATTAAATAGAAATTGAAAACTGTTTTACATTTTTAGAATGGAAGAACTATTGAAAAAATATTCTTGTCTACTTTATATACGTATAAAATGAAAGAATATGCAAGCGCCAAAACAGCTATGTGACTAGAAGTGTGAGCTGGAAATAAGAACGCCCGAAACCGGTCGATGACCCACAAAAAAGAAGCAGGCTATGAAGGAAAATATCTCTTGATTCTTAAAAATGTTTGTATGTTTGCTTTATGATATATACGAACGTGGCAAATTACTAAGAACATACAATACACTAGTGTGAAACAAAGCTGTGAATTTGATACAAGCACTTGTTTCATTCAAAGAATGCGCCAAGCTGAATATTCATTTTAGAAACCTAGAAAGGAATCACATCTATGACTAAATAAAAAATCTGGTGTGAAACATTCACAAAACTTTCTCTTACTCCAGTTTTCAAAATTGTAATTGACAAAATATTAGTGCCAGTGTACCAAATTTAATGAAATTCGTCAAAAACTGAAAAAACTGTTCAGTAAAAACGCACTTCCGGTAAACTAATTTTCTTGAAACTCGGAATTTTGGCAATCTATTTATTGCTAATTTATTTTATTTGGATGATAGAATTGTATAATCAACTATGATAGCACTTTAGAGGAAAAACATAGCCCTTCCCCCTCCACCCTTAATGTGCCCTTTAATGAATTTTCCCAGAGAAATAGTTTACCCAAAGGAATCTTTGTAAGCGTAGTTTATATACGAAGTTTCAAGAAAATCGTCGGAGCCATGGTTGAGAAAATCGCGAAAATGTGAAAAAAATCATTTAGTATAGTGTTAAAGTAAACGCACTTCCGGTCTTCAGATTTTTTTTCAAACCCGGTATTTCTATAACACACCTAATTCTAAATAACATTATTTAGATGACAGAATTGTCTAATAAACTGAAATAGCACTTTATAGGTAACCGTAAACCCACCCCTCTCCCAAAAGTATCCTTAAATGCATTTTCCGGAGAAATGTTTAAACAGAAAAGTTGTAGCTCTTTGTATATGTAGTTGAAGTAACAAACTTTCAAGAAAATCGTTGGAGCCATTTTCGAGGAAATTGCAAAAAGGTGAAAAAAACCAACTAATAAAGTGGTACTTCCCGTTGAGGAATTTTGACATATTACGTACTGTCAGATCCCATGGTGATACCTAAACGGAATATCAAGTTTGAACATTCTACAGTTTTTCGTTTTTGAGGTGTGCTGTTCACATACACACACACACACATACACACCGTTTGCTAAAAACCACTTTTTTGGACTGAGGGGGACCTCAAAACGGATATTTCCGGTGAAAACTCGCTATCGAAAATTTGACACGATTACCATAATTCCTCTTACTAGGAGTAAGAGAAAGTAAAAATGTTTCATATTCAGAAGACCTAAAGGTTTAGTTTTGCTTCCGGGAACCGATTCACCGCTTCAGAATCTATATGGGTGACTTTCAGGGTGAAGAAGAGGCTAATTAAAATCTTTAAATTATCTCTTGAGTGGAAAAACAACCATTCAAACTATTTTATTTCAATAATATTAAAACAAATCAAATAAAAAATAAAAAAAACTCAAGCGAAGTAAAATCAAATGTAATATGAGAATCAGAATAGAGAGGTAGATGGTAGATGGAAGTGATGAAGTAGTGTGGAAGCGGAGTGGAAGAGATGTGGAAGACTGGAATATATCCATAGCTGGTGGTAGGTTGTTCTTTGGGCCGGAAATAGAACCCCTCAACCACTGTCTGTTTACCTTTGCCAGCGCAATTTTGGAACAATGTCTCATGTTTCCTACAGCGTACGAAGCAGAGACACAACCAACACAAAGCTTCCTCCCAATCCTCCCTCTATGCATCACGTTCGCTAAAAGTTGAACTTATTGTTGTGAGCACTGCTACTACAGTTTAACTGTATACTCTGTATAATATTCATACCCTGGCGCGTTTGTTATTTTACTAATATTTAGTTTGGGATTTTTATTTTCTTTTTAGATTATTTTAAGATAATATTACGTATAACTACTGCAAAACATTTTATAATATAACTATTTACAATTCTATTAGTGACAGGCGAATAACGGTTATAAGTGATAGTAGGATAGCGTTGGACCCTTTGAGAAATAGTGCTAACCGTAGTCTGGTAATAGAAGAAGCTTGAAAAGTTCTTGGACACTTGATAGTTAATGGATGGACTATTAGTTTCAGATGGACCAGGTCACATGTAGTTACAGAGGGGAATGAAAGAGCTTATTTTTTAGCCAAAGAAGCTGCTAATGGTTCTGATTTTGAAGTTTTGAACTCTACCCTAAATCTTTGATTAAAATGGAACTGGCCAAACGAACTGATGTTTATTGGGAAGAAGACTGGCGAAACACCTCGAAAGAGTTATATCTGAAGAAATTCTTTCCTACTTTGCAGAAACGTAAAGAAAGCAAATGGTTGCAGAATTCTTTTGAACATGGTATGCACAGGGACTACTATTCCGATTTCATCTGGCAGATAGTGTCAGTTGCATCTGTCATGTATATTATACTCGCATTTTTATTTTTGATTTTATTTTTTTATTATTCTTTGTTTTGTTTTATATTTTATCAGAGTTATATTTTAGTAGAGTTCCTTTAAAATCAAGGAAGTTGATACAGTTCAATCTTGGGAACATTTAATTTTTAATTGTCCATGTTTTGAAAACGAACGAAGAAATCTTATTTTTGAAATCCTTTTTATGGGGTACAAATGGCCAGTGGATCCTACAGTGTTGATTAATAAGCGCATTTTCAAATTATTTAATCATTTTATTAAATATATTGTCAAGAGATTATGAATTCTTTGAAATGATCTCGATGAACTTTGTTTTGTGAATATGTACGTATATTATACTCGTATTTTTTATTTTTTATGTTTTTTTATTATTATTCTTTTGTTTTGTTTTATATTTTATTGTAGTTATATATATTTTTGCTGCCACTTCTTTATTTACAAGTACATAATTTGGATTTCTTATTCCCTTTAGTTTATAAATGTAACTTTATAACAATAGTCCGTACAAAATATTTAATTTGACTTTCTTCTTTCTTTTATGTATAAATGTGTGTACAGTTAGGTTTCCTTGTATCGTTGGTTTATAACTTTGTTATCTTGGTATGTTTAGTTTAGATATGTATTGTTTATAAATGCTGTAAACTTTACTTTTAATAACATTTAAAAACTTTTAATAACTTTACTTTTAATAACAATTGATATAACAAAAAAAAACAAAAACAAAAATTCTAATATGTACTATAATGGATGCTACGTGGACTATGATGAATTTTTAGGTGGAGAGAATTTAGGTCTGGTTGATGATATAAGAAGAAGATTTGATTAACACTGGTTAACTAATATATTAATAAATAGACACAGACTGCCTGGACTTTACAATAGAGAAATGTTTAAGGTAGAATAGTATGAGAATGACACGTAGCGATTGGATGTACTGAACTGATTTAAACTGTGTTTCTATGGACTGTCCGTCACGAAGGAAAGAATCTTCTCCCACTCCAGTCCAAGAGAGTGGTTGAGCTTCTCTTTGCTCTGTTTGCTTGCTGTTACATCATCGTTGAGCTTCTCTTTGCTCTCTTTGGTTGCTGAGCTTCTCTTTGGTTGCTGTTACAGTAGTAACGGTGAAATTATTGTCAGAAGGTATCATGTGCTATTGTATTCAATTTTAATACAAAATTAAAACCAAATGAAATTTTCTTAATTTTGCCAATAAACTGAAAAAAAAAAAAAAATCATCAAGTCTTGTTTTCTCAAATTAAACGCAAAAGTTCTTCTTGTCTTTTTAATTATATCTAAAATGATTTTTTTCTTTTCAACAATTAGATTTTCATATATTTGCGGTTTAAAATGTATTTGCGGTATTAGAATGAGGTTTTCTAGTAATTTTAAGGTTAATATTCTTAACAAGAAATAGCTCTTATTCATTCAGATTTAGAGTTCGGTATTAAAATTTAGTACATATTAAACGCACTCTCACGGCTGTAAGAAGAAGTATTACATTCGTTCAAAGTTTGGAAATTTTCATAGGAAATAGATGCTTTAAGGTTTTTCTAAGTAATTAATAAATGTTCTTAACGAATATTATCTATACGTGTGTGTATGTGTGTGTGTGTGTGTGTGTGTGTGTGTGTGTGTACATCATTCAATATCTGTGTCTGAGTGTGGTTTATCTGGTTGAACAAAATAGCTCAAAAATTAAAAATCGCCGGAAGTTTAGGAAAATAGATTAACCGGAAGTATGACTTTGTAGAATAGATTCCTGAGTTTTTTTTGGAATTTTCTCGAATGAGAAAAGATTTTCTTTAAACTTGGAATTCTAACGGTAAAAATAGAAACCAATCATTTTTATTTGAAACATTTCCCTAGAAAAAAAATTATTTTAGGGGGCGCTCTGGGGGGGGGGGGGTATTATTTATATTGATAAACTTTACACATATTTTTTTTTATATTTATCTCCACTTCCTTTGAATATTATAATATTTGTTTTATTCAAATTTACTTCTATTTTATTTCCATCGCAATATTCTTTCAATAATTTTCATTTCTTTTGGATATCGAGCCACGAGTTTGACAAAATCAAGGCATCATTGGGGAAAGTAAAATATTAAAATTTTTAGTACTATATATATATACGTTTACCCTTCTAGTATTTTCATTTTCTACGATATATTATCAGATCATTTAAAGTTAAGGAAAATAGCAAAAGGAAAACGCCCCCTTGTAATATTCCCCTGGTCATCTCAATTTTCTCATATTTTATTAAACGCGCTAACTTTAATTATAACTCCTTATTTATATTAAATATTGTAATATTGATACATATATTAGATAGTTTTGGAAATAATTTGTCAAGATCTATGTGTAATGGAAGAAAGAAATGAAAGAAAATAAGAATTTCGAAAATAGTTTTGTGAATTTTAGCTAGTTCAAATAGTGTATTTTAGTGAAGGGGAAAGAGCCAGGTACTATAACTTAGGTCAATGCTACTGAAGAGTCAAAGGGACAAGTAACTGTTAGGATAAGACAATACACTCCCTCCAGACGTTACAGCATTAGTTGAAAAGATTTGAACTAACAAGAAAAGGCGCGTTCTTTCGAACAGTCTGAACAGTCACCCAGAACGCTTGTCTCAGGAATCGCTCTATTAGCATCAGTGCTAGTTATAAGTTAAAACATAAGAGTTTATTCTAAATAGTTTCAGCATATTAATAAAGCATATTATTGTGATATTGTAAAGTACTTAAATTCACTTAGAGAATATATCTATTTTAAAAACAGTGTGATCTCTTGATTATTTCTAATACTTCACTCCTAAACATATACACTCTCAAGCCCGTTACAAAATCGCTCACGCCACAAGCTACTACTACCACAACTAAACTACAACACAACACACCAAATACATTTCATATGCAAAGCTTTTCGGAAAGTTCACGATTATTGCAAAATCCTTTCCCTTTTTAAGCATAAGATTAATTAATGTTTATTATTATACTTAAAACGAAAAATACAATAGTAATATTATTATTATCTCTAATTCTTTAAATTCTTAAATTCGTTTTGCTCTTTAGGATTTGATGAACTCTCCACCCTCTCGATTAACCGTTTAGCCAGAACGGACGTGAGTAACTTAGCAATATTATTAATTAAAACTAATCTCTAATTAAATGCAAAATCAAGTCTATCTCCTCTTTTTGAAAATAAAATGCACAGATATTTCTGTCCATATTTCTAGAATCTCTCCACGTGAAAAAATATATTGATGAATAGATTAATTTCTTTTTGTTACTACTTTTTCTCATTACTTATTCATTTTTATTTCATTTCTTTGCCGCTATTCTTTCTTTCCCTTTCTTTGTAAGATGGAATATTGCAATATTTTATTCAATTTTCAAAAATTCACTTTTCAACGAATACTAGTTTCTAAGATTCTCTGAGAGGAAATTTTTTTTTTTTTTTAAGCGAATGAGGATGTACATATATACATATGTGCGCGTGTGTGGGTATGAGTGTATGTGCGTGTGAGGGGTGTAAGCCTCTCGGTATGAAATGAAGACGCATTTTAGGCCCTTGCTATGTCCTGCAGAATTCTTGCCATTTGATTTCTAGACCCAGGTGTACCTTAGGTAGTGAATAAGAAAAATTAGTTTCAAGTAACATCTAAACACCGTAGAGGGAAGTTACCGCTCAATCAGAAAAAAAAACCGTAGGTCGAAGTGCGGAAGAAGCATGCACTTCGTAGCAAATAATTGCACGTTAAATTTTGTGCCAGTTGTAAGGGCATGGTTTAACTTGGACTATTGGTTCCTTCAAATCAAGTTTTTAAAGATGAGAAAGATAGCAGAAGGTCTCAAAGAGTCAGTAGAAAAGAAGATGTTTTTATATGATATGTTCCTCATCCAGTTTGGAGGAACACCTTCACCAGTAAAAGAACCGATATTACAGGAGCTCAGATAATCACTTTAAGGGGGCACCTGCCGTTTCAGCGTTATTATTATTATTTTTTTTTTTGGCATTTGCTTTCGCCATCAGCCGTAATATGAAAAAAAGCACCATCATTACTGTGAGATATCCAGCACCAGTGTGGGGCAAGAACCAGCCCCATCGTCTATACAACATACTTCTGCCTGTAATTACACTTAGTTACCTTTCTACAGTAAACATTCCTCCAAATAAATACATTCATTAAAAAAAAAAAAAAATCACTCATTCGGATAAATACATTCATGCCAATGAGAATTTATTTAAAACCAATAGAATAAGTAAAATTTGGGGTGGCTTTTCCGATACTCACTTACCCCTTATTCTTAAAACTAAATTAAAAATATGTTCACTATTTACATTGCTATCACACTCAGATGCACACAGATGCTGGCTCAAACCCGCCCCTCCAAGAGACAGTGGCTCCCCGATTTCAGCGTTTCTGTGTTTGGCCACTAACATCAGTAAGGGTTAAAGGTAACCCAAAATCGGTCCGTTGGTTTAGAACAGGTCAGAGCAAATGATTAACACAAAAACTGGAAACAAAAATTTTGTGAGAAAGGCAAATGTTGCAGCTGGCTCTGTGATTAGCATCTTAGCCAAGTCAAAGTGCGATAATTGGAGCTCTCGTGTTAAAGTGTTTAACGCACTAGCCAGAAGTGTTATGCTGTACAATGCACAGATATGGAGTTTGAGATACATTAGCCTGCTAGAAAGAGCGCATGTCAATTTTTATAAAAGATTATTTCAGTTACCAAAAACTACTCCTGATTACATTGTTAGAACTGAATTTGGCATTCCTCACATTCTTCTTTATATAGTTAAAGTCTCATTGCGCTGGGTTAAAAATTTGGCTAGTATGGAAAGTAAAAGACTGCCGCGTAAATGTTTTATTAGGCTTTTAGACTTACATGCGGATTCTGTAAATAGTCTGAAATATAACTGGTTCTCTCAGTTGAATAGTCTACTTTTAGATCACGGTATTGAACTAAATCCAGAAGAATTAACCCGAGGTATTAATTTTTCTGTTAGAGAAATATTTAATTCCTTACAAGATAGTTTAAAGCACAGGGACGGGCAACTTCTTGAAAGTTCTCGATACAGCCAAATCTACAATGCTCTTCCACTCCTAGCTAATGCTCCTCAGGAGTATGTTACTATTAGAATGTTGTTCCGTATTACCAAATTGATAGCCCAATTGAGACTTTCAAATCAATATATTATGAAGCTAACTGTAAATAATATGACGCACACTGTAAACTGTAATCAGATCTGCACTGTTTGTAATATGTTTGTGAAGGAAGACTTTTTTCATTTGTTTGCTCAATGCCCAATATATACACCGATAAGGATGAATTATTTTAAATCCATTATACCCTCTAGAGTGGAGACAGTTATTCTCGGTTATCTCTTCAGTACCTCTAAAGAAGATTTAACATATTTCTGTTACTATATTGATAGTGTTCTTAGGCTTCGGTCTTTTATTTTGAATGAGTAATTGTTTCCGTATTTCTTTTCTTTATTATTTGTATTCTTTGTTTTAACTTGAAAATTCATTTACTTTATTTTTTGCATTGAGTCTTTATCATGTTTATTTTATTTATTTATTTTATTTTTTTTATTTATTTTGCTTTTGTTGGTTAATTACTTTAGTATTATTTAGTATTCTGATTAAATGTACAATGTTTATTATTTTTGTTTATTAAGCAAGTAGCTCATGCTCTGTTATTTGTAATTTCTTTTTTTCTTGTATAACCTTCTTTACATTTTTTATAGTCACTCTGTATGTAAAGGATTGTAATCTTATAGATATACAAATAAATAATAATAATAATAAAAAAATAATAATAGTTACCTTTCTACAGTAAACATTCCTCCAAATAAATACATTCATTAAAAAAAAAAAAATCACTCATTCGGATAAATACATTCATGCCAATGAGAATTTATTTAAAACCAATAGAATAAGTAAAATTTGGGGTGGCTTTTCCGATACTCACTTACCCCTTATTCTTAAAACTAAATTAAAAATATGTTCACTATTTACATTGCTATCACACTCAGATGCACACAGATGCTGGCTCAAACCCGCCCCTCCAAGAGACAGTGGCTCCCCGATTTCAGCGTTTCTGTGTTTGGCCACTAACATCAGTAAGGGTTAAAGGTAACCCAAAATCGGTCCGTTGGTTTAGAACAGGTCAGAGCAAATGATTAACACAAAAACTGGAAACAAAAATATTCATTAGGTCCCAAATTCTGATTAAAGGATCCAAACACAGTTGTAAATTTCCATCAACAATAAAGAAATAAAAAAGTAAAAGATAAGTTCTTTACACAAAACTTGATGGTTTTCAAGATGGGAGAAATCCAAACCGGCTAAAGCAAGGAAATATTAAGTTATTATACTATGTAACATATACTATAATTGCAGGATATTGTCCAACATTAGAAACCAACTGCTTGGACTATAATTAAATTCCGTTTACTGAATACTTTAATAAACAATTGTTATTTGTATTTATATATAATATGTATTATAATCTCGAATTATTTTGAGAATCCCCATCAAAAGTTAATCCAGTAGCAGATGGGATTGATATGATAAACATGCCACTACATGCCCATAATGAGCCCTTTATTGGGTAAAATGGATTCCAGTTATAATACAGGAGCATGTTTACTTTGATTAGTGATGCTAAGAGATAATCTAATAATTGGACCTCTTCATCCCATCTCTGATACATAGATGTTCATTTGCCAGTGATCTCAGATATTATAAGATACTTTCTAAAATAAAGAGGTTTAAACTTTCAGAAGAAAAATCAGTTTCATTTTGTTATACTTTTGTTCATAATAACAAACAGGTAGAAAAGAAAGTTAATCAGCTACGTGGTTAATATAAAAACATTACAATTCTTGGATTTTTTTTAACGATCCAAAAATCATAATTCCTTAAACTTGGCAATTATGATATTATAAGGTACATTTTTTCTTTAATCAATAGCTCATACAAACATGAATTTAATCGATTGGGGCACGTCTTGTTAAGAAAGAGTTGAGTAAGTACATAAACGAAGTACGTGAGAAAATTCACTGCAAGATTAAACACTACAGATAAACTCACTATGAAAAGCTACGTGACCCATCCTTTAGTATAAAATCTATTTCGTAGCCCCAGTTTCTGTATTGGAATTTGGACTATGATTGACGAGGACAAAACTGTTCTTCCAACACCTGTACTCAACTTTTACACCTCACCCTGATAGATTTGACATGCAGCATATAATTGAAGTAGATGAACCATTACCTATTGTACTTCCTCTCAAAGCTTTTTCTTCTTCTGATGTTAAAGTATTGGATCCTAAATCTTCCACGGGTACGATCTTATCAACTACAAACGTCCTCCAACAAATGCCAAAACGATCCAATAGTCCTCATAGAATACATATAATTCAGTACATTTTCCCCCCCGCCCAATGGATATTCCCAGAAATAATCACTCAATTAACCACTGAACAGCATTTCATTATATCATCATATAAGTCTCCTTCTTAAAAAACGTAAAGAAGTAAATAAAACATCCAGAAAAAGAAGGAAAAATTCGAACAAGAGAGATAAGGAAAAAATAGAAGAAAGTCAAAGTATCAAGGATAGAAGAGTCAAGGATTTCTACGAAGGTATAAAACAGGTTTCCAACCAAATCTTAGGGATAAAGAATAAAAAAATATAAATTATGATTTTCTAATTATAAGTAAAATATATTAGTATAAATACATTTAATATTGACTTATTATTTAGAGCAATATTAAGCTTGTGTTTTTTCGAAGGTTGGGAGAAAATAATAATAAACAGTTGGAAGGTAGAATACCTTTAGTACAATAAAAGGGAATTTCCCTTCCTTTCTCCCTTTAATAGAGGGAAGGATTATATATATGCAGTGCCTCAAATAGGGAGGATAAACAATTTTTGTAGTCCAGGGGGAGTTTAAAGTGCTATAAGAAATTCAAGGTCCAACCTTCAAGTTAAACACTTTTAGATTGTAAGTTTGTCGAAGTATCATAATTGTTGCTTAGTACTATTATTATTATTTAAAGAATGAGATTTTGATATGATAGATTGATGATTTTGATTATGTAGACTGTATTTTTTTTTATTGTATATTATATTTCTTTTTATGTTTATTCGTTGCTTATTTATGATCCCTCATAGATTCAGGTAAACACAGACTTCACGAAATTCCTTTTGAAAAGATTCCAATTATAATTATAATAATTAATTATTAATTAACATAGTTAATATACCCTCCAATACATAACATTACACTGGAGTTCTACTGAATGAAGGAATTTGATTGGAAGAGACATGGAGGGGGATAAGAAAGAGATGGAGAGAATATTTTTAATGAGCACCTCTTCAATATGATGGATTTAGAAGATCAAAATGGAAGTTTAATATTATTAAATGTTATCCTAAATTTTATTAAATAGCGAGTATGTAGGTTATTCCGTAAAAGAGAAAGTAGAAGAAATAATTAAAGACAGAATACAAGGCTCACGGAGATGATGTTTTTTTTGGGGGGGGGGCTAGGTTGCGAGCTTCTTTGGGAAAAAATTATCTCACCTAATATTCAATATTTGGGACGTTCATTAATGAATGAATTCTCCTTTCATATCCTTCACAATATTTGTACTTGTCATAATAATGCCATTTTAATTCATTGCCTATTAATGTAATATAGATGTGGAAATAAATGGAAAAAGAAATCAATAACATATTAACTCTATGGACCCTACTGTATTAAAATTTTCTCAAGGATATATATCGGTTATATCTGCGCAGTTAGTATATCTTGTTTAAAGCAGAACTTAATAGACATTTTCGAAAAAATTCTAATAAATTCAAAAACGTACTCTGTAACATCACACTTCCCTAGAACTGATTTTCCACAAATTTGGAATACCAGCAATGCTTCTCATGTGTATTAATATTATATAAGTAGATAGTAGAACCAAATATTGCTTAAATAAGCAAATCAGCTTAACGTTACTGTCCCCCCCCCCGCCAGAACCTGCCAAAAATTAATTTTCCCGAAAATTGATAGGGATTCATGTGTATGCATAGTTTATATAAAGTTTAATGGAAATCTTCGGAGCCGTTTTCGACAAAATCGCGAAAAACTAAAAAAAAAAAAAATTTTTACTTTAGAGGAAGGATATTTTACTTTATAATACTTAAGAGGAAGGATATATATATAATATCTTATTATATTTTTGGCAAATTGAAACAGAGACAGTAATATATAGCAGTAGTTTGTGACATTTACTAGGTAGTTATTGATTACAGCTGAAAATTATACGTTTTTTTTTTTCATTTCCGTGCGATCAATATTTGATTGTCAGTATGTCATGAAACACTGTATTGCATTAATTATGAAGTAATCCTTCTAAAATAGTCTCTGCTGTTTTACCATTTATTTAATGTTAAAACTTCGATTCAATCATTACACAAACCTAAATCAAATCATTTGGAATTATCCACAATAAATTTTTTTTTTTTTTTTACTTTGTATCAAATTTTCTAAGTGTTTTCTTCGAATATACTTGTTTTATGGTTCTCTAAATATTAAAAATCTGATGTAATACACGCACACGGCTTTATATTTCACTAATTATTAGTGTAATAATTTATAAAGGCAGGTAAGCAGAGAATTTCGGAGTATCTCCTGTCTCGCAGTAGGACGGGTTTGAGGACCTTGGTAGGAATAGTGACTGGACACACTTGGGTGTCCAGCCACTTGTTTAACATAGGAAAGACGCGGAGTCCCATTTGTCAGAACTGTGATGACGGAGTTAGGGAATCGGTGTATCACTACTTATGTCAGTGTCCCCGTTTCGCTGGAACTAGGTTTCGTATATTTGGGAGGACACCACTCTCTCAGGATTGTCTAGGCGAGTTGGAGTATAGGGATATCTTGAGATATTGTAGATTAACCGGCAAGTTACCGGGGGAGACTAATTAAGGGGTTACGGGGGGTATCGGGGGGATAAGAGCCATATAGGCTTAGGTCCCGCGCCTTTGGGCACCCGTTTCCGATAATAATAGTGTAATAATGGTGAAATTTTCTTTAAATTTATTTCAAGGTTAATTAGTTAACATAAATGTCAGTGTACAGGTAACGATACAGGTACACGTACAGGTAACGTTACTAATAAAGTTACAGTTTGTGGAACTAGAAAACAGTAATCACCTGAATATGTGTAAATTATAATAATAACTAGGCCAGGCAGCTAGTTAAAGTTGTTTAACTAATATATATCTAACTTCATACCTAATCAGATTAACTTTTATCGGAAAAAAATGTATAAATAAACATTTGAAGATATTTAAATCTTGTACAATCAGCGTCTTTAAAGAAAAATCGTTGGAACAATTTTGGGGAAAAAAGAAAATCTAAAAATCTATTCTGTAAAGTCAAATTTACAATTTTTCATCAAATCTGATATGTTAGTAAAAATCTTCCAATTTATCTTATTATTGGATATTTGGATGCGTCCACATATGCTGGATAACACATCTGGTATTTTATCCGTCTTACCAAGCATATTCCTCTAATTTCTCACCATTTTCACGGATTTTCATCCCTCATCAGAGCAAATTCACAAAGCAAGTTCCAAGTGTAGAGGGTTCACTTCAACGTAATGTTTCTGTTACATCAAACTTGTTGGTTTTGAAAAAAAAAATCTCAACGTATACTCTTCTGCTACCCCAAAAGGTATCTTTATCATTTTACTTTCTCTTACTCCTAGTAAGAGGAAGAAGTGTTGTAATCGTGCCTAAAATTTCGGTATCGGGTTTTCACCGCAAAATATATCTGTTTTGAGGTCCCCTGAGTCCAAAAAAGTGGTTTTTTTTTTTAGCAAATGGTGTGTGTCTGTGTGTATGTGAACAGCATAGCTCAAAAACGAAAAACCTAGAATGTTCAAACTTGATATTACGTTTAGGTATCACCATAGAATCTGACAATACGTTATCTATCAAAATTCCCCAACGGGAAGTAACACTTTACTAAATGTTTTTTTTTTTTCACTTTTTTGCCTTTTTTTTCCAAAATTGCTCCAACAATTTTCTTTAAACTTTATATATCAACTACACCTACAAAGATCTACAATTTTTATTTGAAACATTTTTCCAGAAAAATGCATTTAAGGGCACTTTTGGGGGAGAGGTGTGGTAATGGTTTCCTCTAAAGTGCTATTTCAGTTTATTACACAATTCTATCAGCTGAATAATTTAATTAGAGTTAAATATGTTGCTGAAAATTCAGAGTTTAAAAAAAAATCAGAACACCGGAAATGCGTTGTTAATGAAAAGTATTTTTCACTTTTCTGATATTTTTTTTTACTTTCTTGAAATTTTTTCAAAAATGGCCCACACGATTATTTTCAAACTTGGTATATCAACTACACCTGCTAAGATCTACAACTTTTATTTCTAAAACATTTCTCTGGGAAAATTAATTTAAGGGCACTTTTTGGGGAGAGATGGGGGTAGGATTTCGTCTTAAATGCTATTTCAGTTTATTTTATACAATTCTGTCATTTAAATATATTAATTAAAATTAAATGTGTTGTTGAAATTTTGAATTTGAAAAAAAATCGGATGACCGGAAGGGCATTTTTATTTATTTTCACTTATTGTAAATTTAGCATTTCATTTAATTAACTACCAATTCTGTGTTATAATTTCTTGTTTTTTAATATCTTATTGTAGAGGTAGTGAACCCCCACCACTCATCCACTCTAGCGGAGAGAAACAGCCCCTCTCGCACAGAGAGGAGAGGTTCGGCCAGTGGATATATATATGAGAGAGAGACAGTCAAGATCATTCTGTTCAATTCAGTCTTACACATCAGACATCATTCTGTTGATTCACACTCCGCACATAACATTTAGCCACGTCAGTCTGTCAGTTCAGTTCAGTTCTAAACTCTAAAGTGTAAAGTCCTTGGCAGTCAGTTATATATATATACATATATCAATTATATATCTTAAACCAATCTTAAGGTGTTTATCTATCATCATCAACAACCAACATCTCCTCACAACACCCTTACATTATGCTCAATCTATTTTGTTAATATTTCTTTAATTCAAATTTTTCTTTTATTTTGTTTATAAATCTATACACTTTTTCTTCACTACAATAATGATGTACCTTTCTTCCAATAAATTTTGCAGAGCTCATGAAGAAGGCTCTCACCCACCACCTGAAACGTAGAAGAACAATGAATTCTTTTTTTTCTTTAAAAACTCCTTTGGTCATCGCCGTATAAATATCTCGTTATAATTTTGAAGGTCATTTAAAGAAAATCGTTGGAGGTAATTTTGGAAAAAATCGCGAAAACTGGAAAGCCCAGTCAGGAAATTTGCACATCTCACAGTGATGGATCTAAAAGAAATCGTTCTTGTGATTTTCAAGATAATTCCAAAAAAAAAAAAAAAAAACCTCGAAAAACCTATTCGGTAAAGTTATACTTCCGGTTTCTTCTAATTTTGAAATTCTAGCAATGGTTATAACTAGGGAACGGATTCGTATGTATTTACATATTTTTTTCTAGGCAATTTACAGACGTTTTTCAACTAGAAGTATTCATACTGACACTTTTTAAGCCGTTTGAGTCTACTTTTATTTCACATATTTCCACATATTTGGATGTTATCGCATATTTATACATATTTGATCAAAATAAATAAATATTTCTACATATTTAATCAAAATATGTACATATTTTTTCATATTTTTCATTTTGGGCATATTTTCATAATTGGGAGGTGGTTGACAGGAACTGTGAACCACAGACTGTAGGGCTGTGAATCACAGTGGGTACAATGGTTATTGTAATTTACACAGAATGCTGCTAAACAGTGACGGGCACTTGTTAGTTCTTTGAAGTTGTCTGACGTTGTCTGTTCTTTCAGCTCGTTCGTTGAAGTGTCCAATTCATTTCGTTCGGTCACTTAGTGTATTCTTTTTTGGGTGAAATGCCACGAACATCGGCCTCAAACAGACAACTGGTTGCTAAATATCTTCGCGAGTTTCCAGCAGAACTTTTTCGAAGTGATGGAGACATTTTGTACTGCACAGCTTGTGACAAGCGCGTTTCCTGCTCTCAACGTTCCCAAGTCACCCAACATATTGCCACCGGATCGCACATAGAGAATAAAAACAGAAAGAAAGAGAGGACGTCCTATCAAGCCTTCCTTACATCTCCATCATCAAGTAAGTCTACTCTGAGTACAGATCTGTGTCGGGCTTTGGTTAGAGCAGATATCCCTTTCCACAAACTTAAAAATCCTCATTTCAAAGGATTCTTAGAGACCTATATTGGGAAAAAAATGCCTGACGAGAGCACTCTGCGGAAAAACTACCTGGAAGATATCTATAAAGATACACTAACCAAAATTCGAGAACATATCAAAGATGGACCGATTTGGGTGTCAATTGATGAAACCACTGACGTTGAGGGCAGGTATATTGCCAATGCAGTTATTGGAAAACTTGACAGTGATGCTGATGTGGATTCAAAGCCATTCCTTTTGAACTGTGAGGTTCTCGAAAAATGCAATCATTCCACCATTTCACGATTCTTCGATGCCTCAATGCATATCCATCTTACAAGTCCATCTTACGCCCAGATCGTCGTCACTTTACGTTCCAACATTTGAAATTTCATGTGGTTGCAAACAATTTCGAAGAGTGAAGTTTTCAAAATTGAAAATTTAACACATCTTTTTATAAATAGTAAAAATGTTCTTTGTTGTATAAATCATTATAACTTGTAAAAACAAATTATTTTGTTCCTAATAAATTATTATAAATTGTAAAAATGTTCTTTTCTTGTATAAATAATTATAACTTGCCCAAAAAAAAAATTCCATTTTCATAAAAAAAAATGTCCATTTTACTTAAATATTCCAGAAAATATTTTAAGAAAATCACATATTTTCCACATAATTGACGAAAATAAATGCATATTTTAATTAAATATTTGGCATTTTTAAATACATAAAAATCCGTTCCTTAGTTATAACTAATGTAGTGGTAGAATACGAATATTTATAAAATAATATTACTAATAAAATAATTTTAGTAACGGTAGAAACATATATTGAATTGAAATATATATATCACTTGATTCAATTATAAGAAGTTTAAAGAAAATCGTTGAAACTGTTTTCAAGAAAATCATGTAAAATTAAAAAAAAAAAAAAAAAAAATTAATAAAGTCGTACATCCTGTTAAGGAATTCCGGCCGAAACCTTTGTGTCACATGTGGATGGTAAAACTATATGGAATACCTATATATTTGACACACACACACACACACACACACACAGAAAATTTCGTACGATCGCAAAACTTCCTGTTCCGGAAATAAGACAAAGTAATAAAAATAATCCAATATTTCCTTACTTGATTTATTTTTTTGTTTAATCTATATTACCATTTTTCAGAAGTGATTAGAATGTGTTCTGTATTTTTATTTCCATAATTTTGAAAAGGAATTTGATTGAATCAGGAGAGGAGGGAAAAGCTTGAACAAATTCTTTCACCTCATTCTTTATTTTATTCTCAATAAAAAAAATAAAAAAACACATAAATCTATAAATATTTAAAATTATTTCTTTTAGTTTCATAAACGTACACTCTAAAAATTTTATTAAAAAAATATTTCTCATATAATATATTATTGATATAAATCTACAATAAAGACGAATCTTAACAAAACAAAAAAAAAAAAAATAGTAAATAAATGAAAAGTTAGAAAAAGCACAGATGGAGTGGTTTTTCTAGTTTGTGGTAGTAGTATGTATTCTGTTAAAGCTGGGGGATGATTGTGTGCTTGCGGAAAAGGGAATGTCCATTTTGAAAAGAGGTCGAAGGACGATTTAGTGTGGATTAAAGCGGAACAGTACGGTACAATGGGGCTCTGGCTAACACTGCCCACTACCATCGACAATATACAAGAATGGCCCTCGCTCCCCAACTCTACTAGGACCAGGACCTATTGTAATTCGCATCACACAACTCCCCCGCCCAATCTCTTGCTCCACTATTCTTCAACAGTTAATAATAGAATAAATATCCTTCATTATCCTTTTTTTCTACTCTTATTCCACATAACTCTTTTATGTTTTATTTTTTTTTTTTATTATTTTATTTTCTCTAATATTTTTTTTTTTATATTCTAAGAAATTTTCTATAAAGTACCTGTTTCAATAAAGTAAAAGTAAAGTAAAGTAATACTGATTTTTTTTTTCAGCTTACCATACAATATGTTCCAATATCTTTACACCTATATGAACGACAAAAAACGCTCGTATTGAATAGAATGGAATGTCTTTGTTTATAATGACAGCATAGCAGCTCAAATTTAATAACCTCTGAGCTCGATAAATGAAAATAGGTAATAATTAATTATCTGCAAGATTATGAAAGAAGACCAATTACATGACAATATGTTTAAAGGTGACAACGCTTAATATGAAATTTTATTACAATGAATTACTCAAAAGGCTATATTAAATGGAATATGGCTGCCGGGATCAGAAAATTAAAAAAAAAAAAGCATAAAGAGTGTCAATTTTTTTTTTTTTTTTTTTAACTTTCTCTTACAGAATGGCAATACATAGAATAGCTGTTTTCTGGAACACATGTTTTGATGTCCCCTGAATATAACAAAATGTTTTTAGGAATGCTTTCTCTCACATATAATACGTACATAATATATATAGAGTAAAGGTAGGAGAGATGACGGGGTAGGAGAGAAGACGCAGGCTTTGCTTCTCTTGCTTGCCATCACGTGGCGTCATGGAAGTTAGTCCAGGGGTAGATAGAACAGAAGCGAATGTATTGCAAAATTCTTCAGTTATTTTGTATGTTCTTCTGGGTTCTACGAACATTTATATACGCATCAGCTATATCTAGTGAGAATACCTGAATTTTCATAACGCTTAGTAAAATATTTTTTCTTTATTATGTACTATATTAATTGCATTGAAATGAAAGATTTCCAGTTTTCGTTAAAGTTGGACTCGTAGACATAGTGTTTACCAAGTTCCTAGCTAGAACAGCTCCTAGGCATAGATTGGCTATTAATGTTGGAGCCATGTTAGTGGATATAACAGAGGAGGTTCATGCGTGATTGACGTATGTGTAAATGGTGGCGCCTAAAAAATGCGACTGCTAAAAAATATTGAGTAAAAATATTTTATATCAAAATGATCGTCAAAACAGAGTTGTTTGGTTCATTTTAACAACATCCATCAACTACGGGGATTCGTAACAATTATAATAAATTAATGGACAATATTTTAAATTTTATTAGTTCATAACATAAAATATTATATTACATAGGATTATAGGATTACGATGAAATAGTAAGACAATGAAGCTTTCTGTAATATGTAATAATAGATACATATATATATTCGCATAGCAATATGAATGAGAGAGAATGGGAATGTAACATGTTCTCCATTATGGTATTAAATAACCATTCCTACATACATATTACATTGAAATGATTGTAGTGAACAGCGGGGCCCATTTACAAATGTGAGAGTGCTTTGCCGGTAACGAAATGGTTAGAGGATTAATAAAAACCTATTTGAAATAACCATTCCAAATTCATTGATGTTTTGTTTGAAAACATTACATCACTTTATGATGAAAATGGAATACGCTTATATTATATTATTTAAACTTAAACCTTTCATCGTAGTTTCATTTGCCTTTGACAACTTACTTAAAACATTGGTGAGGCTTACATATTATGAACAAATTATTCAAAGATTAGTTTATTTGAAATATTATTTATTTAAATTACAATTAATACAAGTAAAAATAATTAATAAAGCCTATTTCGTAGGAAAATCAAATTTCTCTAGAAAATTATCAATTTTCATGTTCTACAGCTTGTCATAAATTTGAGGGTTAAGATAATTTCTGGACATGCATATTTCTTTCATTCCTGACCGGTTTCGGATTTTCATCCATCATCAGAGTAAAGTTATCAAGTTAAGAGCCTAATCCTAGTGTTTCCTAATTCCTAGTATTTCCAGCAATTTGGTTTGTCACTGACCCAATGGGACAATGTTGAGATCATATTTAATCGAACACAGAATCTTTCCATTAAAAGCGGAATTGTTATTCTAATCGATAACAATAACCTTATGGATAAAATAAAAGTATTCCATTTTCGTCCAAAATAAAATTGTAGAACAATATGCCTTGAATGGAAATATTCCCTCTGTTGAAGGTGATTTCACAATAAATAAACCAATAGGGTAAAGCTAGGTTTGATGACGGGGGTAGGAGAGAAGACGCAGGCTTTGCTTCTCTTGTTTGCCACCATGTGGCGTCATGGAAATTAGCCCAAAATTCTTCAGTTATTTTGTGTGTTCTTCTGTGTGCTAAGAACATTTATACGCATCAGCTATATCTAGCGAATACCTGAATTTTCACAACGCATTAGTAAATTTGATCAGCCATGTTACCTTCACAGAGAGTGATCTCCTAACTATGGTGCGTCATCTATTCTACCATAGCAGGAGAGACGGCCAAATGTAGTGTATTTGTATTTTGTTTCTGGAATAAATGAGAATGTCTTTATTTTGAAAAATAACATTTTTTTGTAGATAATAGTAGTTGACATATGTTTTATAAGCATTTTACTTCTTTAATATATCTTCTATATTTTGATACAGGACATAAGTTTGAAATGTGCGTCATCTCTCCTAGCTTACCCTATTATATATATATATATATATATATATATATATATATTATATATAGTGGTGTGTTGTGTGTGTGTGTGAACAAAATCTCAAAAACGAAGAATCACAGGAAGTTCAAACTTGATCTTCCATTTATATACCACCAATGGAAACTGAAAGTTTTCGGTCAAAATCTAAGTGCAATTTTAATTAAATGGAATCATAAAAGTTATTCAAGATTTTCCTAAAATTGTTTCAATTTTCCTTATACTATCCGCACATATAAAAAGCCTATCACTTTTGTTTGAAAATTTGATTTTTCCGTGAAAATTCTTTATTAGAGTTTCTGGAGGAGCAGCAACGTAAAAATTACTTACAATTTAGGGTTCTATAATATTCAGATAGATTAGAATAACTGCCAGAATTGCAAATTTGGGCAAGTGTATTGTTTATGGTTCCAGAGACGGCCATAAACGAGTGTGGAGAAGAAGAGGTGAGTCATTTACACAATACAATTTTGTTCTTACTTGGCCTTTCCAACGAGGCTCTCTGAGGTTTGGACAGGTATCAGATTACAAAGACGTACGGGGTTTGTGATCGTTCGAGGAGGTTCCATGACTGCTGCTCGGTACTTGGCGGATATGCTGCAAGAACGTGTTGTCCCTGTCATGCCGGATATAGGTAAGAAGTTTGTGTTAATACTCGATAACGCTCTTGCACATAAGCTCACATAGTGCAGGCCTTTATAACCATAATATTAACTTCCTAACCTGGCCTGCTGTCTCCCTGACTTAAATTTCATAGAGCATCTGTGGTATATGCATTGAAAATGGATAAGAGATCGGAGAGTCCTTCCTGGACGCTTCAGAAGCTAGAAAGGGCACTTCAAGACAAATGGGCTCTAATATCTCATAAAACGAAATTTCCCGCTTGATTCAGAGCATGCCGAGACGCCTAGAAGCTGGGATAAAGGCAAAGGAAGTAATACTCAGTATTAGCACCATCCCGCTAAAAAATAATGTTACAAAAAAAAAGTAAATAAAATTTTCTAGTTTCACTTCTTTTTAATTAATTATTTTTAATTTCCCATATGATCCTATTTATTTGTTTTATTTTGAAAATCAGTTAATCTATAAACGTTATGAACGATAAAAAGTATTAAAACATTGAAAGCTATACATAAAAATAGTAAATTTTTTAAGTGGCTGGAATTTTTTGCCGGTGAGTTATATAAAACCTAATGTAAATAACTTGTATGACAGCCTCCTCTGAATGTAACAGCAGTTAAAAATTAAACGATTTGTACAGAAATCCCCAAAAATGCTTATAAAGAAAAGTGAAAGACGTTTATTTGTATTGTTAGTATATACGAAGATTAAAAAATGTTGAATTATAGTCATCTGGATTTTCAATGGCTCAGAAAACATTCAACTGGAAAATGCCGTCTACGTAAAATTAGATATTATAAGTAAATTACCAGTCAATATTGGTATGTTTAATAGAGCAATAAGAGGCTTTAATACTTTGGTGTATTCACACCATAACAATTGTAAAATATTTAACTTAATTCAATATAATTTTGGACATCTAATTTTCCCGAACTACCTTATCCCATAAGTTTTCTAATTGTTATTGGAGTAGTAAGAATTTAAATGATCAATTTTACTTAATTTTATAGCATTCTTTATGTGGATTTTAGCCAATTATCTATTAGATTGCAGTGTAGAAGCCCAAAGTGAGATTACATTACACAAGTACAACTATCTCTCTCTTGGTAATGTAAAGAATTTCTGAAGTTATACAATTCACTCAAGAAAAATCTTCAATTGCCAAACTGCTTTTACCTTGAAAATAAAATTACTAGAAATACCAGTGATACGTGTAATGGATACCAGAAATTACATCTATAAATATAATTGAAAGAAAATCATTATTTGAAGGATATTCTAACATTCGCTGGCAAAAAGGGGCCTATTCAGGTAAAAAACACCTTCACAGAAGAGTTCATAGAACTTAGTCAACTTTGTCTTTTTGCCCCTTCTCACAGGAGAGGATTTGAACTACCAAGAGAAGGCATTCTTTCAAGAGAGAGTCTAAATTCTGCACTCAACTAGACCATTCTGAATTAAACATTGAACCAGAACATTTGTATCAGGAATCGCTCTCTTAAATTCAGTGCCAGTTTAAGTGTTAACACTTGAGTTTCAAACAATCCAGCTACTAGTTATTTGTTTCCTTGCATTCATAAGTTAATTTAAGATTCAAAATTAATAATTATCTGGTAAATTTACTAATTTAATATATAGTTAAATTATTTATTTTCAAGTGGTTCTTATTCTCTATTTCTTAATACTTCTTTCTCTATCTTAAACATACACACAAGCCTTTTACAAAACCGCCCGTGCTACACGCTACTACAAACATACAGCAATACATCATTACACCAACTATATTTCATATGTAACAACCATCTCTCTGATTTATTTTCCAGTGTTTACGTCCAAAACAATGTTGGATGTTTTGCCAGACTATAATTTTCCGGATTATTTGATTATTAGTAATGTATATACAATGATAACAATGAAATAGCATCAACTCTGAAAAACCTTGATGTGATCCCGAAGGAATAGATAATGGTATATTACCAATTTTCTTTAAACAAGTGTTCAATATCATAGATCAAATCTTTGCGTCATCTTTAAAACTAGATTAATTTCCAGATTTTTTGGAAACAAATTCTAGATCACACCTTTCCACAAATTTGCTATAATAGTCACAATGTTAAAAATTATATTTAATTACCAAGCTCTCAGTAATTCCAAAAATATTTGTAAAATTTATTAGCAATAGAAATCCACTCAATCAATTTATCCACATCAACATTATGTCCTTCCAAAAGAAAAAAGGATCTGTCACTTCTATTCTCAATAAAATTGAGCAATGTATTGTAAATTCTCTACAATCTGGCTGTCTACAAGATGTCTTAGTTTATCAGGATTCATACAAAATCTTTCAATACCATGTCGTACAAAAAAATATAAATACCATGTTAAAAAAAATAAAAATAAAAAATAATCATAGTGTCATTGAAAATTTTGCATGATGAAATCATATATAACAAGTGGTAAATTCTTAACCTAAATAGATTCTTCAAATTCTTTATTTGCTGCCTCAGGAGTACCACAAGGTTCTCAACTCGGTCCTCTTCTTTTTCTGTTATACTTTAATGATATCACTTCTACAATTCAAGATGTTTATTTCTCCTAGTTGGTAGTTCACCTTAAATTATTTCATGTTATAAAAAAATGTTTCTGGATGCCTTATATTAAACCACAATTTATATCTAATGTGTGATTGGTAGTTGAAAAATTCATTGAAATTTAATTTTTCAAGGTATCTTATCTAAAGAAATTATATCAAAACAATAAAATCCCTAAAATACAATTACCGTCAAATTGACGAACGTTAAACAGAATAGACATATACGTTGTCTGGGTGTTAAAAATCAATACAACATTTTCTTTTAATAAATATACATGCAATAAACAATTAGAACCTGAAAAATGTTCGGATTCATTACTCGTAACGCCAAAAGTTTCAATAATGACATAGGACCAATAGGATTCCTCTATTGCCCACTTGTTCGCCTACATTTTGAGTTTTGCTGAGATAACTTATAGAAAGAGTTCAAAATCAATTTTTATGATTTATAGCCTTCAAAAAAAAAAACATTTACAAAAATCTGAAATAAATTTTACAGTTATTTACGCCCCCATCTAAATCTGATGTGCTGTCCTAATCGTAAAAAAACTATGTGATTTATTACTTCTTTTAGACATAATCCATGGATTTATCGACAATAGCAACCTTATCTCATCCATTTCCTGTAATGTTCTTTTAAATAACTTAAGTAACCATTGTCTAATCTCCCATCCGCTTTTATAAATATTTTTACCCTGTACCATTTCTCCATTGCTACACCACAGAGACTTTTAAACACACCTTACTTTTTGAATATTAGCCGGTTCCGGGCATTCGCCCATCATCAGGATGATAAAAATGTGATAACAGCTAGACTTGTATAGAGCAAAAAACCAGTTAACATATTGTTTTGGAAGGTGTTTTGTAAGGCCCAGAAAGGGTTCTTTATACCGGACTAAGGCCACATGTTTCTATTTTTAAAAGGCATTGAATTTTTTTTTTTTTTTTTTTAAATGAAAACATCAACAAGTGGAGATATGCAACTTAAATTAAGTTTTGCAGTAAATTTACATTATTAGATAATTATTTGTACTAGATGAAAGAAAGAATGAAAATACACTGTATTTATGCATTTTGCATGTTTCAAGAATGGACCATTAAATTTTATGTATTAAACAAAAATTAATAATTGAAATAAAATAAATATAATAACCTAAAACAATAGAAAAAAGAAACATAAAAGATTCATGGTATTTAAAAAGAAAAACTTTATGAAATGAATTATTAAAGACATGATATTGAAATACATAAATTAATTCTCAAAAATAAAGGTAAGGATGAATGGAAGCAATAAAGTTTAATCATTTAAAAAAAAAAAATCCCAATTTAAAACTTTGTAAAGTAAAAAATGTCTTTTAACTTTATTACATTAACTATTGATAAATATCAGAGATTTGATGATCATTTGGAAGATATGTCTGTAAATATTGTTTCCTATTGGTGAATAATTTGGATACCATAGTAAGAAATGTTTCAGATACTCTTCCTCATGCATGTTACAGATTGTGCATATTGAACTATTGTCCAATTTGTAGTGGATACCCTTATAACATAATCGAACCTCTAGGGCTGCAGAAACTTGGACCCCAGTTGGCTAATCATTCGCACTATATCTATTAGATGCTTGTTGTACAATAAATATGTCTCACCAAGTCCTAGTATACTTAATTTCCTGCAAATAGGGCTGTAGCTGGAGTGAAGAGTTCTTTATACGTCTTTGGATAGAGTGTTATTATTCCATTCTTCTAACAGATCAGATATCCTCCTATAGACAAGACCGGAGTCTTCTGATGTCCACAGATCTGATTCTCCCACTAAGATAAGAGTTTCTCTCAATTGAAGCGCCAAATTGTATTCAATACCGCCTGTATCTCTTACTAACTGGTTCTTTAGCCTCTCAAAACAGACTGTTGGAATCCTTGAACTTGGCTTTTCGAGCATTTTGCCCAACCAAGACAACATTCTTTGAAACACTATCCCACCTAAATGGAATGAGCCAGTTTCCAGTCCCACCATATAGTCACAAAAACCATCTTTTCTTGAAACTCACAGGGGTTCTTTCGATTATTTCGAGATATCTAAATCCCCAAATTTCCACACCATAACGTAAGACCGAGGAATCAGGGAATTAATTAAACAACTGAATTTTACTTCCTAAGAGCTTGAATAATTATTTACACTATCTTATTTTAAGGGAAGGGATTAGCTCAGAGGTTAACACGCTGAACTTCCAAGCAGTGGTCCTGGGTTCGAGTCCAGCATTGCTGCCCTTAGATTTTCTGTTTGGTGATAGACAGTTTCTGTAACAGGGCAACACTGTCCGGAGGCCGGCAGTGGACTGACCATAGACGTTGACGAGCCTTAAATAAAAAAACAAACAAATATCTTATTTTAAATGTTATTCTTGATTATAGAACCAACAATTATTACGAAAGATTACTGTGTCCGTTGCTGACTATTATGGAATATGTTGACAAATCAAGGAATAATTAATAATAGAAAAATGAAGTGATTGTTCGTAAAATAGTATAAATAAATATAGTGTAAAACAATTAAATTATATTATAATCATGCTATCTGATATTCGCCTAGCCTATACTTACAAATATACACTCCGACATTTACAATAATGCTATCTGACAATCGCATGTGCCATACAACCATACTTTTTTTTAATAATCATAATAATGCGTTTTTACGTATTGGACTGCTGTTTTTAACAACTTTTAACAATGTATACAGATATATTGTTTTAATTATATAAGCGTTAATTTAATCAAACTGATCTATAATATATTTTTAAGAGGATTTACTTCCGTTGAATATAAATAAATAAAAAAAAAAAAATAAATGTTCAAATCAAAGATCAATATTCTTAAATGATCTGACAATCTTATCTAGTTTTATTTACTTTTAATTTTATCCTTTTTAAACAAATTGTGGCATAAAGTTAAAAATTATTTATTCCAATGATATTTCCTCAAAGCACTAATTATTTGCAGAAAGAATAAATGTAATAACTTAAAAGTCTAAGAGTTTAGTCTAAGAGTTAGCCAGAATATTTCATAAGGGGGCGTAATAACTTGAAAGTATCAATATACTGCTGAAGTAAATGGAGGCAATAGCCCTCCCCCCCCCCCAAACATATGTCTACATTAGTTAGACATTTCATTATTCTTCCTAGGATATCTTATTATTTATATTTTAAACAGAAAATCACATTGTCAGCATTCGATTTTTCTATGAGAGTTTAAGGGAGAAATTTATATCCTGAATTCACCAATAGCGCTGTCTATAAAGTCTCAAATATCAATTGGAAAATTTGACATTATACTGTAATTTATAAAATATTTGTCAGATTTACGAACTTTATCTACAACAGTTTCGGTTTAATTGATTGACACTCTTTATAATTAGGGAAGGGATTAGCTCAGTGGTTAGCACACTGGACTCCCTTGCGGTCGTCTCGGGTTCGAGACCAGCTGTGCCCACTTAGATTTTCTCTTTCTAGGAGCCTCTACAATTCACTGTCTAACGATGGGCAGTGTTGTCTGTACGAGAGAACACTATCCGGAGGCCGGCAGTGTACTGAGAAGGCTCCGGGCGCCAATGACCATAGATATTGACACGCCTTGAATTAACAAAATAAAATATATATTAATAATAATAATTAAAAAAAAATAAAGAATAATTTTTTTCAATAATCACAAGAAAATGACATATGTCGAGTCATGATAGAGAATAAAATCAAAAAGTTATGGCTGAGGGGGCTTTTAGAAAGAAACGTTTCAAAGAGAATTAAAACCAACTTTTTGCATTGAAAATTGAGTGGAATAGAAAGATGGAAAGTAGACTGTTTAAAAACGTTCCTGTGAGTGAATACTTTCAGATATTGCAAGAGGTAGTATAGGAGAGAGTTGTCTGAGAAATGACGGTGGATGATCACAACCAAAATTAAAATATAATCAGTAAATCTGATTCTGCTTGGGAAGTAGCACAATATATCCCTTTTTAGCTTCAGATGCTGCGACTTTTACGTCATCCTTATAAATTTCTGCTGATATGCTTGCTGTGCACCATATCTCATTTTCTCCTCCGCCTATATCTCTCAAATAGGAGGCAATAAGTATGGTTAAACTTGAAGAGCAGCCAGATAAAAAGATAAATTTACGGGAATTAAAAGGGGAACAAAATTGCAACCGTACATATATTTATTATTTGCCCAGCTCATCAACCCGTATTTCTCCTTGACAAGCAACCTTGGCCTAATTGCTTAACCAGGAACTACATTTAATTTTATATTAGCCCAAATAAGAGAATTTCTAGTAGGATTTCTCCTGCTTCATATTTTCTTCTATATTAATTGCATTGCTCCATTTCCTTTCTCTGGAAATTGCTTTTTTTCACTTGCTTATTACAGTCTCTAAATTTTGCATCCTAAATTACTGCCTAATCTGATCGGTTCCTTCCTTGGCTATTCATGAAGTGTGTGTGAGGAGATGAATGGAGAGGTTCCAATTGAGCCCTTTCAGACATCTTTCCTTCCAAGCCTAACAGTCTCAAATTCCCAGTTCTTGCCCAGCTCATCAACCCGTATTTCTCCTTGACAAGCAACCTTGGCCTAATTGCTTAACCAGGAACTACATTTAATTTTATATTAGCCCAAATAAGAGAATTTCTAGTAGGATTTCTCCTGCTTCATGTTTTCTTCTATATTAATTGCTTTTTTTTCACTTGGTTATTAGAGTCCAAGAATCACAGTAACGCGATACAATTATTTTGGAATAGTATAGGAAAGGGTTTTCATTGTTCAAAATAGAGGTAATAATTTGTTCAAATAAAGAAATTAATTTGAGTGACCAAAGTTGTTCGGCAATGTTAAATAAAATAAGTAATTTATTTAGTAATAATTAAATTGTGTGAAAACTGATTCAAAATAAGAAATAAAAGGTTTTAAATTCGTTAGATAAATGTTTAATTTTTGTGGAAAGTGATACAAAATGTTTAAATTTGGTTATAAAAGAAACCAAAAAAAGGTTCATTTGACTGAAATATACGCAGTTTGAATTGCGTACTAAAAGGGTTAATTTGTATGTATTCCACATATTGTTTAAAATAATAATTAAAACGATCCATATCGGTTCAAATTCAAGGAACTTGTTTCAAATTGTATGATCATAATTTCTTTCAAACTTAGCTGTGATTTTTAAAATGTTCTGTAGGGGTAGTGAACCCCCACCACTCATCCACACTAGCGAGTGAACCCCCACCACGCATCAGAGAGAAAGAGCCCCTCTCGAGAGAGAGGAGAGGAGAGGCCAGTTGGATATATATACGAGAGACAGAGTCAAAAAGATATTCTGTTCACAGTCTCACACTTGAATTGTACACATCGTTTAGCCACGTCAGTCAGTCTGTTCTGTTCTTGTAGTGTTAAGTATACAGTCCTTGGCAGTCAGTCATATGCATATATATCAATTATAGATATCTTATACCGATATTAAGGTGTTATTTATCTATCAACATCCACAACCAACATCTCCTCCTACAACCATTACAGTTCAAATTGTTCAAAATAAAGTAATTATATTTGTTTATAAAAGGAATGATTTAAAAGAAAAGTGGTTTAAATTGTTTGAATTATGATATTATATAGAATTATCATTTCTTTTCTTTTTTCCCCCCCAGCAATTTCTTCTTCTTAAACGAGGCTAGCATAAATTATTATGTTAAAACTGACATAATCTTCAGTCGTCTTGGAAGATGAAGCTGCATTGAAATTTCGCTACAAGTCATTTTAAAATAAATACCTATAAAATGTTAAAAGTTGCGCATGATAAATCCAAAATGGACATACAGATATTATTGTCGTATTTACAGTATACAATAAAAAAAATCAATAACCAAAAATATAATTTGTATATATATATAATATATGTTTTCATATTACTTTGATTTACAATTTTTTAAAAGACTTTTTTTTTATAGTTGTGACAAAAATAGTCACAATGAATAATCAATTAGTAATAAATAATGGACAATAATAATAAGAGAAACAAACGCTTATATTGGTATCAGTATGACCTAGTCTAAGCTTGAGGTCACGTGAACTATACGGTCGATTATAGAAACGTGTTAGTTAGAATGTTTCCAGTTTTAATTCAAGAGATAATTTCAGCTATTGATTTTCAATAAAACTATGATTTTTATGTGAAAGATTTTTATCTAGTTATATTTTATCAAAAGTAGCTACTAAAAATTCTATGTTGAAAAATTTGACCGAAAAAAAATTAAGTGTTTCATAATTTATTATGAAATAAATGAATTATTTCTATCTTAGATACTACTACTAAAATCAACAATAATACTTTATATTCATGAGAATACAATAATAATTTTTAATATTAAAGTTTTATAAACAATTTTATAATTTAAACTTTTTTTATGGATTTTCCAAGAAACTATTTCTAATTTCCTTTAAAAAAAAATCCGGCGTGAAACGCTCGCAGGACAGTTTCTCAGAGCAGTTATTATAATTACAAAATTCAAAAATTTTCTTTAAATTTGGACATTATTTTTCCGAGCTGTAGTATAAATAGTGTGGGTATAAACTGGTAGGTATCCATGACACAGCTAGTCATTTCAATAATGTAGGTTACATTGTAGTCCAGAAAACAATGCCAATAATATTGAAGAAATTCAAATAAAATTTGAAATTAAACGTAACAAAATTCCGCAGAACACCCTAATGTCAATTTCTCCGGAAAAATCATTTAAATAAAAATTTATAGAATTTTTTTCCTTGCACAAAGAAAACACAAAGAAAGTCACAAAGAAAATTCATTATTTCGAGAAAATTTCAATAAACCGACTTTCTTAGAATTTGGAATTCCAGCAATATTTCTAATGAATATTAATATTATGTAGGTGACAATGCTCGTATGTATTGTACGGAAATGGTATTTAGTGGAAAGCATAATGTTGGCCGTCTCTTAGAACCGCCCAAAAAATAAATTTTTCTCAGGATAATCATTCAAATAAAAGTGATAGTTATTTTTTATTTGTGTAGATAGTATATTGAAGTTTAAAGAAAATCGCAAACAACTGAAAAATCAGCCAGTAAAGTCGGTTGATTTTCGGTTGATGGAATTTGCCAGAAAACTGCGGTGGTAGGTTAATAATATCAAATTCACGCTTCCTGTGATTTATCATTATTGCGATATTTTATTAAAACATACACACCCACACATAGATCATTTACTTTTTTTATTTTATTTATTAGTAATTTACATCTGTAGGAATATAATTGTAAATATGTAGATAATACAAATCACCTATAAGGCACTTGTGTGGAGAACTCATCTAATGATGAGACTCCATGAGAAATAATACATATGGCACTTTGTAACTTAAGTTAGTCATTAGAGAGTCTCAAGTCCAGCGGCGTTTCAATCGTAGGGATAGATTCCTTGGGGGGGGGGGGAGAAGAACCCAGCAGGCGGACTTAGCAACTTCGGCTGTGCAAGGAACATTGAGTTCATCACATGGGGTGAGGTTTGACATAGAAAGTGGCAACAATTTTTCTGAGGATTCTGGTTTGAAAAGATTGGATTGTTTGGTTGAACCTCACAGTTCAATAGCATATGTCCTCCATAGGTTTGAGCTTTTCTAAGTAAATCAATTTTTTATATTGTAGATGTTGTTTAGATCGTCTGGAAAGTAGTTTTGGTTTAGATCGTCTGTTGAGGTCTTGTTTTTTTTAGTCGTGTATGGGGGTTCGAGGTGAGCTGTTTGTCGATATATAATCCTAAGTTGCGTACATAGTCAGCAATTGGAAATGAAATTCCATTAACATATAGAGGAGGAATGAAGACCGTCTTAATGTAAAAGTACTGTATCAGAGACATTTTCCGTGGTAGCCTGCTTCGTTTTGTGGTCATCGACCGGTTTCGGGCGTTCGCCCATCTTCAGGATGCGTTTTTCAGACAGTGTGCCAACACAGACTCGTACAGAGACTTAGCTTCACACTCAGTCTCTGTACGAGTCTGTGTTGGCACACTGTCTGAAAAACGCATCCTGAAGATGGGCGAACGCCCCGAAAACCGGTCGATGACCACAAAACGAAGCAGGCTACCACGGAAAATGTCTCTGATGCTTTCCAGCTCTGCGGAAACCAACCACCACAACAAATAAAAGTAATGTATTGGCATTTTGCTTCGTTAATTTTCATTTGCCAATGTTTTGACCCAGGTTTCCAGTGAGCTTAAATGGCTATGAGGATCTCTAAATGTAAATTTAGGATCGCCATGCGGAGAGAGGATAGCAGTGTCATCTGCAAAAGTAGAGAGCAGTGTATTAGGGGAATTCGGAAAGTGAGCAGTATATAGAGTGTAGAGAAGAGGACCGAGTATGCTCCCTTGCGGGAACGGAAGGCTAGCTGGGGGAGAAATAGCCGAACCATGATTGATTCAGAAATGTCGGCCGCACAATTAGGAATTTAATATTATGAAAATATGGGCAGGCCGCCCTTAAGCTTGCATAGCAAGCCCGGATACCAAACTCGATGAAATGCTTGTGTGACATCGAGAAGGGTATTGCTCAAGGGTGGTTGCAATGGTGTCTATAACGCGATGACATTGTTGAATGGTGGAGTGAAAGGCTTGAAAGCCAAACTCTTGGTTAGGGATTATTTATTGTTATTGAAGAAGAGGATAGAGGCGATAAAATAGTAGTTTCTCCAGAATGTCACCCAAGCTAAAGGGATGATAGGATGAAGGAAGGTTAACTGGTTTCCTAGGCTTTGAAACCAATTTAATTGATGAATAATTCCAGGAGGCAGAAAAGTAGTTAGTTCTAGGGAAAGAGTTGTGAATATAGGCTAGGAAAAATGTATGACTTTTTAGGAAAGTTTGACTTCTTAGGAGGATTTGGGACGTTATCAGGACATGACAGGCGGCAATCCATGCAAAAACATTTTGCTAAAAACATTTTTGTCATTCCTTAGGAGACCTCACAATATATTTTTCTGGCGATTTTCAATTTCGAATATTTGACACCATCACAATACTTCCACTTATTGCAGTAAGAGAAAGTATGAGTTACTGGGTTTTATCTGGTATCGTAAGGATAGAGGCTTTCTTTTTAATTGTAATGTTAGAGAAGTTTCATGATAATTGTAAGAGTTTGAAGTTTCAAGAAAATTGTCCAATTTGAAGACGAAAATTGTTGGAAAACTAATTCAAGAGAGGGTTTCACATCAGATAATTTTTTCAGAGATAAATATTTTCAACTAAATTTAATCTGAATAAAATTTGCATACATTCATTGATTTCATCAAATATAAAAACATACATAAAATAAATAAAGAAATAGGATGCACAAATTACTTTCTTACTTGGTGAAAAAAACCAAGGTTTGAAAAGAGTGTTTCCATTCACTATTTTTCTGCGTACTTTTTCCTTTAAATTGTTACGAATCTCACTTTACATCCTGCAAGGGTTTTGTTGATCCTATCCTCTTAATATTCAAGCCACATTTACAGTACGAAGTTACTTTACTAAAGGCGCCAAGTTCAGCATGGCCAGGAATGCTATCGCCATCTTTTCCCTTTTATATTCTTTTTCTATTGAAAGGTAAAGCAATTTACAAAGCGTATTAAATATTACTTCAAATTAATACAACAAAATAAGGAATAAACGGCAATCATGGATTAGACTTAATGAGATTTTCATGTTCATTTGAAATTAATTATAATTACAAATTATTGGGGTATTTTATTCGAAAATTTGACAGGATCACAATAATTCCTCTTACTAGGAGGAGTAAGAGAAATTACAACAATTTATTATTTTCAATTTGGAATACTTCATTTAAGAAAGTGAAATGTTTACAAATTGGAAACCATGTAAAATGAAATCAATTTTGAATGAATATAGATTTATATCTCATTATAGAAAATCTATATATACATATTGAGATAATTTGGAATTCTGTGTCCTTCGAAATAATTAATAACAAAATATAATTCTTGAAAGACTCTTTACTTTGAGGATTTTCTGTTTACAATTTAAAATTTCTGCACTCCAGAGCTTATTCTTACAATTGGACTTAAAAAAAGGTCTGCTCCCTCAAGGGGGACATACATAAAATGGTCCAGATACGTTTTCTACTGTTTTATACTGCGAATTCCCTGGAAGAACATAACTTTTTTTCCCATGAGAGAGGAAATCTTAGAATTTCACTTTTCGTCTTTCCCATGCTGTTGTCTGGTTGATGATCTTCGAACATGATTTGCCTAACGTGTTAAACATGCCTATGATTGCTGACTAATCAACATCATATTCTCTTTAGTAATGTTTATACAATATTAAACTTGCATCAATATTTCACATTATGACCAACAAATTTTCATGTTTGTCCTGCGCATTTGCGTGGACATTCTTGTGCAAACTTGGAATCGAAGATATCGCCAATCTCAATGCTGTACATTGTAAGAATAGCTTTAAATGGTGAAGATTCTACACTAGTCTTGCCAAACTAATCCGAAAATGAACGAATGCTTGAAACCTGTCAGTAAAAAGAGAAAAAAACTAGTTAATATCTTGGAGATGTCTTTGCGGATCCAACCATCTGTTTGGCATATTCAACAAAGTGGTGTACAGTTTATTGAAACTACATACATCAGGACTATTGGTATCACTTGGAAATTTCTGGAATAGTACTTAATGTTCATGCTGGAAAATGGGTGCAGACTGATGTGGGACTTGCTCTCTATTAAGGCTATAGTCATACCACTTCTCTTTCTAGATTAACAGTCTTAACAAAGTTCCAGGCTAGGCTTTCACTTATTTCAAAGTATTGAGTCGGATCTCTGTGGATGTTTTTTATTCTGCCAGAACTAGTGTCCTCGGTTGCAGGAAAAGTAGGATGAAAATTGTGTGTATAATCATATGCCTGATAAAATGCACTGCAGAAACTGGGATGATCAGGTATTTATTAAAATAACATTGTTCATCATTTCTGATGATGTAGTTTATTAAATAAGCAACTCTTTCTGTAATATCAAGTTTTGTTTAGTATACTTTTTTTTTTTGTGTTTGGTGTGTTTAATGAAAATTATATGTAACCCCGTTTAACATTTTTTATTTTTATCCCTGAAGAAGACAGTAAATTGGTCGAAACGTTGGATAAGTTTTAAAAAAAATGTAATTTTATTGACCGCTCCTCGAGATCTCCTGCAGTGTTATTAATATATCGGTCAAGAATCTTTATTATCATGTATTAAAATGTTTCAATTATTACATTGATTAACATAGAGTGATTATAACAAACCCCTTATATGAGCGTCAGGCGAGCTCCAGCTATATTTAGTTTAATATTATTATTATTACTACTATAGCTCGTCAGTCCTATTAGGACCTAGGCTTCCTCGACAATCCTTTTCCACTCCTCTCTATCGTGAGCAAACCTCCTACATCTTCTTATTCCTGTTTGGCGGAGGTCGTTTTCTATCGTTTAACCATACAGGTTTGCCATGTAGTAGGCGTTTAGGAGACCACCAGGTCTCCATCTTCTCCACATTTTTTTTAACATAAGATACCAGATCTGGCTGTACAAACAGATTCTGGAGATCTCCATTCCTACTTTTCTCCATCGGCCATCTTCACAAAGAGGACCATAAATTTTTCGCAAAACCTTTCTTTCCCAGATTCTCAGAGCAATCATGTTCTCCTTTGTTAAGACCCACGCTTCGATACCTCAGCATACATAGTCTCAAAACTGTTTTATGTATAAGTACCTTAGATTGTCTTGACAAAGTTGGAAATCTTAATGTCTTGTTCAAAGCGAACGTGCATCTGTTTCCAGCCGCTATTCTAGCTTTTATATCCATACTTACATCATTGTTGTCTACTTAGGGCTCCCAGATATTTGAAATTCTGACACGATTTAAATTTGTACCCTGCTAGTTGGGCTTGATCATCAATTTGGGATATATTTCTCCCTTTCCTCCCGTTTTTTAGTTCGTTAACTTCAAGTCCAATTATTTTAGCAGATCTTTCAAGCTCCTGAAAGCCGCCTTTGTACGTTGCATATAACAACATCATCCGCATAGGCAAGATGCTGCATTAGCCTGTTATATATACAACCTTCGGGATTGGTTTGGATTGCCCTTATGACATACTCTAGGGCCAAATTATATTAACTAAGTGAGATTAAAATAGAAATACTATAAAATAATAGTATGTTCAATGTAAAACTCTATCTCTATTTTCTGAGTTTGTGCCCATTATAACATGTATCACTTCCTTTAATGTGACCGATTTCGGACTTTCTTTCATAGTCAGATTTTGGTGCTTCAAGTTCTTCATTTCGATGAAGAGGTAAATCATTGATCCATGAAGTAAAATAATAATAATAAAAAAAAAGAATAAATCAACAAATTTCAAATATTATTAATTGCTATTAAAATAATCAAAATTAAAAATAAAAAAAAAAGGAAATTGAAAAATAAAGACATTTGTATTTTACTTATTCGACAAATCAGAAAAAATCCCCACAATTTACATAATTTTGAACAATTAAATTCAATGTATAGAAACTAAAATGTTATATAGTATACTGCATGGTATATAATGCTCTCTATATTATACAAATGAACAAAATCGCGTGACAATAACAATTTGTCTGTTGGTGTGAGTGTACAATGTGTTGTGGTGGCATACAGAGAGGGAGAGTGGGGTAATATGGCTCGTATGCCCTATTCACCATCGTTTACCATATATGAAACGGTTCTGTCTGTCACGAAAGTGTAAACTACTTTCTTCATTGGATTTTATTTTGCTCCATTTACAATTCAATATTTTATTTATTTATTTACAAATATTTTTGCAATTATCTGTACTTGTTTTGTATAAAAGGTAATGAATACCATAACATTAAATTCGTTTTGTTATTTAGAATTTCATAAATATTTACAATGAATTGTGTGTTTTGATGTAATTTTTATAAAAATCAAAATAAAATAAAAAATCTGGTGTTGAATAACATTCACACGTCTTTACACATTCACACGTCTTTACACATTCACTCGACTTTACACATTCACACGACTAGTAATTAATATAATTATTGTAAAGGTGATAAATTTTCTTTAAACTTACATATTAGTTTTTCTTCAGAGATCTAACAATAATAGAGCGCTACAAAGGGTAAGGATAAACCTTTGGTAGATTGTCACTTGAATGTAGTTACACTGTCCTCCAGAAGACAGCGCCAATAACATTAAAGAAACCCAAATAACATTAATGACGACACAAATTCTAGCTAAAATCAATTTTTTCGATAAAAAATTCCAAATAAAAAAGATACGTTTTCTATTTATGCGGAATTAGCATTCCAAGTTTAAGAAAAATCTAATCGATTATATTTTTTTATTTTGGTAAGAAATCCACAACTATTCAAATAGTATAACCAGTGAATATGATGATAGTAGTGTCATAAAAAGGGCGTGAAAGACTTGTTAGGCGATGTCTCCCATTGGAGGTACTCCCTATTTATTACAAGAAAATGCAAACATGAAGTTAGATGGTCGCTGGGCCCAGTGGCGTTTCACTCTCCTGGGAGGGTTGTGTGGGATTGTAAGGGAAAAGAGTTTTTGGGTCTAAAGGGGGTTAGAATGATTGGCTGTGAAGTCATGGAATTTTTTTGGTAACGTGCTTTTTTTATTAACTGATGGACAAAAAAGGGATTTTGAGGTCAGTGTGAAGGGTTAGGTTGGAAACATAGAACGGGGCATTCGTAATTCTTCTGAGGGTTTTGAATTGAAAAGCTTGAATGCGATAGGTGGAATGCTTGGTTGAATCCCAGACGTCGCATCCGTATGTCCAGAAAGGGGCTTTATAATAGTGTTGTAGATAAGTCTTTTGTTTTCAAGGGACATGAAATGTAATTGGTGTGTTGTGGTAGTAGCTAGCTTGTGGCGTGAGCGGTTTTGTAAAGAGCTTGTTTATATGTTTGAGATAGAGAGATAAGTATTAAGAAATAATCAAGAGATCACCACTAAAAAAATAAATATATTAATCTCTAAATGAATTTAAATACTTTACAATATCACAACTATATGTTTATGAAATCAATTACTTATCTAGAATAAATGCTAAACTCTACTACTGACACTGAATTTAAGAGAGCGATTCCTGAAGTGTTCTGGTTGGATGTATAGTTCAGACTGTTCAAATCCTTTCAAATAATACTGGTATGTTTGGAGGGAGTATATTGCCTTATCCTAACTGTTTCTTTTCCCTTTGTCTCTTCAGTTGCATTGACGTCTGTTTGGTTCGTCATTTTAATCGTGTATGCGGATTCCAAGTCAGTCTTTTGTCTAGATAAATATCCTAAATATCGGACTTTGTCGAATGTCGGTATTATGGAGCCATGAAGGAGGATGGGCGGGAGAGTGGCGCGACCGAGGGTAAAGGATATGCATTTGCTTATAGTGGAATTGACCTTTATTCTCCACCGGATAAGCCAGTCTTGTAGAGAGATAATATGGGATTTTAGGGCACGGGATGCGAAAACAGGTTCGGGATTTGGAACAATAACACGTGTATCATCACTCATCAGCATAGGAGTGAAGGATTGTTTCTGGTGGGAAGGATATCTGCAGTATAGAAAATATATATAGGAGAGGAGCAAGGACACTCTCTTGGGAAATATAGCATGGAAAGATCGAAAATCTGGAGGAGCCTGAACGATCCCAGAAGGAACGATCAGATAGGTGTGATTATAGAATCATGTAGTAGGTAGAGGGACGATTATATTCAAATTTAGAATTATAGAGATATACGTCTATGCTTCTAGAGAATATTAATATTACTTAGGTTGGTAAAAACCATACACTGTATTGAAGTAGTACTTTAGAACAAAGTTTAATGTGACTGTACCCCCCCTCCCCTCAGAAACGCCCAAGAAATCAACTTTTATATGGAAATTTTTCAAATAAAAGTGATAGATTATTTTTATGTGTCCACTAGTGTAATATGAAATTTAAAGAAAATCGTTTCGACAAAAGATGAACAGCTAAATTAAGTTCAGTAAAGTTGCGCTTACAATTGATGGATTTTGCACCAGATTTTGTGCCAGATACAGTAATTGTAATAACTAAAGGTAATACCAAATTGAGCTTCCGGCGGCTTTTCATTTTTGAGATATTTTATTCACATGTAAACACTAGTATGCACACACCAGAACATTTGCTAAAAACATTATTGCCGTTCGCAGGACACCTCAAAATATGGGTTTTTTTCTGGTGAATACAAAATTTTGATTGTTTGACACGATTGCCAATAATGACTCTTATTGTAATAAGAGAAAGAAATGCATTATTTACCGGGATTTATTTGGTATCGTAAGTTAGAGGCTTTCCACTTAAATGCAGTGTTGCATAACATCACCACATATATAATGTTAAGGATAAACTTTATGGAGAAATTTAGTGAGGATCGGTCAAGAAAGAAACCTTAAATTATGCCAACGTTTCATTTCATTTCTGTAAATGATTTAAGGACAAGACCCTAGTAACTTTAAATTTTTTTTTTTTATGTTTCTGCGATGTAACAATTGTGTATGTTTAAAAATTCTTTCTCCACATCTTCACGGATTATCTATATATTAAAGCCTTGTGATAAAGACAGGAAACTCTGTCGAAAAGTTGGCATAATTGAATGTTTCTTTCTTGACCAATCTTCACCAAATTTCTTCATAACATAATTCATCAACGGTCAACAAATACTTTTATATTAAGGATAAACAATATGTTGTTCGATAAACAATATGTTGAATCAATTTTTCAATTAATTGTAGGTTACAAATTGTTATAAAATACATTCAAGAAATTCTTTCACATCGATTTCATTTTTTAGTGATAAAACATTTTAAACAGAATTTAATCTGGATTAAATTTGCATACATTCTCATTGATTTTTATAAAATATAAAACACCCATAAAATAAAGAAATAAAGAAATAATGGGCGCACAAATCACCTTCTTACTTGGTGAAAAAAACTAACGTTTGAATAGGATAGTTTTCATTCACTATTTCTGCTACTATAACTAACAACTTCATAACAATAACAACACACTATTGTGTCTTTACATTAATGTAGAGACTCTTCAATATTATTAGTTACACTAGTAAACAAACAATTACATAAATTCAATATTAGTATTGTGATATATCTGTTATGATTTTTATTTCATTGTTTGGTGCAATTAATATTTATATAATAACATTGTTTGAGAGTTGCAGTAAACCCAACTAGATAGTTATCATCCATTCATTGTCAGACTAGTGAATGGCTTGCCACTGAATGGCAAGTAGTTTCTAAAACTATATTATTTCTCTTGTAGCAGTGAATTTCATGTAATGTCGAAGCAAGGAAATAGAATTCAATGAAACCCATTGCTTTGCAATTTGTCCTTTTTTGATGTTACGTTACGACTCACTTTCCATAAGATGGCATATTTTAGACTCGTGGAAAAAAATAAAACCTACCATATCTGGCATTGCTTTAATTACCAATAAATTGGCACACAGGAACTTAGATTTGCAATAAGAATATGAGATGTGAGTGATCCGTAAAAGCATTTTTTTAAATTTATATTCTCTTAAGTTTCTGCAAGAGGAAGTATGAGATTGGCTCGAGTAAGAACTAGTTTCGCGTTCTCATGGGTTTGCTCACAGGGCATTGCCGACTTAGAGAACCCCTGACGAAGCTGGGTTTGGAAAGTGACAGCACAAATGCAAACTTTGTGGGGAGTTGGAGGAAACTCCATTACATCTCCTAACAGACTGCCAGGCTGCCACTCAGAGAAGCTTCAAGAACGTGAGTAGCTACCAGATAGAGGAAGGGGATATAGCCTCTCTAGAGTCCCTTAGGTTACTAGGATTCCTCAGGGATCTTAACCTGATGGAGGTTCTGTAGAACGAATGTTCATTTGGAACACCCAGGCACAGCACAATAGATCGCAATGTCGCAGTGATTGGCCCCCCTTCAAAAAAACAAAAAATTATCTAAACAGAATTCAAATTTGAGCTTCCTGCGGTTTATTTTTTGAAATTTTTTTTCGGATGTTCACACATACTATTCGCAAAAAAAAAAAAAAATTTTTACGAACTCATGGGAACATGTATTTCCGCTGAAAACTCAATTCGAAAATTTGACACGATTGCAATATTTCTTTTTACCGGATGTAGAAAATAATAAATCTATTTTTTGTATTTCTTTAGCCTGAAATTGGAGGATATAATACGGCCGAACTTGGTAATTATTTTTTCTTCACACTGAACAAGCCGAAGAATGCTAAAAAGTAAAAAAATATGCGTCAAGAATTACTAAATATAATCTGATTAAAAAAAAATCATGCCAAAAGGAAATCATTGGCCAATAGAACATAAATGTTTTATTAAATAAGGACAATTTTAAAGGTTTTAAAAAATTATTGTATATAATTAGTATATTAGTATATAATATATATACTAATATATAATAATTATTTATGTTAGTATATAATTACATATACGTACTTATATATACGTTTAAAAATTATTTGTTAATTTTCCTAGTGATTATTGTTTGCTGTTTTTTGCTGTTATTAACTTCTTTGTCTAAAAATAAATTTCACTTCAACATTAATCTATTTTATTGATTTCCTTTTTTTAAATTAGGGCAATAATTACACTAAAAAGGTAAAAAATGTCAACGAAAATTTGGTGAATTATATAAATATTCTTTAAACAATAGATAGTAGTAGTGATATAGAGATTAATATAATGTTTAGGATGTGTACGGGTTATTTGGTGGAAGTGATGACAGAGCGTGCCTGAGTGGTTGTAGTATGTAATTTTGTTATAATATGATGAGATGTTGGGTGGGTCGGCTAGTAACTATTAACAATTGAAGGGTCTCTCATATCGTTGTAGCCATCTCATTGTCAATTACCGGCCACCACCACCTGGTCAAACTACTAACGGAGTTCCGGAACTATATTAACTCTTCTCAGGAAATAGCTCTCAAGTGCCGGCATATTCTCCCCATATACACACCTATTCTCTATAAATGTATGATGGGCTCATCTAACTGCAACCTCTAACAGGTATACATCTAACTGCCAGCTACTTCCAAACAATAGCCAAAGCAATATTTTATTAATGCTTATTATGTTCCCGGAGGAGTAAATGTGATTAAAACAAAACAGCTTTTAGAAATATGCACATCACAATTTAAAGGAAAATCTGTTGTGAAACACTCACACGACTTGCTCATACTGTAGTGAATACGATCATGAAACTAACAAATATTCTTTAAACTTGACCTTTTTCCTGGAAGATAAATACTGCGCCATGTTGTTATATCCTAGTCAAGATAAATGCTAAGTAGTGACTTGTATATGATTATATGGTAGTCCAAATCGCAGCACCCACATTGAACTGAAATTCCTTAGGACACCCAGAAATAAATTTTTTTCCATAAAATGTCTCAAACCAAAGTGATATCAGGTAATATATTCCAAATTTATAGAAAATATATAGAACGGATTTCGAAAAAAAAATTATTAATCTGTTCTATAAAATCATATAGCATTTCCGGTTAACCGATTTTTTTTTTCCGATTTCCAATTCACACAAAGCTTGTAAGTTTGTTACTGTGGACGAAACCTGGATCCACCATTATACGCACGACACCGAACAGTATTCGAAACAGTGATAGTTAAGGGAGAACCAACGCCGAAAAAGGTGAAAAAAGCGGCTCATCTGCAGGGAAGATTAGATTAGAAACGGGGGGCGGGGACGAGCCTCCTTCCAATGCGACCTACAAGAGGAGGTCTATTGTGGGTCCCCTTAAATTATAGCACAACACCCAGCTTTGCCCTCCCAACCAGTCCTAGCAAAGCTGAGAGCGGCTCCGTCATGAAGCTCATAGCCTGTGTCCCCAATTGAAGAAACCTTGTCCTCGCCAGGCCGGCGCACTCACAGAAGGATGTGCGCCGGGGTTTCTTCCTCTGCCTTGCAGAATCGGCATACCGCACTATCTGCAAGTTGTAGATGGTGCATGTGTCTGTTCAGCCTACAATGCCCTGTTAGTAGACCCACAATTAGCCTTATATCCCTTCGGGTATGGCTCAGTAAATCTCTGGTAAATTTAGGCAAATGTCTCTTAATAAAGAGCTTTGCCTGCCTCTGTCCTGGTGTTCTCTCCCACCAAAGCAGATGCTGTTCTTCTATCCAAACTTTGATAGAAGTTTGAATAAGGCTCGTGGACAAGCAGCAGAAGGGTTCGGGGCTATAAAGGTATCCTGCGAAAAGATGGTCAGCCTTGATTTCTTCAATCAATCAACCTCTGGTTATTACGATCGTGCCTAGAGGTAATGAGAGGCGGCCTCTGCAACAGCCTATGTATTTCTATTCTGGCTTCGCCTTGAACAAGGATGTGTAGTGGTAGCAAATTGAGGAGGACTTCCAACGCCGTAGTCGGGGTGGTTTTCATGGCCCCCGTAGAACCCAGGTATGCTTGCCTTTGGATCTCACCCAGCCTTTCCGCCGCCCCCTTCTGCAGCGTCTTGGTCCACCAAACCACCGACCCATATGTGACCATGGGCCTGATCTGTAGGGAAGATCATGGTCACAGTTTTTTTTGAGACGCTAAAGGAATCTTGGTGGTAGATTGTCTAGAAAAGGGCAGCACGATAAGCGCCGAATATTCTTCTAACCTTCTGGACCAATTGAAGCAAAAAATTAAGGAGAAAAGGCCAGGTCTGACGAAGAAGAAAGTTCTGTTTCATCAGGACAAAGCTTCCAGCCATAAAGCTCTCAGTGTGATGGCTAAAATTCATGAATGAATTTTGAAGTTGTGCCGCATACGCTCTATTCACCAGACTTGTCTCTTCGGATTTCAGCCTCTTACCAAACCTGAAAAAAATTCCATGCTAGGAAGAAATATGGATCCGATTCCGAAGTCACATATATCTTCTTTAGACATAAAAAACAGGATAACATTTATAAATATATATTATTAATTAGACAATAAATAAATATCACCCCGAAGAGAATATTTTTGATATTTTAGGAAAGTAAAAGAAACAAGCACAATATCAACAATCTGTATCAGTTGTTAACGGTTGAACAAATAAAGTGAAACGAACACTTTATAGGGAGTTTCCATTTTTCAACAAGTCACTTACTTGAATGATGACGTCAGCAGTCAACTGTTTGTTGAATGGTAAACTTCATCATAATCTTTTGTTTTTCTTTTAGTTTCATTATACTATAAAAAAGAAAAATCGCGTCTAATGGAAACAAACTAGCAACAGGAAACTCTGTTACGACAGAAAGGCAGATTAAACGCAGAAGGTAGATAAGAGGATTGCCATGAGTTTCTAAAAGATTTTGGTAAATTAGTTTTTCTAGTAACTAGGTGAAATTCTTAATGCGGATTTACATTAATTAACTCTTATTCAAGTTGAAGCAGACTAATGATATAACACCATTAATTAAAACAGCATCTGCTGCATTTAGTAGTATTAAAGAGTTTTTTTGTGTTTTCATTTTATTTTTTTGGGGAGGGTGAAGGCGTTTGAAGAAAACTTTAAGAAATCCTATTTAAATTAAAGTAAAGAAATTAATATTTTTTTTTTAGGCCGGCTTGATATCCAACTATCGAATTTTCGGAGGCAGATAGAAAACAAATTTGATTAAATAAATTATATCAAATTAAACCCAAGCACAACACGAGGAATCAAAATCATTCTCTTGCAAATGACCTTAGCAATTATGCTTCTAACGATTCGGCTAGCCCAATTTATCATGAAAAAAGCCAAATGCAGGAGGTAGTAAAAACATTGTAGTAAGTAAACAATATGCAAATCAACTATATGAAGGTCAGTCAGGGCTTAACTGGGTAATGTTCCATTTATGTTCTAAATACACATCTATATTGTAAAATGTGAAATTTATTAAAGATTTTTAAAAAAATTTTTTGAAATATTTTATGCTTTTGAAAAGATTTCAGATTAGTTTATGAATCAGATGAGTCCTTGATTGTTTTCAAACACTGTAGATCAAAACAACCAGAAAAATGTAAGTGGTTAAATAAATTGTTTGAAACCATAATATATTTGTAAAATTTATTTTCCTCGAGTACCAATATTCATTTAATTTATTTAAAATATCATTTCTTAAATTCTAGTTACATATAAGTATTTCCTGAATTAAAATAACTTAAAAGTCGATAGATGTATGCTTAAAAATTATTTGTTAAAAGTAGAGCACCCTAGTGTCAGCTATTACGTGCTTCTTTCTATCTTCTACCGGCCTGAAAGTGGGCACATCAAAATAATTACTAAATTGTATCCTTCACACGTGACCAACCAACCGGACTTTAAAAAGTGGTCACGTGTGGAAACCGGCCTAATACAGGGATCTCCACTTTTGTGAAGAGAAAAACGGATTTAAAATTAAATTTTTTGTTGAATTGAATGCACCCCTCCTTCCATCACCAATTGATGAAATCAGGTTACATAATTGAGCAGAAAACAGTGGAGGTCAATTTACTTTTATCACACCTCGGCGACATTCTATAAATATCTAAATGTATTTTTGGCACATGCTAATTTTAGATAAACTGGGGTGAAATATTTGTTGACCCGATAGTTATAAATAAACATTCCATTTATTAGACTTGCTGATAGCATTGTTTATCTTAATTCAAAAATTAATCCATTCTTTAGGGAATATTCTATTATTTTTATAAATTTGGATTGGTAATGAACTCGTTAAAACATCTGGCTATGATTCTAATTAGCTCATAATATTTTATTTCCTAAAAATTGTGACGCGATTATTTACTCTTACTCGTATCGTTTTTAGTACAAGTTACATTTAACCCGGAGATCAAAGCGATGCTTTTCGCTCAAAGAATGCTGCACTACGTAAAAAATTGGTGTTTTTGATAGATTCTAAGTCAGCAATTCAAGCTTTGATTTGCCAGATATTTCGAACTCTATCTGGACAAAATACTAACATGGAACTGTCATACTTCACTAAAATGAATAGATCGTAAGAACAAAATTTTAAAATGATTACGCGGCAAACATTCTAAACTAACTCTTAACATCGAATACAAGAAAACTATACAATTTCTTGGCTGGCACCCGTGTGGGGTCATACGGGCTGAAACTGTACAGGACAGCCAAACAAACTAACCTCAACCGCTTACAAATATTCAATCCAAAATCCTTAGAACTATTGTATATGCTCCATTTTATGTTTCCAACCATACAATCCACCCCGTCTAAATACGGTTGATTATGATGACTATTTGTCTTTGATTTACCCCAATCCCGCTACATTAAATTCCACACCAAACCATCCTTTCACTATAATCCATTAATCCGGTGACTATTCTCCAGAACAATCCCTTGCCTACCCTCTTCGAATATTCAGGCGGCGATGGCCCCGTGATCATTTAATTGCATAACTTCGATCTTCTAGTTTTGCTGTGATTCTACGATAATGGCTAACTTATGGCTACCAACTGGATGGTCGCCAATCATGTTTACACCCTAGTACGTGCAGGTATATGTTGCATGTATGTATTATACAGGGTGTCCCAAGGTATATGGATAACGACTTTTTCTCGGAAACTAAGATAGCTAGAAAAAAAACTAAAAAATACGTGTCCCCGTAGTTTTTTGTTAGAAAACCAAATTTAATTTGCAAATTTGTTTTGGTGCTTCAGAAGCGAGATACAGGCACCAACTTCATTTTTTCAAATGGGGAGGTGTGGTTTTTATTTAAGAAAGTAGATTCCTCTATTTTTTGTAAGAAAAATTTTACTTGAACGGTTTTTTCTGTGAGCGATATTTTACAAGTTATGAATGAAAACATGATTCCCATAAGAAATTTCAAAATGATATTATAACGGTTTTTTGATTGAATAAGAAGAAAAGTACTATTTTATTATAAATTTTACTCCTCATTAATTACAGATCTTGCTCGAACTGGCCTCCACCATTAGAGATGTATTTCTTTGGTCGTAAGGTACAATTGGCAGGAAAAAGCATGTGTGTGTTTCCATTCATAACTTGTAAAATATCGCTCACAGAAAAAAAACCGTTCACGTAAATTTTTCCTACAAAAAATAGAGGAATCTATTTCTTAAATAAAAAACCACACCTTCCCATTTGAAAAAATGAAGTTGGTGCCAGTATCTCGCTTCTCGAACCACCAAAACAAATTTGCAAATAAAATTTGGATTTCTAACAAAAAACTACAGGGACACGTATTTTTTGTTTTTTTTCTAGCTATCTTAGTTTCCGAAAAAAAGTGTTCCATATACCTTATGTACTCAATATTCTTATTATTATTTTTGCTTATGCATTGTTGTGTATGCAGCTGCGAAATAAAAATAAAAAGTTAGAAAAAAATATATATATATTTTTAATTGATTTATTATTTATTTTTTAACTGATTATTATTTTTTTTATTCTATGATTTGAAATCATGTTTGGGTGCATATAATTTGTACATAAATTTTTCTTGACAACAGAAGTTAATTTCTTATCATTTTTGACAATTTTTTGTACATTTCAAGAAATCAAAACTTGAAAGTCATCTGCCAGATGGCTCGCGCGATAACAATATAACTTTTTTAACCACTTGTGACGAAAGTTTAAATACAGTCTTGGGGCTAACTGAAATGGAAATAAATAAAAAAATGTAATCTAAAATAAATATATTTTATGAAGGGAAGTTGTCACATTATTATATGGTGCCACAAAAGGGGTCACGGTGGCGTAGGCTTGATAGCAAGCAACCATCACGGAATATATATGTATATATATCAAATCTAAGTCCAAGGCATGGAATAAAATCTAGTACTGAACTTAGCAAAGCATCCAACACTAAGCCAAGAAGGTCAAATTTATGGTATTTAATCTAAATAAAAAGTTCTTTCTCATGTTCACGTTTTCCTGCGCTGCGAGCCCAACCGCCCACACAATCTGATTAAAGTAGTAAAGTTGCAAGCAAATTTATATTTTTTATTCACATAGTAAGTAATAAACCATAACAAACAAAAAAAAAAAGAAATAAAAATATTGTATATTCTAGCAACATGATTTCACGACATAAGTTAGCCTGTAGACGAACTTATTAAGAATTTAACAGAACTTGGTCAAATATCTGGAAAGTAATTCAACGTAAGAGTATTAATAAACTGGGCAAATATTGGCAAATAAAACATAAATGTTAATTACAAATTGTTTAAAGTCACATAAGCTTAAACTGTGGTTAATTAGACGGGGTTAATAATTCAATATGCAAACAAAGAACTTTTATTGCAATGACCTATATACCTCAACATAAACTTCCCAGCTTAATTAGTTCGATCAGATCATCCATGGGGTGATCTAAAGCGCCATTACTTTGATGAATATCGTTAACTCTGATTTTTTCTCTCCATTTTTCTATCATTTATTTTCTATATCGCATGTACAGTTGGTTGAAATATTGTAACTGTGTAGTTCTCTTCTGTTTCTCATTAGCTCCATATGACCAGGATGAATCCAGAATCCTCTGACAGACACTTCACTCTATTGCTTTTGGCTATCTCTGAAAAAGTTGTCATACAAAAATGAAAGTAGAGCCATATTTAGCTTTATGTTTTGCAAATATGTTTCCCTCTTTGTACTTTGAGCTACTACATTCTTTGCTCATCTCACTGGCTCCATAGTTGTTGTGGTTGGTTCCGCAGAACTGGAAAGCATCAGAGATATTTTCCATGGCATCCTGCTTCTTTTTTGTGGTCATCGACCGCTTTCGGTCGTTCGCCCATCATCAGGATGCTTTTTGTCAAACAGTGTAATAACATAGGCTTGCACACAGCAAATTTAGTTGATACACTCAAGTTTAGTTTAGTTTTCAACAAATTTAGTTGAGTGTATGAACTGAATTTGCTCTCTGCAAGTCTCTGTTATCGCACTGTTTGACAAAAAAAAGCATCCTAATGATGGGCGAACGACCAAAACCGGTCGATGACCAGAAAAAGAAGCAGGCTATCACTGAAAATATCTCTGTGCCAGATGATCTCCTTCGTTTATTGTTTTATTAGTTTCACGATGGTATTGACACTATGTAGCCCAGAGCAATTTACTGGATCTAACCAGGCCGTTGCATTGGAATCTATTGATATACTTTAAGAATTGTCTTCTATTCAAAATCCTCCACACTAATTTAAATATTTTCTCAAAGAGAAAATATTTTCTCTTTTCGTCTCAAAGAGAGACGTTTCTACTTTCATCCCTCTGTAGAAATCAAATTATCTGGATTGTAAGCTTTCGGATTCCTTCTCTTTAAGCAACTATATTTACAAAAAAATAAATTGGCTATTTTGGAAGTTTTGGTACAATACTTATCCTTCTTTTCCATTATTTTTTTTTTTTATTGATCATGGATATGATCCATGACAATCTGTGATCATCTACATACATCAATTTTACCGAAAGTGTCTCGATGATTGACCGTAAGTTGTCACCCTTTTCCCTTCTACAAATAATACAGTAAGGATGTTATCATTGATCATCATTGCAACATGTGATGTTACCCTGGTGACAGTATCCACACTATGATTTATATTATTATCATTATTAATATTGTCACTACTTTTCACCATTTTAGGAGTTTGGAGCAATAATGAGCTGCCTTCTCCAGTCTAGAGACCTTTTATTTCCTTTTGGCTACATTAAGATGGCCATTATTTCAGTTAGTGGATAAATTATAGCTTGTCATTATGTTATTATTAATTGATTTATCTCTTATCTTGTCACACTTGTCTTTGCCATGCTTTCCAGATGTTTGTTTGTACTTTTGTTTGATTTTCCCACAAACTAAACTTTTTTTTGCAAAGCTTCAATTTTCTAATTAAATTGAATCTCAGATACTCAGAATGAAGGTAAACTTCGGAGGGCCAAAACCAACATTTTATCAAATTTATGAATAGTATAAAACAAAGTAAATACTCCGTCCAGGTGAAGAGATTTTTCCATACGCCAAATGTTTATATCCTAATCTAAAACTTTAGATACGCTAAATAAATGTTCAATGGTGCTCGGACCCTTAGATTTGGATAACATGGTTGATAATCCAGATTTACATCGCACAGCCCAAACTAACTAAATCCAGGATAAATCAATTCTCCTAGGTCCTTAAACAAATCAAACTAGTAAGGGGCTGATTTTATAATTTAATAGGTTGTTAGTAGAGTTCTGCTGTGTGTGTGTGTGTGTGGGAACAAAAATTCACAAGTTCAAAAATTGTTACTTCCTGTTTTGCTGGCAGTGTTTAAGATGAAAAAGTTAATTAATCATTAAATCTAGGATATCATCCGTCATAGCGTAATCATATTCATCAGAGACATTTTCCGTGGTAGCCTGCTTCATTTTGTAGTCATCGACCGGTTTCGGGCGTTCGCCCATCTTCAGGATGCATTTTTCAGACAGTATGACAACACAGACTTGCACAGAGCAAATTCAGTTTACACACTCTGTAAACTGTGTAAAAGTGTGTAAACTGAATAAAAATGTGTAAAACTCTTCAGCCCGCATGGAAAAATATTGTGCTCTGTTTTATCCTAACAGCCAATGCTATTTATTGGTGGCGATAGAATGAGTGAAGAAAGTCGGCTGTAAAACTGACAGGATGTAAGTTGTAGATTTCTGTGCGTTGTTTGAGTGCATCAAATGAATTTGCTCTGTGCAAGTCTGTCTTTACAGTGTTTGACAAAAAATCCGGATGATGGGCGAACGCCCATGAAATTCGTTCATGTGCCAACAAAATTTTTGTAAGGCCATTTTGGGGCCATAGGTTTATCATCAATGATTTAGATTATAATGGAAAAAATGAAATCTGATTAACGTTAGATCTTGCGGACGGACCTCGATGTTTCTGATATTCACTCGTAGAACACTACCAAATATAATCTTAATTCAAAAGTACTAAATTGACTCAAGATAGCAAAATCACCGTGATACAAGTGAGAGTCAAAAATCAAGGTGCAAGGAGGTGGTATCAGGTGCATAACTCATCTTAAGAGTGAATCAAGAACTATATATCCCAGTTTTTGTAAAAGTTACGAGTTTTTATTGTTGCTGTTTTCGATTTAAAACTACGTATAAAGGAATTAATTCAGAAATGTTCGTAGTAAGTTCGAAATGTTCGTAACAAAGTTCGAAACAACAAATCATAATGATGTTTCTGACATTTGCATCCAGCAAATGGCCTTTCCAAACTTAGTCACGATACCGGGTTAGCGTCTTTGCCGCATTGAAGCGATTGACGGGAAACGTCACTATTTTTATTTTCTAATTCCGATGTACGCAGCTTCAGCCCGCTAGTAATCGTATCTTCTCAATTTTATTCACTTTATGCTGGATCAATTCTGTGAAAAATAGCTCCTGTTAGAAATAGAATCTGAGATTCTAAGTTTGCATAGTTTATTCCAAAAAAAGATCCGATTTGTTTTTAACGTGGTTTAATTTAAAATATAAAAGTTCTTTCTGAAAACTATCTTACAAAAAAAATTGATGGTAAGTAGTATTCGAGAAATGTTACTATCTCTCTAAGGAGTCATACTCATATTCACCACCATACAGGAAGTTATATACAATTGAATTGTTAATTATATGTGTCAGTTTTCACAGCAAAAAGCGAAATAAGAAAAGGAGAGAAAATATTTAACAGTTTTACTTGCTTTTGTTGCAGTAAGAATTATTGCCATTTTGTCAAATTTCTGAGGCTGAGTTGTCACCGAGAATACTTGTTTTGAGGATCTTTCAATATAAAAACAAAATTTTTAGCGACTGGTCTGTATGAGTATATGTATGTGTGTATGTATATGTGGTGTATGTATGTGTGTGTGTGTGTGTATGTATGTGTGTGTGTTTGAACCAAATATCTCAAAAAAGGAAAAGTTGCAGTAAGCTAAAACTTGGCACTCCGTTTAGTTACCACTCATCGCATCAGACACGAAAGTTTCGGTCAAAATCCATCAACCGGAAATGCGACTTTACCAAAGGATTTTTTTTATTTCTTTTGCAGATTTGTCACAATTTGCTCAAAAACAGCTTGAACGATTTAAACTACTTCGTATGCCTATCACTTTTATTTAAAGTCTTTTTCCGATAAAATTGATGGGAGAGTTTTGGGAGAGGGGGATTATTAATGATAAGCTTTCCTTTAAACTATCATTTCAGTATTATATATGTACGTAATTTTTGGGATATATTATTAGCTTTGCTAGAATTCCAAATTTGAAGAAAATCGCCAGACGGAAGTACAACTTCATAGAAAAATTCGTTTCTAATTTATAGTGTTTCCTTTCTTTTTTAACATCATTATTTGAACATGTCTTTCATTCTCTCTTAACATTTCATAAATTTCGTTAACAAAATGTCTGCAAACAAAGTGGGAGAAAAGTAAATACAAATCTCAGTGCAAAAAAAAAAGCCGGATTGGATAGAACGGAACGAAAGGGACAGCTAAGCCGCTTAGGATGGATTCCTGACAATGAGATAGTGTTTCAGTTATATTTAGAGGGCTTCCACCATTGGATTCTTGACTTCCATGAATGGATAGTAAATTTGAAAACATATGTTGTATTTGCCAATCCTAATTCCAGAAAAGAATGAAATATAAAATAATTGATAAGCCTTGTTAATATTTTGACCAATAAATTTGCATACATCGCGTATAGATTATTGAGGAATTGGGTCAGTTTTTCTATAAAACAAAATTTATTCGGCCAACGTTTTGTGTCTTATTTGTATGATACGAAAAAAAAATGAATAATAATTACAATAATAATTTCTTTTAGGCTAGGCGCTGACATGCAATTTTTATGTTTTGCAATTGTTGCACAACAGTTTGATCGGCGAATGACAAAGTGCGCTGACATGTGCATCTAAGCCATCATGTGCCATCAACTTAGCATACATGCAATTAAACGATTCAGTTTCATTATGAACTTCTACGAACTTGCGTCGGTTAGTGCTCTTGAATTAAAATATTTCACATCACCACAAGGGTCAATTTTCTGGCAATACGAAAAAATATAAATTTGAGTTTCATAGACTCTAGCGTACCCTACTACCAAACTGGCATTTTCCACAGTTTTATTTTAGCTGTAGGCACTAAACGTACTAAGCTTGCAACTGTTGATCACAAGTGAGCGTAGACACGTTAAAACCTATATGATACAAAACAATTGCACGCAGTTGCGTAATCGTTTAGTTTGTATCAAAACACAAACTGTTTAGTTGCTTAAATTGACAGTTGCATGTGCACGCGTTATCATACAACTGTGTAGGACTCCTTTTCGCGACTAAACTGTTGTACAACCAAAAGTTGCATGTCAGCGCCTAGCCTAATGTATACAATACTTGAGTTTTTCAATATGTTATTATTATATTAGTAAAGTAAAGTAATGCCTATTTTTTCAGGCGGGCTTAACGTCCAGCTACCAAATTAGGTTTCGTAGACGTGGGCGGGAGCACCTACTTTACTATTAACATTTTTTAAACAGAAATAAAATTTAGCAGTTATACGCTGGACTCGAACTGGGGTCCTCCCACTTACAAGTCCATGCTCATAACCACTACACTAACACCCGCCTCTTATTATATTAGTATATTATACATAAAATCTCAGGTACATTTATAAATAAAAGAAATTATTATTACTATCATTTATTATTATTTTCATATTATTTATAACATAAAAGGAATGTGTTCGTTGTTTTTTGCGTAGTCATTGTTATTTGTTATTTTGTAGCCCTGATGATGTCCTAATAATATAAGAGGAAACGTTGGTGAAGTAAATTTTGTTTTACTAAAAAACTGACCAAATTCTTCAATAATCTATCTCAGCTATTGTAAAATAATTTATTTAAGGTTGCTCCTTACTTTCCAGGGGTTTGCAAAGAGATGATACCATCATCCTCTGGTAGACGCTAGAGCGATCCAGATGCCGATAGTAACCACGGGTGCGTTGATGGGCCGTGGTACATATAGAAACAAGCAAAATTTTGAAAGATTGTTCATATGTGATTGTCCCCTTGCGGCTCGCATCCATATGAATGACGGGATCCTATAAGAACTTTTCTCACTGCTGGGATTGAGATCATTCTCAATCTGTCACCTCTGTAATGGTGACAGAGGATCCTTAGGACTTTTAGGAAAGGCATAGGAAGGAAAGAAGGTTGAATACTAGGGAATGGTCTACCCTTTCTACAAGTTCCCCCCCGGGGAACATCCCTGGGGACGGTCTGACTATGAAATACAGTTTAAGTACTTTTCTTTGAAGCTGGGTAGAAAAATGAGTGGAGTAGTAGATCCTCTCTGGCTAGTAATAGAAAATATGCCATAAAATGGTATACAGAGTGTCTAAGACCCTCGAGGGAACTGTGGCGAGGGTACTTGGGCCAAGGAACAAAAGCTTGGAGGCCATGAGCAAATTTCCCAGCATCTTCCAGGCGGAAATACATGCAATTGAAAGTTGCGTTCAATTCAACCTCGATAGGAGATATCAGAACCAGGAGATTGTAATCCTTTCTGGTACCCATGCAGCCACTACAGCATTGACCTCCTATGTTATCCGCTCTAAAATGGGTTGGAAATGCCTAGGCAAACTCAATAATCTGGACAGAAAGAACTCAGTCACTTAGTTGGAGTGCCAGAGCATGTTGGCATTGAAGGGAATTAGATGGCCGACGCTCTGGCAAGGAAAGACGCTGTATCCCCCTTCTAGGTTCTTTTAGCGTCTCAGAAACCAGTCTCTTTTAGAGGAACTTAAGTAGGAGGAGGAACTAAGGAGATCTCCAATTTTTGGTACTCCCTCCCAGGACTAAGGCAAGCAAAGATCTGTTTGGGAAATTATTACCAAAAGAGTTCAGAAGCATGCATAGGCCTTAGTAAGCTCCGCATTCTTGCGGATTTTCTCATGGGGAATTTTAGACTCAGGAGACACAAGACGAAGCTGAGCTTGAAGAGTGACAACATGTGCAGATTCTTGGAGAGATGGAGGAAAATCTAATACATCCCTTAACGAACTGCGAGGTTGCCATTCAAAAAAGATTTAGGAATTTGGGTAGTTACTAGGAAGAGAAGGGAAACATACCCTCCCTAGAGCTTTCCAGGATATTAATATTCCTTATGGATCTTAACCTGGTAGGGGTGCTGTAGGCGCTTGAGTAGGTGCTGTAGGCTTGCAGTATAGGTTGCAGCGCAACGGGCCTCTTCAGCCCCACCCAGAGACTTATTTATTATGCAATGTAAAGCTAATTATCAAAATAGATTAAGTAGGTCAGGCATCATACTAGACCGCAGAATGTTTTTTTTGGGTAGCTTTTTTCTTCAACTTAAAATTTAATTTTGATTTACTGCAGATACCCTTTTTATTATAAAGAAGTATGTTGCAGTAGTAGTTATAAATAATAAATTCATATAATTCAACATAATCACTGAAGATGTTATAAAACATTAGTGAGAAGGAAATAAGGTTGAGATATTGCAGCACTTTTGGTACATAAATACACTGGTTGAATGTTATATAAATCTCTACCTAGTGCCCATATAGAGGAGAAATATATATACATATATATAGACAGAGCGGGTGTATGAGTGAGAGAGACAGACTGACTGACAGACAGAAAGGAAGTGAGAGAGAGATCTATATTATTTATAGTTGTAAGATCTATTGTATCAAGATGGAACAACAGTTGTATTATATGGGCAGTACGAGGAGGTGGTAAGGTAGTTTTGCCACTAGCCTACCAACTAACACAGCGCTTTTACAAACCCTACTGAGTTAGGACAGAAGAACGCTGAGTTTTAAACACGATTAAGCCCATTGTCCCATTTAATGGCTAATTCTAATAACTTTCATTTATACGTAGCTATGTTCATAGTTATAAAAATCTCTAGGGAGTCGTTTACAAATTTAAGATTACAATTGAACTAAGTTTTCATTAAACTTTGGAACTTTGAAATTGAAGTTTGCATCTTAAAGCACCAACATGGCCGGTCTATAAGAGAAGAATATCTTTGTACTTATTTATTTCCATTAAAGATAAAATATTTCTTTTCAGCTTACTCCAAAATAAATAAAATCAAGTAGATTGTTGTAATTGTCAGAAATTTTATTTTTCCAGAAGTATAAAAAAAAAAAAAAAAATCTGGTGTGAAACACTCACACAACTTTCTCTTATTCCAGTTCTCAAAATTAAAATTGGAAAATTTTATAGTTTGTTTACCAAATTTAATGAAATTCGTCGAAAACTGAAAAAAATTGTTCAATAAAAGCGCACTTCCGGTTTACTAATTTACTTGAAAATCAAAATTTTGGCCATCTATTTATTTCTAATTAATTTTGTTTGAATGGTAGAATTATATAATCAACTATGATAGCATTTTAAAGAAAAACATAATCCCACCTCTTCCCTAAAAGTGCTATTAAATGAATGTTCCTAGAGAAATATTCTACGTAAAAGTTGTAGATCTTTGTATGTGTAGTTTATATAAGAAGTTTCAAGAAAATCGTCGGAGCCATTTTGAGAAAATCGCGAAAAAATGAAAAAAATCATTTAGTAAAGGGGTAAAGTAAACGCACTTCCGGTTATCCGATTTTTTTCAAACTCGGAATTTCAACAACATATTTAATTCTAATTAACATTATTTAGATGAGCGAATTGTCCAATAAACTGAAATAGCACTTTAGATGAAAAGCTAACCCCACCCCTCCTTAAAAAATGCCCTTAAATGAATTTTTCCAGAGAAATGTTGCAAATAAAAGTTGTAGCTCTTTGTATGTGTAGTTGATGTACGACGTTTGAAGAAAATCGTGGGAGCTATTTTTGAGAAAATCGCAAAAAAGTAAAAAAACCAACCAGTAAAGTTGTACTTCCGGTCGTGGAATTTTGACAGATAACTTACTTCAGATCCCATGGTAATACCTAAACGGAATATCAAGTTTGAACTTTCTACGATTTTTTGTTTTTTTGAGCTATGCTGTTCCCATAATACAAACACACACACACTAGACACACACACACACACACACACACACACAGAGACCATTTGCTAAAAACCACTTTTTTGGACTCAGGAGACCTCAAAACGGATATTTCCGGTGAAAACTCGATATCGAAAATTTGACACGATTACAATACTTCCTGTTACTAGAAGTAAGAGAAAGTAAAAACCTAGTGTAACGCGCACATATTTAAGTCTGGGTAAATTTCATTTGAAACTTTTTCCCGGAAACTTGAGTTTTTGATCTTGGAGATCTATGACAATTAGATGTCATAAATTAAACTACGACTACCCTTCAGGGCTTCTCAACCGTTTTCCTATTGTGGCCTCATTTTGACCTTATTATATCCATGTTGTCGCCCTTGTCCAACAGCAAAGCTGTCCACGCAACGCCGCTTCCGCTTGATTTTAGAGCCACCCGAACAGTATGGGGCAGTATTCCCATCACACAGGATATAAGTAGATAATAAAACATATTGCCTTGGAAAGGCCTACGCTTTATCTTCAAAAAGGCAGTAAGAAAATACTGAACGATCTTCATGGTAATTTGTGGATATTGGGTTGCGTTATTTTGAAATTCCTGCATTAATATTTTTATCAGTTACCACTCAAATTACTCAACAAAATATTCTTTGCTTTCATCTATTGCCAGCTAGTCAGCCTCTCGAACTATCGGCCCCTATATTTACACGATTTTCATCTGGGTCTAAGTTGAACTATTCCAGGGCTCACAGGAAGATATAGTTCTGGGTTGAGAACCGTTTTTTTTTAATACCCTACTAAAGACCATTAAATAAGTTAGTAATATTCTGAGTCTGAAATATAATCTCTTGAAACTGAAACTTTGGAAATTCCCACAGTTATTGCAAATTTCTCAAACAAACGGTTCCAATGTATCTTTTAAAAATCTGGCGTGAAACACTCACACAACTTTCTCTTAATCCCTAATACAATTATATATGTAAAATGACAAATTTTAAACTCAAATTATATATATTTGCTCTAACATAAATACACTGGTTATAGGGGGGGGGATAAGTACATAGCTACTAATTTGTTGTGGTTGGGTCCGCAGAGCTGGAAAGCATCTCTGATTCCTACCTATAACCTTGGCAGGTAGAGAATTGATTATACTCTGGCCCAGTAGAGCGCATCAAAAACACTAAACCAATAACACGTAATGTTTGAAGTTTAACACAATAAATTCCGCCCAACTTTTTTTTTGTAAATAATTTTTTTTTTTTTGAAAAATGTTACAAATAAAATGATACGATTATATCTGTACATTTAACACAGCAATTTTAAAGAAAATCGTTACAGATATTTTCAAGAAAATGCCATAAAAATTCAAAAACCTTCTCTGTAAAATCGCACTTGCAACATAACCGATTTTCTTCAAATTTGGAATTCTAGCAAGGCTTCTAATAGATTGTATTGAATTGTTACTTAATAGGGAAGCTAAATATTACTATTCCTCCCGAAACTCACAAAAAAATCACTTTTCCCGGTTAATAGAATGTAGATATCAAGTATGAGCTTCATGCGATTTTTTATTTTTGGGATATTCTTTCATTCGGTAAATAAAATGTTTTTTCTAGTTTTCTGAGGATATCTGAAAACAAGTATTTCCGGTGGAAACTCAATGTTTCGAAAATTTGACGCGATCTTGCTAGGAGGAGTAAGAGAAAAAAATTTGGGGTAATAAGTTTACATTTATAAAACTAATACATCTACAGGTTAGTAAATCAGTGAAGTTCCTTGGTGTAGTTCTCGACAGTAAATTGAACTGGTCGGAACATGTTAAGACACAGCATCAAAAAACAATAATTTCCTTTTGGCAATGTCGAAGAGTTGTAGGTAAGAACTGAGGGATCACTCCCAAGATGATGTTCTGGATTTATTGCATGGTCATTACACCTAGGTTGGTATATGCGGCTTTGGTGTGGTGGCGTCGCATTGAAACACGATCTGCTAGACAGCTGCTGGAAGTTATCCAACGTTTGCCTTGTCTGGCGGTGACTGGTGCGTTTCGGACTACATGGAGACTTTGTTAGGGATTCCACCTCTCTTTGTGGAGGTGAAAAACCAGGCAATGAAAGCCTGTTATAGAATTAAACAGGCAGGTTTTTGGCAGGGTAAGCGATATGGTCATTCTACCATTTATCGTGAGATGCTTTTAAGGATTCCCATTACAGGTTTCCCTTCTGATAGGATGTGGAAGACTTTTGTCTTTGGTCATTCCTACAGGGTTAGGTTGCCTTCTAGGGAAGATTGGTTAACCCTGGGTCCGTCTGGGGTAATTCCAGAGAATTATCTCCGATGCTACACGGACGGTTCCAGGATGGATGGTAGGTCGGGGGCTGCCGTCTATTTTGAGACGGGAGATCATTTGGTAGCGCCTCTTGGTGAGTGGGCCACCGTTTTCCAGGCTGAGGTTTATGCAATTCTTTGCTGTATTTTGGATGAGAGGGTGCGTAACACTAATTTAAAAGGTGTTTGTATCTGCTTCGACAGCCAGGCTGCGTTGAAGGCGCTTAGCTCATGTGTCTTCACTTCCAGATTGGTGTTGGAATGTTCTAAAAGACTGGAAGATCTTTCTTCATTGAAGGATGTGCTTCTGGTCTGGGTTCCAGGTCATATGGGAAATCTTTTGGGAATGAGGAGGTGATAGGTTGCAAATTAAGGCGCTCTCTCCCTTTCATTGGTTCCGAGCCTGCTGTCGGTGTGTCTTAGGGCACTGTTTGTCAGGCTTCCAGACTTGGATGACCTCACAGCATTCTTCCTTATGTATGAGTGCAGTAGGTTGTCGGCAGTCTAAGATGCTCATTGGGGGTCCGGACGGAGCTTTGAGTAGCGGGGTCCGATATCCTTCATGGACCTCTCTCAGGCATCTGGTTGGCTTCCTCACTGTGCATTAGGGCCTAAGTGGACGTCTCTATTCAATGGGACTCATGCCTGACCCCTTTTGTAGAGTTTGTGAGATGGAAGAGGAAACACCCATTCATCTAATGACGGATTGTTTGGGCTGTGAGAAGAGTAGGTTTAGGACCTTCCGCCGCAATAGGATATCGGTAGAGGATCTTAAGCTATGTCCTTTTTAAGGTTTTGGTCCGATTTGTTCGGTGTGGTGAAACTTAGATGGGTAAAACCCGGGCCTGGACTTTTGTTCCAGACCCAGTAGTTGTTATTCTTTAGGGGTAGCTATATGGGCCCAGGGAGGCTTTGGATAGCGTAGGGTTTTTCCTTCCCCTTCCTTGAATAATAAATAATAATCTGCATGTGTCTGTTATTCTAGATCCAAGGTAGTCAATTTTAGTAGATGAAAGATTACAATAAAATTGAAAATGGATTTCAAATTTGAAGACAGAAACCTTTGACACAAAAGCTTTGAAGGGTCAAGGTTTGCCAATCGCTTCAAAGTTTCTCTACTAACTGTAGCTCCCGATTTAATTTTCCCTCACGATACTGAGTCAGTCTTTCCTCTTGCGGGAATCGAAGTCTGAAATTTTTATGATCATCAATTATTTGTAATACTTTACTGGATAATAGGTGTTTTCTGATAACTGTACTTTCTTGTAGAGAAGGTCTTTATCAAGGACTGGATTACTTACTTCTTCCAACAAATTAAACTAAAATTGAGAAAAATATATCAAATATATATATTAAAATATAATTTGGGGCGCAACAGTCCTTTGAGGAAAGTCCTGCCAGACGGCGATTTTAAGCTGAGAGAGATAGTCTGCAAACAATATCTACTCCTACCTGTAGCTTCCTACTTTAACTAACTCGGCTGGTTAACAAAGTTGGAGCCCTCACAGGTATATAATCTCACCGCTCGTACAGAAAACAAGATCGCTAGGGATCTAGGATACGCTAGGTCACCATTTTACAGCATTAAATTAAACTGTATTTGTAGAAAAAGAACAAGAATATTGGCGAATTAGAACAAGAGAATCGTTGTAGGAGATAACTGTAACACTATTCCTTTGTTTAATTTAGACTAACCGTTTAATTTTTTTATTTGTATTTGAGCTGAAAGTATTTTTTCCAGTGTATTTTTTCATTACAAACAACAGTTACTTTTTTTTTAGTCCCAACAATAGCTTACTATAGATCCCAATGATTTACTTAGGATTATGGCAATGATTTTTAGCACCTGCTGCTTCTTACCAATCTCTACCAAACACGATCTAAGTTTCAATTGATGTTAAATACGAACCTTCTTTCCTTGTGGACTTTTGAGTTGATTAAAGAAAATAAAAATCTGCGAATGTAACGAATTTTTGAAGTTTTAAAAAACAGAAAATTTATATCCTCTTAAAAATGATGGACGCTTTCTATTTCATACAAATAATACTAATAATATTATACATATAATACCGTTATTAAAAACAAAGATTCAATTTCTGTAAGTGACTTATTGTTTAAAGCAATAAAACCATTTACATTCCAATAGGGGCGGGTGTTGGTGTAGTGGTTATGAGCATGGACTTGTAAGTGGGATGAACTCAGTTCGAGTCCCGCGAATAACTGCTAAATTTTATATTGGTATGAAAAATGTTAACAGTAAAGTAGGTGCTTTCACCCCCGTCCACGACGCCTAATATGGTAGTTGGACGTTAAACCCGCCTAAAAAAATAGGCACTACTTTACTTTTTACATTCCAATAATTGAAGAAAATTATGTATGTATCCGTTTTTACCATCGTAATTTTTCTGATTTAATATGAATACATATTAGAATAGATTTAATACATATTAGGCGTTTCAAAATGATCTTCTAGGTTACAAAAATGTAAGAAAAGTATTCAACTTAACGTGAGGTAACCAGCGTTATGCATGTTTTGTGGGAGAAACGGTTCCTACTACTGTACTTTGCATTTATCTGTTAGGCGATGTTAAAATAGTGAAATGGCATAACTGGTGTGATTAAACCATTTCGCAGTTAGAATATCACAAGAGTTAATATCTTCATTGTGCCCTCCCTATCGTGCAACTTTCTCTTGCGGGCTAATTAAAAAGCTGCAGTATTCATTTCACTGGTTCCGCGTCATCTAGCCGAACTCTAAAAAACCGTATCTTCTACGCAGTGACCCCTATAGATATAGATCAAAGTATGACAAAAGTAGATTATCAAAGTGATATGTGCTGGGCCAACCCGTGATGCAAATTTGTGGAGGTCAAAATAAAGTTTTTGATATCCTCATTCCAGCTCCAGCTACAAGCGATGGAGATACGATACCTTAGAAAAGTGCTGAATAAGACGAGGAGGGACAAAATTAGAAATGCCAGTAACGAAAGAATCAGGATGTGGAACCAGCAGTGGACGAAATTGGAGCCAATCAGTTACGACGCTTTGGGCATGTTATCAGGATGGCCAACGATAGAGTGGCCAAACGAGTATATGAAGCAAGAGTGGAAGAGAATAGACGTCGGGGTCATCCAAGAAGAGCCTGGGAGGAGGATGATAGATAGGGTTTCAAGGTTAGAGAAATGGACTGGAGAAGAAGGAGGGAGCTTGCTGAGGACTGGGGTAAATGGAAGAAGCTCTCCAAGGCCTCTACACTGCAAAGGCGGTAGAGAAGACGGTTGATGTATTATGAGATGAGGTGAGATATCCTCATTCCTATTATTCTAGTTTTGTCGTTATATGATTTTTGCTATCTGTCTCCACCCACGACACTGGAGAAAAGCAGAAGCGGGAGTTAGAAGGGGATTAGGTTGGAGATGATTGATCGGGTGGGGGACGGATATGGCGCTGCTGTTGGGCCGGGTTCACAAAACCCACTGCATCTGGAATGACATGGTAAGTCCAAGCTGGTTTCAAGAAGATGTGGTAAAACCATAGGTCATGCTCAGGCGATGCTTGTCCATTGCCGGACGAGTGACTATTCTAACCTTTAAGTAGGGGACTTGTTCACTCTGCAAAATGGTACCACGAGATCGTGAGCCAGCCCGGCGGAGCTCTGTCTCCGCGCTCACGTGTTGTCAAGGATTCGCACTGATGATGGTAGAGGAGCCGCAATGTCTCTGTTTTGTGGGAGGAAGTTGGCTTGAGAGGAAGTTTGGGAACAGTTCCGCCTTCTTCCATTCCCTCATAACAACATGTCTCCATCCACGACTCTGAATCAGTAATTGGACATTATGCCCGCCTGAAAAAATAGGCATTATTTTCTTTTCAAGTAATTGAAAATTATTGTTGGTTGTCGACTTTGAAATTATTTAATCTAGGTTATAATATCTTCAAAGCATTAACCGCTAATACCTTCAAAGCATCGATACCTTCCTAGGTCGATATATATTCGATTGCACATTTAAATGCCGTTTAGATTAGCAATGATTTTAAACTTTTAAGCAATAGAAAGGAATCCTCTTTTAACTACTTTATTAATAAAACCATCAACGATCAACCATCATCAGGGTTTCCTAATAAAATGGCCTAATAAAATAATGGTTAATAAAATGGTTTCCTATAGGTAATCAGCCAATTTGATTATCTTTTGCATCGCTAATTCATAAAATCATTGTATCACTTTCTGGGAATTAAATCAAAGAACACATAATCCATCATTCCTTTTATCTTTTGAGAGTACACTACATTGGAACTTGAAAATCATTAAATTATACAATTATTATGTTATATTATCAAATCATTGGAAAGAGACACAAGTAAATCACAAAGCAGGATTATCTCTTTTAAAGCCTATGAAGCCTCTATCATTAAATTTCTAGTCATAATAGTTAATAATTCTGCAAACAATTAATGTGAATTTAATTATTATCGATCAGTATTATTACTTATATTATATATTATTACTAATTTTGGGTGAACAAAAATATCAAAACGAAAAGTCGCTGAATGTGCAAACATTGAATTCCATTTAGGCACTTCCACCGCATCTGACAAGGATTCGAGAATGTAGTCGCACAGAAAAAAAACGTAGAATAGAAAAAGCTGAACAAAAAAAAAAACGTAGAATAGAAAAAGTACCTAACTGACCGCTGAATATGTATTGTTTGAGTAACGCTGCAGGTCCGTGGTTTAGAATGGACCTGTTCCTGTCCAGGATGTCATAAGAGGCGTTAGAGGACCATACTCCACTTGGCATCTCCCATATTTTTTCCTACACCAATGCTCATTCCCTTCGATGGACCCACAAATTTAGCACTACAGGGTTATCCATCCATTGAATTCCCTGGTCTGTGGGGACATCCACAACCTTCTTCCAAACAAAAGAATATGTCATCCAAATTCCACTCCATGGAGGTGTTAAAAAAAAAATCCTTACCTACTTTTCTTCCCCTCATTTTATCCATTCACAGGATGTGAATTGACAAGAATCTGGAATTAACAAGTACCACTGACTTGAAGTGCTTTTAAGTCTTTTGGGAAATGACTCATAAGATACAGCATCCTCTCCAGGGGCGGTTTAGTGGGAATGAGGCTTTTCAGGTTACTCTTGGAGGGCTCATTATGATCAAGTACACTGAAACTTTTATGGGGTCGAGGGAGAGGAAAATCTAGGAAGGAGATTTGATGGACGGGGTCGTCTACTTACGAAGACATTGCCATAAAAATGGCATATACAAACAAATTCCCACATACTTGTGGGAATTTTGACGATTTTTCAAGTTTGGTAGTGGAATTTTTGTGTCGAACTTGGGAATCAAAGATATCTCTTGGCATCAAGCCTCTCCGACTCCAAGTGGTCCGGGAGTCTTGTCTGCTTCTTTTCTAATCACGAGCTAGTTTCCTGGACTTTGCAGAAGGGGTTCATTTCATTTTTTTAATTCCTTGTACGTCACAATCATTTCCTGAAAAAAGTGAAAAACCTATTAATTTTACACCTCATTTCCTTCTCTACAGGGTGGAAAAATTAGAAAATCTGAAAATGAATAGTATGGAGTTGAAAATTTGTTTTCTGTAAAATGAAAATGTACAGCAGTGGACAAGAAAATGAAATAATATCGTCTGTTTTAATGAGAGTATATAAATGGCAATTAAATTTTATATTTATATGATAATTATTTATCTATCTTCATTAATCGGCTAATAAAGACAGATTCACTTAATTTTTACCACTTTTAAAATTAAATTACAATATTTTATCAAATTTTGTTTGATATTGGTACTTAAACATGTTTCAAATCACTTTAAAATGTTCTAAAAACTGTGAATATTTTGAGCTCTTTGCGGATTATACAGGTGGCAGAATAGGAACCAATTTAAGACTACTTAGTTTACATCCATAGGACTCAATATGTGATGGTATATCACACGTCAGATTAGTTCCCTGCTATCCGCAAGAAACGCCATGGTCGTATCTTCAAAGGAAGCCAACCAAGGGGTGGGGATTGAAGTATCACAGATCAGGTGTCGATGGAATAAAGGACAGTGGATGCCCAACATCATCTTCAAGAGCGAAGACAGCTTTCGTGCTAACCAGCCAACAAACAAACATCCAATCTACACACCATTAATTTTGCCTATCTCTCAACCATTTAATTTTCTCTGCCCGTCTCCTAATCTCTTAATTAAGCCAGGACCTTAGAATTATAAGTATATTAATTATAGTGCAATAGTCATAGCGTTTAGTTATTAATTATAATCCCCTGTAACTTCCACTACATTCTGACATATTACAAATATATTATTTTATAACTAATTTTGATTGAAAGTTTTGTCTATTTGCTTAATTGAACCAGATTAAATTGGAATTTTGGTCTAAGTTTTTCTTTAATTATTTTTTTCTTTCCAAACGTTTTAGGTTAGAAAACTTAAATTATGAAATAGTTCTACCAACTAGAGCCATTGTAATAGGATCCAAAGAGAGAATCCGTAGCAGAGAAAGAGAGTATGACAGGACCACTCTCTTGGAGTAGAGTGGGAGAAACTACATAAATAAGGCGACGGAAGATAAATATACAGCACAGTTCAGACAATTGAGGTCACTCGCCAGTCACAATATGTCATTACCTTTACCATTCTACCATACTCTACCATTTTAAGTGTAAAGTCCAGGCAGTCAGTGTCATCTCACATATTATACAGTGTTAGCCATATTTTGTTTGTTCATTCAAACCAGACCATTTCTCTCCTTCAACAACCCCATTACAGCCATCATTAATATTTAAAAAAAACAAAAAAAAAACAATTTTATTGCAAACAGTAAAAATAAACTATAATGAAATAAAAATGAAAAATATTATTTAAGAGCAACAATGTACACAGATAGATATGTCAGTAAGTGGGTATATTTGAAAAGTTACCCAATCCAATAAACAAATCTCATAAATATTATAGAATGGAAGTTTAAAATGTTACCAATTCAGTTCTCCTAGATCATAGTTAAGTGTAAAATGGCCGGAGAATATGAAAGAGGGTCAAGTTAAATAATGTACTATATTGTTTACGCTAGACTTACTAGATCTAAACATTAACCATCTGAAACTATATCTATAAAATAGTTCTAAAATAAAACTTTTACTGTGGCAAAGTTATGTAGCTTAGCGGAATTCAGTTTATTTATTTAAATAAAAAAAAAAAAAAAAAAAAAATCTTGTGTGCAATTCTCCCACAACTTTTTCTTACTGCGAAATGGCAAATTTTCTGCACTCTTAAAATTCTCATTAGTGTTTAAAATCGTCGGCATTTTTATGGAGAAATTCACAAAAAACTGAAAAACCTATTAGGTAAAGTCGCATTTTCTGTCATCAGATTTTCTTCAAACTCGTGATTTCAACATGATATTTAATTTTAATCAATATTATTTAGATTAGCAAATTGGACATGTAATCATTGAAATAGAACTTTAAAGAAAACCATAACCCCCATCCCTTCACCAAACGTGCTCTCTTAAATGAATTTTCCCGGAGAAATATTACAAATAAAAGTTGTAGGTCTTTGAATGTGTAATTGATATTATTTATTACAAAATCGTTGGAGCGGTTTTCGAGAAAAACTGGAAAAAAAAAAAACATTTAATAATGTGGCACTTCCGGTTGATGAATTTTGCTCCAAATCTTCGTGTCTGATGCAGTGGTTAATAACTTAACAGAATACCAAGTCTCAGTTTCCAGCAACTTTTCATTTTTAAGATATTCTTTTCAAACACACATTTTTATTGCACAATTAGGTCATTTATAAAATACCTACGAAGGAAAACTTAGTAAAAAAAAAATTTAAATAACTTATAACAAAGAAATAATTAGCAATAAATAATTAACCAATCACATTGTAGAAAAGGAGGTGTGAAATGTGGATATCTGTTAGGCCAATCAGAAATTTACAATTATCATGTTGACCACGCCCATATTTCACATCTTTACTTCTACAGTGTGATTGGCTAATTATTTATAGCTAATTGTTTCTATGAAAAAAACTAGTTAAGAATTTTTTTTTTTACTAATTTTCTTTTCGTATCTAATCGAATCTGATCTCTTCGTATGTATTTTATAAATTATTAAATTGAGCCTAAGAAGTGAAAAAAAAATGCAAAACTCAAGTTATTTCTAATCACAGGGCATACCAAAGCAATCGACTTAACTATAAACAGAACTGTTTCTATATCTTCATAAATCAATAAATAAACGAAGGCCGGGCACTCAAAAGTGCACAGAAACGATCATAAAAACTAAAGCATCCTGGACTAACCACAATATAACCTAGTACACATACAAACCTCACACAGACAATAAATACAGTCATAGCTCTTGCACTTCCATACAAGACTAACCTAAGGGACCTCTCAGTACTCGATATTCCTTAGAGGCCATCTAAAATTCTATAGCTACCCGAATCTAACGCACACAGACTACAGAAAAGCAATACATTACTATCATGCAAAACATTCACTCCGCCTACCCAAGGGAAAGACCCCAAGACATACGCCGCGATAGAGTAGACTCCGCAAATCTTTTGAATACATTATAATATGCTGTCTTATTTTCCAGAAGCAAGGGAGAGTGTCATTGCTAAGGATACACGAAATCCAATTCCTTGCCACAAATTTGTGCGCAGATCTTCATAGAGCTCACAGTCTAAAACTATATGTTCCTCTTCGCTACAGCTACATCGACCATCTCTCACCAGCCCCATTCTAAACCACTTGTCATTTATCTGCCCATGCCCGATAACAAGTCTGGAGACCGCATATGAAATATATGTCGGGACTATTCTATTGCGACCGGAAGATACCTATAAGTTGTCCTTCCCTTTGCAGAACTCGCCCAACGGGTTTTCCATATATCCAAAAGATCCTTTTTAATTTTTGTTATCCTATTATTTCTCAGTCAAATCATATAATGGGAAAGGTTCCACAGTAATGCCACCCAGGCTCACCGTTTCACCTTTTCTCAAGAAATATTTTCGGGCCGATTGAATAATCTCTAAGTCCAGTGAAAGATATCCTGTCAGAACTGCAAATCTGCAAATCCACGGTTGACACTGTGCGACTAAAATTACCCATAAGTAGCAAAATAGATCTTTGGGGCGCAGAGACATGTCTCTGAAAAACCGAACCACTAACTTTGTGGGCCCGTAGGGAACAGCAATACAGCACCTTCGCGAGTAATATGCCTCTATACATTATTTTGACAGTCCTCTTCTTAAGACCCCTGTACTTACGAGTAACCTGTCTAAGCTGCCCTGTAAGCGTTTTGGACTTCCGTCTTATTTCTTTAATATGGGAAATAAAACTCAACTTGCAGTCTTAAATAACACCTAAGTATTTAACCTGCTGAACCCAACTCAGTCTCCGACCGCCAAAGTAGACAACCGGTTGCCGGGTTAAAGAAAGCCTACCCTTAAACAACATCCCAACTGTCTTTTCAGGAGAAATATTCAATTTATTTGCGGTGCACCATTATGTCAATCTTGCCAATAGTTAATGTGAGCAATAAAGAAAAAAAACTCAGAATTTTCATTGGATTATTGAAAAAGAAGGCAATAGAGAATTAGATGGAAATTCAAGATGAGCCACTTGGTATTTGGCCGATTATACTAAATGAGTAAAATAAAATTGATGTTAAACACCGACAAAAATTTCTCAAAAGAATTCAAAATTTTCTGTTAAAAAAAAAAAAATATTCAGTAAAAGAATATCAATAATTACTGTCTGGCTATTAAGAAGAAGTATTGTAATGGTGTCAAATTTTCCCTTGAAATAAACGTTTTGAGGTCTCCTGAGTCCAAAAAGTGATTTTTAGAAAAAGGTCTGTGTATGAGTGTGTGAGTATGTGAACAGTTAGCTAAAAAATGAAAAATCGCAGAAAGTCCAAACTTGATATTCCGTTTAAGTATCACCATGGAATCCGACTTATTTCATCTTTTTGCGACTTTTTTCGAAAATGACTCAAACAATTTTCTAAACAATTTTCGAAACAATTTTCCCAGTTTTTTAAACATGGTATATCGATTACACATACTAAGAGCTATATTTTTTATTTGTAAAATATCTCAGAGAAAATTCATTTAAGGGTTGCTTTTGGGGGAAGAATGTGGTTATATTTTCTCCCATTAAGTGCTATTTCCGTTTATTTTACAATTCTATCATCTAAATAATATTAATTAAAATTAAACATGTTGCTAAAAATTCCGAGTGTAAAGAAAATGTTTGACCGGAAGTGGTTTTTTTTTTACTGATCAGTTTTTTTTTCTGGTTCTTTCTCCATTGAAATTTGATATTATATTAACCATAAATACGGGTATCTAAAAGTTTTGTTTGTTACTTTTTTCCGAATAAGTTTAAAGGGTGAGAGGAAAGTTATGCTTTCCTCAAACAAGCCACGTTATTATGCTTAGATTTGTCTCAATGATATAAAATAGAAACAAGTAAAACATTTTGTAAAAATGATAAGTTTGAAGAAAATTGATTTAATTATAATACTGTAAGCTGCAGTTAGACAAAGTCGTGTTAGTGTTTCAATAATTTTTTTTTTTACATATTTTACAAAACGCTGCTAACACGCTCTGCTAGGATGCACAATAACTCTGCACTTCTGAAGAAGTGAGCTAAGATTTTTCCCACCATTTTACTACATCCTGCAACTATTTGCCTCTTCAGTTCGAAGAGAAAATTAGTAAAAAAAAAAATTCAAAACTAGATTTTTTTTATGGAAATAATTAGCCAATTGCACTGTAGAAGTAAAGATGTGTGAAATGTAGGCGTGGCCAACATGATAATTCTGAATTGGTTATTTCCAGGAGTTTCACGTGCTAATGTGCACTTATAGATCCAGGTACCACTGTATTACTTTCTCTTATTCCTAGTAAAAGAGGAAATATTGTAATCGTGTCAAATTTACGATATCGAGTTTTCACCGGAAATATCTGTTTTGAGGTCCCCTGAGTCCAAAAAAGTGAATTTTAGCACATGGTGTGTGTGTGTCGTGGTGTGTATGTGTGTGTGTGTGTATGTGAACAGCATAGCTCAAAAAAGAAAAACCGTAGAAAGTTGAAACTTGATATTACGTTTAGGTATCACCATGGGATCTGACGGTACGTTATCGGTTAAAATTCCTAAACCGGAAGTACCATTTTACTAGTTTTTTTTTTACGTTTATCCGATTTTCTCAAGAATGGCCCACTCGATTTTCATTAAACTTTATATATCAGCTACACATACAAAGTGCTACAACTTTTATTTGAAACATCTCTCTGGGAAAATTCATTTAAGGTCACTATTGGGGGAGAGGTGCGGTTAGGTTTTCATCTAAAGTGCTATTTCAGTTTATTGGACAATTTGCTCATCTGAATAATGTTAATTAAAATCAAATATATTGTTGAAATTCCAAGCTTGAAATAAATCGCATAACCGGAGGTGTATTTACTTTACTTCTTTACTAAATGTTTTTTTTTTTTTTTTTTTCTTTTTCGCGATTTTCTCAAAAATGGCTCCTATGATTTTCTTGAAACTTCTTATATAAACTACGCATACAATGATCTATAACTTTTATATAAAACATTTCTCTAGGAACATTCATTTAAGGGCACTTTTATGGAAGGGGGTGGGTTATGTTTTTCTTTAAAGTGCTATCATAGTTGATTATACAATTCTATCATCCAAACAAAATTAATTAGAAATAAATAGATGGCAAAATTCCAAGTTTCAAGAAAATTAGTAAACCGGAAGTGCGCTTTTACTGAACAGTTTTTTCAGTTTTCGACGAATTTCATTAAATTTGGTACACAAACTATAAAATTTGTCAATTATAATTTTGAGAACTGGAGTAAGAGAAAGTTGTGTGAGTGTTTCACACCAGATTTTTTTTTTTTTAATAAAATTTCTATATTCGTTCAATCTAACACTGGAAGCATTTCGTAACAAATTTTGCGATAATCTATTGCTAAACATATTTGAAATTTTGTGCCACTAATATTTGATATTTATTTAAAAAAAACAAACGAAACATTGAATTTGAATTAAAACTTTATCTAAGCTCTCACTAAATAATAACAATGTTGACCTTCATATTTTATAGAAATATAACACAAATTTATTATTATTGCACAATATTTTGTTCAGATTTACTTCTGCACCACTAAGCAGTCAGAAAAATTAGAGGGAACTAGAATACAAGGTCAACAGATGATATCAGATGCAATATTTCATTATTATCTAAAGTTGTTCAGTTATTTGTAGTATAAAATTAGACATATAATTATTTAACTTGGAACGTATAGAAAAGAAAAGTTTGATACAACAACTATTATAATAACTCATTGTACACTGTAATAAACCAATAAATCATTTTGTATATTTTAGATGAAATAGAAAATTGGTTCCATTTTGTTTGAATATTCCAGACAAATTGGCTTTTAAAGAAGATAGTGATGGTGGAATTGCTCTTCAACGATAAATTGTAAAAATTTCACCATGATTTATATATACAAGTATGGAGGGTAAAGTTTGGTGTATTGGTTATGAATATGGACTCATAACTAGGAGGTCGTCGGTTCGAGTCCCCGGGTAATACTGTTAAATTTTTTATTAATTTCAAAAATTATTAATACAAAAGTATTTTATTAGCCGTTGATCAAATGATGTTTATGAATAAATTTAGTGAGAATCGGGTCAAGAAAAAAAACAAAACATTGAATTCTGCAAGGAAACCATGTGATTCATTTATTTATCAAGACTTTAATCTTAATATACTATACAATGGGGACATATTGCATTAATTAAACTATAACATACTTACATTATATATAATCTTGGAAAATGCTGAGAAAAAAAAATTATAGCAGAACCTATAAATTATTTTGAAAACCTATCTTTCGATTTATTCTTACTGTTATTAGTACAATTATGTAGAAAATGATGATGTTTTCTTTAAACTTCAAATTTCATTTGTCCAAATCTAAATATAGTGGAAACAAGTACCAACCGTAACCAAATAACAGCGCACCAATGACACAGAACCAAACTCATATATTTGAATTTTATGCCAAAGTATATTTGAATAAATTCTGAAAAATTATATTATGAAATCCACTTTATTATTTACGTATATCTGTGAAATTAGCATTCCATGTTTAAAGACAATCGTTGTAACCGTTTTTGAGAAGATTTCAAAAAATTAACGATTCTAATTTGTAAAAAGACATTTCCGGTTAACCGATTTTCTTCAAATTTGGAATCCTATTAATACTTTTAACATGGTATATTGTTGGACACAGGATAAGGGTCTTTCTATTAATCCTATTAAGACCCAGGCAATTCTATTTACTCATAGAAGGAAGATAGTAGGTTTTACACCTCATAGGTTGTTAGGTACTTCCATACAGGTTAGCAAATCAGTGAAGTTCCTTGGAGTAGTTCTCGACAGTAAATTGAACTGGTCGGAACATGTTAAGACACAACATCAAAAGGCGATAATCTCCTTTTGGCAATGTCGAAGAGTTGTAGGTAAGAACTGGGGGATCACTCCCAAGATGATGTTCTGGATTTATTGCATGGTCATTAAACCTAGATTGGTATATGCGGCTTTGGTGTGGTGGCGTCGCATTGAAACACGATCCGCTAGGCAGCTGTTGGAAGAAGTCCAACGCTTAGCTTGTCTGGCGGTGACTGGAGCGTTTCGGACTACACCGACCGCATCTATGGAGACTTTGTTAGGGATTCCTCCTATCTTTGTGGAGGTGAAAAGCCAGGCAATGAAAGCCTGTTATAGAATTAAACAGGCAGGTTTTTGGCAGGGTAAGCGATATGGTCATTCTCCCATTTATCGTGAGATGCTTTTAAGGATTCCCATTACAGGTTTCCCTTCTGATAGGAATTTGAAGACTTTTGTCTTTGGTCATTCCTACAGGGTTAGGTTGCCTTCTAGGGAAGATTGGTTAACCCTGGGTCCGTCTGGTGTGATTCCTGAGAATTATCTCCGATGCTACACGGACGGTTCCAGGATGGATGGAAGGTCTGGGGCTGCCGTCTATTTTGAGACGGGAGATCATTTGGTAGCGCCTCTTGGTGAGTGGGCCACCGTTTTCCAGGCTGAGGTTTATGCAATTCTTTGCTGTATTTTGGATGAGAGGGTGCGTAACACTAATTTAAAAGGTGTTTGTATCTTCTCGGACAGCCAGGCTGAGTTGAAGGCGCTTAATTCATGTGTCTTCACTTTCAGATTGGTGTTGGAATGTTCTAAAAGACTGGAAGATCTTTCTTCATTAAAGGGTGTGCTTCTGGTCTGGGTTCCAGGTCATATGGGAATTTTTTGGAATGAGGAGGTGGATAGGTTTGCCAAATTAGGTGCCTCTCTCCCTTTCATTGGTCCAGAGCCTGCTGTTGGTGTGTCTTCTGGCACATGTTTGTCGGGCTTTCAGACGTGGATGACCTCACAGCACTCATCCTTATGGATGAGTGCAGTGGGTTGTCGGCAGTCTAAAATGCTCATTGGGGGCCCGGACGGAGCTTTGAGTAGCGGGTCCGATGTCTTTCACGGACCTCCATCAGGCATCTGGTTGGATTCCTCACTGGGCATTGTGGTTTAAGGAGACATCTCTATATAATGGGACTCGAGCCTGACCCCTTTTGTAGAGTTTGTGAGACTGAGGAGGAAACACCCATGCATCTGATGACGAATTGTTTGGGTTGTGAGGAGATTAGGTTTAGGACCTTCGGCCGGAATAGGATATCGGTAGAGGATCTTAAGCTGTGTCCTTTTAAGGTTTTGGTCCGATTGGTTCGGTCTGTGGTGAAACTTAGATGGTTAAAACCTGGGCCTGGATTTTTGTTCTAGTCCCAGTGGTAGGTATTCTTTAGGGGTAGCTATATGGGCCCTGGAAGGCTTTGGATAGCGTAGGGTTTGCCCTCCCCTTTTGTGAACAATAATAATAATAATAATAATAATAATACTTTGAACGCGTATTAAGTTATGAAGAAATTTGGTAAGGATCGGTCAAGAAAGAAACATTCCATTATGCCAACTTTTCGACAGAGTTTCCTGTCTTTATCAAGGCTTTAATATATATAGCAAGTCGTGAAGATGTGGAGAAAGAATTTTTAAACATCTCGTACACGATTTAAAACAAGACACTAGTAACTTTTAATGTTTTCTTTTTTAAATTTTTTTCTCTAGAACGCTAGAAGGCTATCTATGTATAAGTTTGTTATGTAATTATGATTGCTATTATTATTATTATTATTATTATGATTTTTTAAGTCGCACCAACATCTGTGGTCATTGGCGCCCGGAGCCTTCTCAGTGCTCTGCGGGCCTCCGGACAGTGTTCTCTCCTAACAGACAATACTGTCCATCACCTGTACAGTGAGCTGTAGAGGCTCCTAGGAAGAAAAAAATCTAAAGGTAGCAAAGCTATTATAATTATTTAACTGGAAAATGTTTTTGCTGTTTATTAATGCAGAGATATCCTCATTGTTTTATGTTTTAAAGCCTTGATAAAGAAAGGAAACTCTGTCGAAATGTTGGCCTAATAGAATATTTTTTTCTTGACCGATCTTCAATAAATTATCCATAATTTATTTGCTTCCGCCCCCCCCGTCAACGACACTTAATTTGGTAGTTGGACGTTAGGCCCGCCTGAAAAAATATGCTTTACTTTACTTTATATAAAGATATAATACTTATTTTTTTATGAAAGGAATTCAGTGAAATATATATACGAGATATATATCATATATTAGCAGTACATATATTTAGAGTACCTACCAAAGATACTTTTTAACCTGAGTTATAAATGGGCAAAATTGTGTACGTGAAGGTCAGTAGAGATGATTTTTGTGTGCCCACGTAGGTGTTGTGGCATGAATTAGAATGTAATGCTTGGCGATCGTAACAGAATATTTTGTAAGTTAGTGATACCCGATAAAAGCCATTTAGGTTCCCATTCCCGCTATGCTTTCAAGAACTTAGTACACAAATAGTGTAGGTACCTAAGCTAGCAAAAGGGTGGGCGTGTGCGTCCAAACTGGTATCTTCAGTCGTTTTACATACGAGCCGAGTACAGCACTAACAACTAGGCAGTTTGTATGTACGTACCGTTGCTGATCCTTTTCCCATCTCTAACGCTCACGATCCTTCTTGTTAAAAAAAGATAAAGTATCTAGAACGCACTGGCATAGTTATAAAACTCGATATGTTACTTTTTATATGATCCGTTAAAATATTACTTTCTGTTACTGCTGGTAGAGGAAGTACTCTGGGTTCGTGTTAAGTTTTCGGTATTGAGTTTTCATCAGAAATACACGTTTTGAGGTTCCTGCTTCTGAAAAAAGATCTGTGTGTATGCTGGTGTATACGTATATGTGTGAGTGAATAGCATAGCTCAAAAACAAGCGAAAAAAAATCGCAGAGAATTCAAACTTTACATTGGGGATCTGTGCATGCGTAGGCGTGAACTCGGAAGCGTTAGAGGGCTTAATGAAGCACGCAATTATGGTTAACAAAGGCAATAAATCTTTAATTGGCTTACCTTGAAGATGTGGTTATGATGAATGAGAAGCGTATGTTGAGCCGGAGAAGCTGTGAAAGACGCTAGGAAGTGAAAAAGAGTATAAAGGAGGCTGTGTATATGTGTAAATATGTTCGTGTATGGGTGTGTATGAAGGAAGTTGCAGGAAAGGTAATTTGTGAAAGAAGCCGTACGGAAGCGTGCGTTCGTTAATGACGGAGTATCGCAAGATAGTTCAGTGTCAAATGAAGCTGGTTGGAGGCAGAGATGAAAGGCCTGTGTTGTAAACGCAATACACCCGTGGAGGCGGTAAATTTGATGATAAAGCATTAAATGATGATGCAGAGAAAAATTACACATATACGCACGTGAAGCGAGCCAAACCACAAGTGAAGAAAAGGGATGAATAACCTTGGAAAAAAGGGCGTGGCTGTGGAGAGGAAACCAACATCCGGAGACGCGAGAGAAGGCGTGAACGCGCCAGAGAATTGGCGGGAGAGAATTAAAAAGGGGAGAAACAGGATGCATGGCCGGACGACGCGGGCGCTGAAGTTACCAATACAGACAAAATCTGGCAAGACGACGCAACAGTATCCACAGTAGGATTCGCCAGTACGTTGTATGTCAAATTCCTCAACCGGAAGTACTACTTTATTGAATAGAATTTTTAGTTTTTTTTTTTTTTATTTTCCCAAAAAATGGCTCCATTTTTGTTAAACATTATGTACACGCTAGATACATAAAGTGTTGATGTTTTGGGGTGTTGGATAGAAGAAAAAAAATTCATGTTGAGATAAGATAGACTTACAGTATTACTGCTAATATTGAATGAGAATATTAAGCACTGCAAGGACTTTACTCTGTATAATTTACAGTGAGAGTATGGTAGCGTGAGAAGAGTGTCACATTGACTGGCAAAGTGATTAAGTGTGAGAGTGTGACTGGCAAAGTGTGAGAATGATGACCGTTGAAAGTTGGTCGACGTTGTTCGAATGGCGTTTGAATAAGATTTAATTGGCAGTGTAGTGGAGGAAAGAAATAAAAGAAAATAATAGTTTTGAAAAATAGTTTAGAATATTTTATAGTATCAAAAATAGTATTTTGTTAATATTTTAAATGATCTTAGTGCAATGAAAAGAGTCAGGTACCGTAATTTGGGGTCATTGCTATTAGGAAAACAAAGGCACAAAAATCCGTTAAATTAATACAATGCTACCTGGCCAACTGTTTGTTAGAGAGAGCATGCCTTCAGATAGTCTGCCTTCTGCTTTCAAAGAATATAGTCTGGCTTCCAAAAAGCCAGTAACAGTGATTTGCCATTATTCTAGATAAACATCTGATTTATTAAGATATTGTGTGATATTGTAAAATACTTAAGTTTACTTAGAGATTATATATTTATTTTAAAAACAGTGGTGATTTCTTGATTATTACTAATACTTTTATCTCAAACATACATAAAAGCCCTTTTACTAAACCGCTCAAGCCACTACTTTACTACAATCATACAACACACCATCACCAAACACATTTCATTGGTGCCAGCTGTTTAGGATATTTTCAACCAGAATCCACAAATTAACAAGTACGTTAAATTTTCAATTTAATAATTAAACAAATTATCCATCAGATAATTTTATTACTTTTCAGTTTTTTTCTCAGTGGAAATATCTTAAATATTTCACATAATTAAATTTTCTATTGAATTTCATTTTTAAAGTTTTGTAATTGTACCATTGTGCCCCAATCCCTTGTGAATTTTGAATTTATGAGTGCTCTTAATAGATCGCAAATTGTAAAAATATTAAGGGACCATAAACTCTCTCAAAAGGGCAATTTAATCCAATTAATTCTCTTGTTTCCAAAATGTATAAAATAAATGGAAAAGATATGGGCATCACGCTGCTGTAGAATATTTACTTGCTCACCAGCAATTAGCAAATCCTCCAATTAACAATCAACCTCCTAGCCCCTTAAGAAATTTGCTATTAATTAATAGTTTACCCTGCTTCGATGGCAAAAATTCAGCCAAAGTGTCCGATTCCTAGACCAAATTAGCCATTGTGCTAGCCTTTCTGGCTGGCACGACGCTGCAAAATTAGAAATACTAGCACTTATGCTCTCAGGGTCTGCAAAAATATTTTACGACACCCAGAAAGTCGAATTACAACGCCAGGGTACAATCATAACGTATCCACTAATCAGAACGTCTTTTAACTAGATTTAGAAAAGAAAACCCCTCTAGTCCCAACAGATGACTAATATTCAGTCTCTACCAACAGAGTCTCCTGAAACCTTCGAGGATAGAATTAGACACATCCAATCCGCCATTAGTTTAAAAGCTCAAGCTAATCTACTCGAGGCCTTACATTCTATTTTAGACAAACTGGCCACTGATGCTTTCCTAAAGTCACTTCCTCAACCGCTTCGTAATGAGGTACGAACAAAGCTACCTCAAAAATTAGATGAAGCACTTTCTTATGCCAGTGTCCTAAAAGAAGTACAGGCTTCGGAAACAAACCCAACAGTTTTCGCTGTCACTTCGAAAACTTCTAATCCTCGCACACCCCCATCTCCATGTCGTTTCTGCGGACAAATGCATTTCCACAGAGAATGCCCGCATCGAAATAGAAGTCAGAAGCCACCATTAAAACCAATTACCACTAGTAGAGTTTTTAATCTAATAAAAAACAGGCCATGCCGCCATTGTTTCGGTCCACATTTTGACGTGGACTGTACAAACAAATTTCAATCAAAACCTCGTACTAACTTTGGCAAAATGCCTAAGAATTTTAATATTCCTAGAAATTTTAATTCAGGAAATGGTCTAAGAGTCTAGGATAGCAGGGGCTGCCCTAGCTCTTCCACATGGCGCAGGGCAGAAATAAATTTAACGATGTGATGGCCAAAGACTGCACTTTATGCAGAAATTGCAGGAAAGGAAGTCGTGTAAGTGTTTCAAATCAGATTTTTATTTTCATTAAACAAACAGTAAAAACACCTGGTTTTAAGCAAATTTAATATTTGACATTTTCTTGTTAATATTAACTTTAACAAGTTGTTTAACTTCATTTCAATATTTCGCCCGAGGATGTGAAAAAAGTTTGGCAAGGCAAAGTTATTATACAAATATTTTGAAAAAGCATCATCTTGTTTTCAATGAATACAAGGAACAAATTATTAGAAATAGAATGGAAACAAAAATTAAAGTAGCTGGGGGGGGGGCCCTCTGCTAAAAATAGTCCTAAGAATTTATTATCTCGGTAACTACTTTGTACGATTCAACCCTTATACTATAAAATCTTTTTTATTTTAGTTCACTCACAATTCTCCACCAAATCAGGATTGGTCACGTTTCTTGTTTGACAAAATCGTGTTTGTAGGCAAATATGTTCGAATAGAATATGAAATAATTCATATCAATAACAAATTTTTCCTACGTACTAACCTTATAAATATCTACAATCCAAATAGGCTGTATAAGATTGGCATGTCACGTGCAGACATCACATATTCTGGGGATTATAGCGCTCACAAACTCAACAACCAATCACAAAGCATTATCGCAAAGCAATACGAATTAGTTGGGTAATAATGTGATAATACACCAACTTACATTATTACCGCTATAATACGCCGCCGGTTGAAATTTATCAAAATTAACTAATTTAATAAAATTAATAACTAATTAATGAAGAAAAAAATATAAATACGTGAAACTATTATACATCTATCTCTTCCTACAATTTAATGGATAGAAAAAATTCCATTAAAATTGTAATGTTAATAAACATTTAGAAAGGCTAGCCATAAAAAAAAGGTGGTAGGCTTTATCATATATAATTGAGTGTAACTAGTATGGGAACGCCCGCTGCCTCTGCAAGCAGCACTTAAAAAGATAGCAGTGTTATATGCGTACGTAAGATATGGTGGGTTGGATGGGTTCGGATATCGGTAGTATATATGTTACCGGCAAAATATGAAATCAGGCATTATGTACAATGCCTAGGCATTTCATACATTACATGAAGATGTTAAGCAATGTGTAAAATTTAGCCCTATTCTATTGAATGCCTATGGTGAAGCAGGCAAAGTTATCTTCCCTGCGATTACATCATTTTTGTGAGGTTATGTGTTCAGACTTGAAATATCCATCATTTTTGTATAATGTTTAGTATAATTTTTAAAAATATATATGAATCTATCCAAACACATCTTTGTAAATCGCAAATTCTCATCATCAATCCTTCCTTAAGTCCCATAAACCGTCAGGTATAAGCAATCGAGGGAGGTCGTAAAATTTCTCCCACTTCCGCCACCGGAAGTCTCAAGCGGATTGCGATTGCGAAACGAAGTGACAGAGTGTAGACTGACTTGGATCAGACAAAACAATGTCGTCTCTCCCCGCTGCTTGAGAATCTTGTATGAAGGTTTCATATCGAACATCTTATCGAATCCGTCCTCTCGAGTTTCGTCACTTGTCTTTGTAGGAGTAATTCATTTAAATATTCCTGTGAGATCTTAAATATACATATGAGCAAAGGAAAAACCAACAAAGCCAGTGACCATATACAGGGCTGGAAGGGACTACATGTGGCTTATTATGTTTACAATACTGGTTAAGTTTTTAGCATTCAGCGGAACCGAGAATGATCAGAATCTGTGGAACACAGTATCCTAGGAGCGCTTTGTTTTGGGTCCCCTTGGTTTTCCCTCCATGATTGCATCCACTTACACGACCGCAGCAGTACCTATGGAAGGGAGGAGAGGACGTGCGGCTGAATGGGCAAGAGGGATGTGGCTAGAGAAAAGTAACACAATACGCAAGGGGATAAAAAAATAAGCCTGTTTAAGCAAAATTATGTTAATGGAAATGAAGTAGCAAATGTAACTTATTTTATAATTGAAAAAACTAACAAAACTTAAATCCTCTTAATGAGCACAAAATATTTGCATTGATTAATATTATTTATATAATTGAATATATGATCTTGGAATAAAATATAATGTGATATCTGATTGCTAATAATATCTTTACAAAAGACCACAAATAGTAGTATTCCTTTGTTAAAATTTAGCTGCAGTAACTCAGCCTAAGTAGATGGCTCATTAATAGCACTCAGCCATATGGCCATTAATAGATACAGTTTTTCAGTCTTTCCATACTTTGCCTAAGACGACATAGACATTCTACAGAATGCCTAGGCAATCTATAGAATACCTAGCCCAATTATGAAATAAAAGGATATTTCATACTTAGCCTAAAAGTAGCTAGGTAATGTATGAAATGCCTAGGCATTCTATAAAATACCTGGAATTTTACACTTTGCCGGTAATATATATATATATGTATATATACAGGGTGTCCCAACTACGGGGACACGTATTTTTTAGTTTTTTCTAGCTATCTTAGTTTCCGAGAAAAAGTCGTTATCCGTATACCTTGGGACACCCTGTATAATGAAAAGAGGCCAAGGATACTTTCCTGACGATCTACAGCGGCTAAAAGATAACAGGAAGTCAAGAGGTTTCCAACAATCACACTGAAGTTCTAGGTGAGAGATAAGACTTAAAAATTAATTTAAAAGTATGAACGAAGGAAGCTAATTTTAATAATTACGGCGTGATATTGATTCATATCTACAAAGAAACAATCCAACAGTCCGATAGATCAATCAGACCATAACTTTATTTATATTGTTTTTATAAATTTTAAGACCTTTCTAGTAGTTTTATAAAGTTCTATGAAAGTTCAAAGAAACCATGACTTATGTGAGGCTATTATTCAACGAATTAGTGAGATCATATTTCATGTCCTCACTGGACAGTATTTAAATCTCCTCCAAATACTATTGGCTTTGTGACTATATAATTAAAACGAAAATAATGGTTTTTAATTAAAAGTTAATTATCATGAAGACTAGTGATAAAACAGAAATAATTACAACAAAGTATAACAGTGGAAATCATTCAAGGAAAAAACAAATCTCTTCTGAAACACTCACACAACTAATTTTGCCGTAATTCTCAAATTTCAATCAATTGTATACATTCCAGGAGTGAATGTATTTAATTCTTATTATGTATTTTTTAAGATAAGAGAATTTGGAAATTTAAGATGTAAAATGACTAAGCACAAAAATGGCAGCAGAAGAAATTTGTGCAGTGACAGGAAAGAAGGTGATGCAGTGGAAATATGATAGCGTTTTGAACATCAATCTTCAAGATGAGCCAAGACCAGGTCGTCCTTCGGCTGTCGATGATGAGGAAATATTGAACCGAGTGAAGATGGATTAGTATGCGACCACTCGAGATTTATCTGCCGCAACAGGGGCTTGAAACGCCACCACGGTGAACCATTAACTCAGAAAGCTGGATGTCAGGAAGTTAAGATCAAAATCAAATCCTCATGAATTGTGAGAGCACTAAGCTAAACAGCGTGTCAATGTATGCAAAAATTTGCTTCAAATCTAATAGATGACCGGTATTGGAAAAAATAAAATACATCCTATATCCCCCACCACCTCTATATTAATGTTCGGACAAATGAGCGAAATTTCTCATTATTATATGCACCTCAGAAGTATATATTGTTAAAAATCCGGAGGTTCGGCCAGAAGTAAAAAAAAACAAAAAAGAAAAAAAAAAATTAATTCTTGCCTATTTCTGGCCGATACTCACAGATTTTAACAATATATATTCTAACGGCCGATAAACAACCAAACATTTTTTAATAAACGTAAGAGAGAGAAATTCGTGTGTTTTCGCCTCTGATTTTCCACTTTCTCCAACCGTTAGATTGTATGAGGAAGATTCGCTGTCAGATTTGATTCGTCAACACACTGTAACAGAAAAGGTAATGCGTGCACTTAGAGGCTCATTGGTGGCGTTTCGATGAGGCTGCTAATGCAATTATTGAGACTACGAATTGTGTGGCGAATTCGAAGGTGATTGGTCGCATTATAGTCTTATAATTTTATATAAATACATTTCTAATAAAAGCGTAAGAAAAGATCAAAATTAAACATATACGAGTCGTTATGCCGAATCGCTTTCAATCTGTCCTTCACCGCGTTCTGAATGACGTCAATAGTGCCAAAATGGCATTCCTTAAGGAATATGAGGCAGATCAGAGGAGTTATAGAGGGAGTGATGTACCACAGAAATGATTTTCTGCATCAAAAATTGCGAGACAAAGAGGCTGGGTGGACAAGGCTCATTATCGTGATCCAGCATCCAATTCAACTTTCTGAAATGCTTAGTCTCACCCGGAGAACCGTTTTACTCAGTCTCTCGAGAGACTTACGGTAGAATAGCTGATTGATTTCTGACTGTTTGCCACGGAGGCACAAAAAATTTGTGACAAGTCCCCGGACTGTCGAAAAAGCAAAATAGTATTTTTTCGATCTTAGATATGATTAACCTTGCTCTCCCCTGACTTTGATGTTTGGTTTCAGGATTTATCACTTGTGATCAGGTTTTGGAACAAATCATTGCCAGTTACAATGCGCTCGAGAAGTTATCAAGAGAGAGAGCTTTACTATTTCCTTTTGCTCGAGTGTCAGTTTTATTGAAAACCATTTACTCCCACACTTTCCGCATGCCCAAATCTTGGATATACGTATCATGGCGTGTGGCAACATTCCGACAGTCATTTGTCGGTCAGGCTTTACGAGAGTTCGCACTTTTTCCAAATTCTCCTGTAGTTTTTTTGAAATGGATGGTCTTTTTGTTCGAGCTTTATCTTCAATGTTTTCATGGCCCTCTAAAAAGGCCTTGTCGCTTCTGAAATTAAAACCTGCTTCCCTTACACTCATGTCAATCTTACAAACGTGTCCATCCATCGCGTTTTCACTAAGTTTGACCCGAAACTTGATCATATAACGGTGCTCTAATTTTATTTGGTTCATTTCTATGACATACTACAAAAACACATTCAAGAGAACGCATAGTAAAAATGGTATATTGCCGATTGCGTTTGCAAAATCGGACTGGAAGTTGAACAGATATTTATCTAAGTTGGAAGGTTGGTGGAGGGAACTGTTCATATATTTAATATTAATTTTTAAACAAACCTTCTATCTGGTTTTCAGCCTGTAAGTAGTCACATCAGCAAAAAAAGTCGCGTTGCTAATGATTATAAATAAACTATAATAATAAGGAGACTAAAAATGGTTCATTAAACCCAACAATGGGTTTTTTTTATTGATCAATTTTCGTTATCTACCTAAACAATCAGAAAAACGGCCGGGAAATAGTACCTACACTACTTTCTATATATTTTAAATAAGTATTGTATTAAGATAACTCTATGTCAGTAACTAGTAGCAATGGTATGAGTATGGTAGATCTGTCGGAGCGGTTAAGGGATATAGTGCAGGTCTAATGGAGCTATACTTATGTTTGTAAATGTGTCTCTGAATGTATATGTTGTTACAATATAGGAAAGTAGCCCGCTTCCCAATCCTGTTTAGTATCATCCCATCTCCTCTTGCTTTGAATTACCCAACTGATTCTACTATATATATATATGTAGCTAGTATCCACTTTCCAGCTTTGTCATGCAGATCCCATTTAGATCTCTAAAGCACGCCAGGCTGTATAGCAAAGTTGAGAGTGAGTGTTGGGATGTGGACCACTGCTAAAACCTCTCACCTCTCTTCTTCCATTTATGGCAAAACGTTAACCTCCCACTCACTGGTTTCATCTTCTCACATCGTTCATTCACAGTGGGATATATATATATATGTTTCCCGTTTTAATAGGATACCAAAAAGAGAGGACGACATTCCATCTTCTATTCTCCATGTAATTTCAATGAAAGGTCTAAAGCACATAATGTTTCCCTATAATCTATTATTTATTTATTATTATTTCCAAAGATCATGAAGAAACATTAACTTAACCGTAGAAAGGATATAGAGATTCTATAGTTCACCAGTACAATTTTAAGATAATGGAATTACTAGATATTATGTTATGTTGATAAAACTGAAAATTTTATCTATTCTTTAATACTGTTTCTAACTTGAATACGTTAGTATTCAACTTCATCAGTATATTTTTTACTTTCTCTTACTCCTTGAAGGGAAGTATTGCAATCGTTTCAAAACTTCGAAATTGAGTCAAAACCGGAAATACATATTTTAATGTTTCCTGAGTAAAAAAAAACAAAAATTAGCGAACCGTTTGTGTGTGGGTGTGTGTGTGTCTGTGTGTGTGTGTGTGTGTGTGTGAGTGTGTGTGTGTGTGAACAGCATAGCTCAAAAACGAAAAATCGTACAAAAGTTCGAACTTGATAGTCGTTTAAGTATCACATGGGATCCGACAGTAGGTCATCTGTCAAAATTCCTCAACCGGAAGTACCACTTTACTGACTGGTTTTTGTACTTTTCTGCATTTTTCTCAAAAATGGCTCGAACTTTTTTTTTAAACTTGTCATATAAACTATACATACAATGTTCTACAATTTTTATTTGTAACATTTCTCCGGGAAAATGCATTTAAGGGCACTTATGGCGGAGGGGTGGGGTTAGGTTTTCCTCTAAAGTATTATTTCAGTTTACTATACAATTCTGTCATCTAAATAATATTAATTAGAATTAAATGTGTTGTTAACATTCCAAGTTTGAAAAAAAATCGGTTGACCGGAAGTGCGTTTTTACTAAAATGTATTTTTCAGTTTTCTAGTATTTTCTCGAAAACGGCC
>JAAEAF010000183.1:0-352500 GCA_011037195.1 Triatoma infestans
CTATAACATTTGTCAATTATAATTTTGAGAACAGGAGTAAGAGAAAGTTGTGTGTGAGTGTTTCACACAAGATTTTTTTTACAATTTTCTTCTGCTACTTATATTCCAAGGATTTTTCTTTTACTTAATCACAAACTAGAAAAGTTAGGTAATTTTACATTTTTGAATTGTGACTTGACCTGGTTTATTTATAAATTTATAGTGTTTACAAACTGTAGTCGTAATATTGTTAGCCAATGAAAACATTTTAAACTAACTGTGTTTTGTGTTCGTTGTTTTTAAATTTAAAAAAAATAAATATAGGTCGCTTTTTATATGGAACTGTTTGGGAAATGTTGATGGTTAAAGTATATTTTTAGAAATCCTTTTTATTACTTTCTCTTAGTCCTAGTAAGAGAAAGTATTGTAATTGTGCCAAATTTTCGATATCGAGTTTTTTACCGGAAATATCCGTTTTGAGGTCCCCTGAGTCCAAAAAAGTGGAGTATACCTCAAAAACGAAAAATTGTAGGAAGTTCAAACTTGATATTCCGTTTTGATATCACCATGGGATCTAACGACAGTAGGTCAGCGGTGAAAATTCCTCAACCGGAAGTGCCACTTTACTAAATTTTTTTTCACATTTTTTGTATTTTTTCCATAATGACTCCAACGATTTTCTTTAAACTTGTTATATCAACTACATATACAAAGACGAACAATTTTTATTTATAACATTTTTCCGGGAAAATGCATTTAAGGGGCTCTTTTGGGGGAGGGGGTGGTTGGGTTGTCCTCTAATGTGCCAGTTCAGTTCATTACACAATCCTATCAGCTGAATAATATTAATTAGAATTAAATATGTTGTTGAAATTCCGAGTTTGAAAAAAATCAGAACACCGGAAGTGCGTTTTTACTGAAAAGTATTTTTCAGTTTTCTGGTATTTTTTTTTTTACTTTCTTGGAATTTTTTCAAAAATGGTTCCCACGATTTTTTTCAAACTTGGTATATCAACTACACATACAAAGATCTACAACTTTTATTTAATATATTTCTCTGGGAAAATTAATTTAAGAGCACTTTTTGGGGAGGGGTGGGGGTGGTTTTCCTCTTAAGTGCCATTTCAGTTTACTATACAATTCTGTCATTTAAATATATTGAATTAAAATTAAATATGTTGTTGAAATTCCGAGTTTGAAAAAAATCGGATAACCGGAAGTGCATTTTTACTGAAATGTATTTTTCAGTTTTCTGGTATTTCCTCGAAAACGGCTCCAACGATTTTTTTTTCAACTAGGAATGTGAACTACACATATAAAGAGCTACAACTTTTATTTAAAATATTTCTCGGGGAAAATTCATTTAAGGGCATTTTTGTGGTAGGGGTGGGGATTATGTTTTTCTCTAAAGTGCTATCATAGTTGATTATACAGTTCTACCAACCGAACAAAATTAATTAGAAATAAATAGATGGCCTAAATTCCGAGTTTCAAGAAAATTAGTAAACCAGAAGTGCGTTTTTACTGAACATATTCAGTTTTCGACGAACTCCAAAGAATTTCATTAAATTTAGTACACTAATTATAAAATTTTTCAATTATAATTTTGAGAACTGGAGTAAGAGAAAGTTGTGTGAGTGTTTCACACCAGATTTTTTTTTATTAGAGTTCCTTTTATAAACAAACGAATCATGTAAAAAATGGTTTTTATTTTATCATTTTAGGTTTGGCCAGAGTAATCGGTTTTCAAGAGAAAAATTCAATAAAGCAGTTTATGTTTGACAGAATTTCGAGGACATTGTAGTCGCCACTTGATTGTTGGCTGGCTCTGTGGGTGGACAAGCGATCATATAAAAAAACACATAAAAATCGATACTATCCTAAACAACTATAGCGCGACCATTCCAATTTTGATTGATTGATCACCTTGGTACAGCGCCCGCTGTAGCAGGTTACGTCGCCACGCGGACAAAAAGACAAATTGCCGCCTCTTAAGAATGGACATAATTTTTTTTAAAGTAAGCCTGTGCATGTTAAAACACAAGCTGAAGCAATGCTGTGCTCGCGTGCTAATGCTATTCTGTTCAGAAAAGTATATACTTGTTCAAAGAAGTTCAAGCATCGTCCTTAACAAATTCTGCGTTGAAATGTTATTGGTGTGATGTGTTGTAGTGTAGTGGTAGCTTGTGGCGTGAGCGGTTCTGTAAAGGGCTTGTGTTTGTTTGTAAGTTTTAAGAGAGAGAAGTAATAAGAATAATTAAGAAAACACTGGTAGATTAAATTAAATGTATTCTTTAAAGATATTTAAATGCTATTCAATAACACAGCAATATGCTGATTAATTTACTGAAATTAGTTGGAATAAACTCTTATGTTTTAACTTATATCTGGCACTGATTCCTGAAGTGTTCTGCTTCGGTGTCTGTTTAAGACTGTTCTTGAAGGAAGATCTTCTCTTCATAGTTTAAATCTTTCCAAATAATGCTGGTATGAGGGAGCTTACCCTAACTGTTTCTTGTCCTTTGTCTCTTGGTAGCACTGACCTAAATCATAGTACATGGCTCTTTTCACTGCACTAAGATACATTTAAAATATTAACAAAATTCTATGTTTCAAACTATAAAATATTCTAAACTATTTTTCAAAACTATTATTTTCTTTCATTTCTTTCTTCCACTGCAGCGTTAATTTTTCAATAATAGTGTGTAAATTTTTAGCGAACGAAAAAATCGATATGTGAAATTTGAGTATTTAATACATCAATATTTTTCTCACACTTACAGCCAAAATGGCGCCCCGGACAAAAGTTTGCCCGAACCTAGAGTGGGCACTGCTCGGTAAATATGACGCATTTGTCAAATAAATAACAGTTTAAACTATTTAGGATTAATTCTAATTGGCCACAATTGGAATTAGGGGGTCCAAAAACCAATCATTAAATTGAACATATCGCCATGCGTGGGAGGGCTCCATGAGAAGAACCCTGAACTTTTGTGTGGTATTGTAAAATGCTGCATGAGGCCAGCCATCAGAATATAGATCTCAAGAATGGGGTGTTAAAAAACCTCTGGTTAGAGGTGGCAAAAAAGTTTATTAATAGTGGTTAGCGTGCTGGACTCCCACGCGGAGGACCCGGGTTCGAGTCCAGCTGTGTTACCCTTTCATTTTTTTTTTTTTTCTTGGAGCCTCTACAGCTCATTGTCTGGGGATCAACAGTATTTACTGTAACGAGAGAACACTGTCCGGAGGCCGACTGAGAAGGCTCCGGGAACCAATGGCCATAGATGTTGACGTGCCTTAAATTAAAAAAAAGAAATAACCAGTACTCGCCCAGACTTATTGCAGAACTACTGCAACAAGACTGTACGGCCATACGGATGATTGTAGGCCTCCTCAGTGGCGACTGTAGACAGACGGATAGCATTTATAGGGTTTGTCAGGAATAATCCATTTCCTGACACTTGACTGATTATTTCTCCTCTTTGGGGAGGAGAAACTCTGACGCTTTCAAGCCTTACCCAGGATTCTCTCTCCAGACTCCTAAATCTAATTTGACAGACAGAACTGAGGAGAATACTCTTAACTTGTGGGTACTTTCAAGCTTCATCCAAGAGTCACTCTTCAGACTCCTGCCTAATTAAAACAGACATGACAGGTGATGTTATTCTAATTATCGTGGCATAGGCGCTAGCCAACCTCCACAAAATATAATCTATTCTAAGATATGAAAAACAGGTTTTTAGAAAATGTATGTTATAATTTTCATTATAACTTCCATCCTGTTAGGGGATCCAATATAAAAGTGTTACTTTCCGCAATTTTCAAAATACGAAGGAAGCTAGTAAAATGTTCACTAAACTTACTAAATATAGTTATATCACTTCATATGTGAGATTGTTTGCGTCATAGCATTCTTCTTTTTCCTTATTCTCACCAGCTTTGGATTTTCTTCCATTGTCTGATTCATCAAGTGATTACTGATTCGCCGAATTCGTTAAGAATACTGAAAAGATCGTAGAAAAACAAAACTGAAAATCAAGGGGGTAAAAGCCTACTCTAATGGACACAATCTGAGATATTCTTAACATTATAGGCCCAACCGTTATTCTGCATATCATTTTTAAATAACCTATTTATCTGAGACAATTGAGTAGGTGCTTTGTATCGTTTTGCTTCCTTCCCTCCCTAAATATCATTGTGTACGGTTCTACCATCTCTATAGTATTAAAAAAGATTTAAATTGTTGTAACAAAGGCCAAGTTTGTGGAAATGTTTCTAACCGCAGTAAAAGTAACTAATGTCTCTATTTATTTATATATTTATTTTCTTCTATGATTTTGATTATAAATATCGATTATAGTTTCAAATTAATGAAGGCATTCCACATATGTTTAGTCTAAAGTTCAAAATTGATTGCAAAAATTTATTTTATTTAAACTACTTCTTATTTTGTCATAAATAATGTATATACACTTAACCGCTATCCAGCTCTTTGATAGTGTATATATATATATATATTTTTTTTTTTTCATTCAGTAATACATATAAGATAAGGAAACTGCTCGAGGAAGTGGAACTCAGCCTACACGCTGTATTTTAGTTATTTTTTTGTTAGTCAGATAGTGATCCCCATCTAGTACATATCATTATTTCTTATATTTTTTATGTTATTGACGTTTCACAAATGTATATCACATTAATTCTCGGTTGGCAAAGTTTTATATTGTGCCTTCGTTTTATTGTGAAGATACGTTTATCAATAAGATGTTGAAACATACACATAAGGAGAACTTGGTGGCCAAGCCATCACGTCGTAGGAGACGGCGATTTAGATCTACATCTTGCCCAGAAATGACTCTCTCTAAGGTAGGAAATTGTTAACTATCTTGGTCTTTTATATTATGATTTTATCAATTTAATAATTAATAAAAAAAAAAATTATTACTAGAGAGATGTCCGTAATTTATTGGACATATTGAAGAGGTGTTGCAGTGAATCTCTTATTTTTGAAGAATGGTCATTGGCGCCCGGAGCCTTCTCAGTGCACTGCCGGCCTCCGGACAGTGTTCTCTCCTTGCAGACAACACTGTCCATCACCGAACAGTGAGTTGTAGAGGCTCCTAGGAAGAAAAAAATCTAAGGGGTAATCACTGGACTCGAACCCGGAACCTCCGCGTGGGAGTCCAGTACGCTAACCACTAAGCTAATCCCTACCCTGATTACCTGGTTAACTGGTCAGGTAATTTAATGATTTTGTAGACCTCGGACTTATTGATGGTCTTTTTTTTTTCTTGTTTTTTTTTTTGTACATTCATGTCACATTCGCAACTAGATTTTTTTTATTCTCAGTAAAATCACGTCAACTACCGATTTAAATCTCATGGCAATAAGAAGATATTTATGTTTTATCATAATAATATATGAACATTTTTATGATTGATTATTGATAGCAGTACCAGCTTTCAGGATATATAAAATATAAGGGTAAAGTTAAAGAGATTGGACGGGGGAAGGAACGAAGTCGCAGGCTTTACTTCTCTTGTAACGAGAGAACACTGTCCGGAGGCCGACAGTGCACTGAGAAGACTCTGGGAACCAATGGCCATAGATGTTGACGCGCCTTAAATTAAAAAAAAAATAGCTTTATATTGTGCCGAGTTAGTCGAAAGGTAGAGAGATTTGAAGCGAACATATTGCAAAATTCTCCAATTATTTTGTGTGTTCTTCTATGTTCTACAGAACATTTATACGCATCAGCTAAATCTGGTGAATACCTGAATTTTCATAACGAATTAGTAAATTTTTATATACTGTATTAATGGCAATTGAAATGAAAGATTTCCACGCTATAGTTAAAGTAGGACTCGTAGCTATAGTATTTACCATGGTGACCAAGTTTCATCAGCCATGTTTCCTTCACGGTGGAAGAGGTACGGCATCTCTCCTACCTATAGCGCGTCATCTATCCTACCATAGTAGGATGGCCAAGTGTAGTGTACTTGTATTTTTTGTTTCTGAAATAATTGTGAATGTATCAAAGACATTTTCCGTGGTAGCCTGCTTCATTACTTGTGGTCATAGACCGGTTCCGGGCGTTCGCCCATCTTCAGGATGCGTTTGTCAGACAGTGTGATAACACAGACTTGCACAGAGCAAATTCAGTTATTAAGCAAGTTTTTTTCTTTTTTGTACTATCAGTTTTTTCCACAAGATTCTTCAGTTATATTACTATTTAAAAAAAAAAATAAAAGCGTGAAGTATGGAATAAACTCGTCATTTGCCAAACTTTTACCCATACATTGGGGGGACCACCATCGGAGCAACTGTTAGTAAAGTTATTAATAATAAAACGTTTATACACTCTCAAGAGTGTATAAACTGAATTTTCTCTGTGTAAGTCTGTGTTATCACACTGTCTGACAAACGCATCCTGAAGATGGGCTAACGTCCGCAACCGGTCGATGACCACGAAATGAAGCACGCTACCACGGAAAATGTCTCTGATGCTTTCCAGCTCTGCCGAACCAACCACCACAACAATTGTGAATTGTTGTCATATTTCAAAACAATAACATTTTTTTTTTTTTTGGATAATAGCAGTTGATGTATGTATGTTATATCGTATATGCATACCTCTGTAACATATCTCCTATATTTTAATACAGGGCATAAGTTTGAAATGTGAATCGTCTCTCCTAACATTATCATATATTAATTTACGGTCTGTCCGTTAAACCAGCATGATTCTTTAATCGAATACTTTTGAATTGTTTATATTTATATATATATATATCTTCTTCTTTTTTTTTTTTTAAACTGTTTTAGACGATCTCTATATTGAGTTGCTATATAAGATATTTTATTCGTACCATTATTATATAATTTTACTGGCCATAATCTATTGTCCTAGGTTATGATTTTAAGAATGAATGTTTAAAATTTAAACTGCTACGCCGCCACAAGTTTTATCGGTTAAGACAGGAGACGCTGCCATACTAGTTACCCCTACCACCTTTTTTATGTCAAACCCAACTAACAAAACGTTTTGTAAAAAATTTACAATTTTAAAAAGAAAATGACTCAATTTTTTATTTTGTATTTTATGCAGTAAGAAAAAAGTCATCGTGAGTATTTCACACCAGATTTAAAAAAACAAATATATCAATCTTTTTATTCTAAAATAAATTCCAATCATTTTATAATCCAATCCATCCATCGCCTTGTTTATTATAATTTTGTAATTAATAAAATTTGATTAATATAGTGAATTAGTTTAATAATAATAATAATTATTATAATAGTATTATACTAACTGGGCTGATTGCATGAAATCAATTTTCATAATGGTATTAATAAGGGGGCTGCTTTATCATTTCAATTTGAGGAAATTATTTGGTTATCTACCTCTATATTGAATTTATTTCTATAATTTTCTTGGTTAATTGAATGAAAATTGAAATATCTTTAATTTATATAAACTTTAACGCAATTAGATGATTATTTAGAAATTATCAACATTTACGTTTAATGTAAATAAATTAATTAAAATTTTCTTTCATATAAGTGACCAGACATCAATACTTAAATGGAAGTGATAGGTATATTTTCTGTTTATAATTTTGCATTAGCTGGAAGGACTACAGTTCTTCCAGCAACATATATTGGTATGGAAACCCCCCCCCGTGAAGATATCTGGTTCACCCTGAATGGAGATTATTATGAGGAATTAAGGGTAAATTAAAATGATAAACGCTTCTTTAATCAAATGTAATGTATGTTCAGTCCAATCTGGAAGAACGACAGATGCCATCCATGTTTTCTTTTCTGTCATTAATCTGGAAACACCAAACTAGACTGAAAAGAATGAAAAGTAACTGAAGATTTCGTTATTATTCAAGACTTTTAGAACAAACGATCTAAACTTACTTTACAAAAAAAAAAAAATAAGCTTACATAATACAAAACTTTTAAACATTTTAATGTAACCAATCATCACATTTGCATATTGTATTTATTGTACAGTTACAAATAAATTATTGAAAAAAGGAATTAGTTTTGTTTAGGAAGATTAAATAAACACATTGTTTAAAGTTTAATACTGCCGGTTTCAGTTTCTTCTCAAAAAAAAAAAAGTGGAGAAAACAAAATAACATGCGAATGAAATTCATATTATATAGGTCAAACGGGCAGATCTTTTAATACAAGAATTAAAGAACACAATAAAAATTCTTACAATCAAACAGAATTCAAGTACGATTTACGTGAAATAAAATTAAAGCCACCAGCTGTTTAAAGAGCTTAGATATCGTCAGGATGACCTATCAATGTTGGCAATTCGAAGATGGAGGGCAAAAGCCCAAGATAGAGATGGCTGGCACAAACTTGTGGATCACTCCTAGGTCTTCTAGGACTGTTGAGCCGATGTAATAATAATATAAAATAAAATATAGAATTAGCTTTTATCTCCAATACTTCCTTATTCGTTTGAGTTCCTCAAGGCAGCATACTTGAACCGTTCTTCTATTCCATATATACTTCAGACATCCGAAAACACCATAGTATATATACCTTCGCACATGATACTGCAATCCTTTCCCCAAATTTTAAACCCTTGAATGGTTATCGCTTTCTACAAGAACATATCCTTCAACTGAAATCTTGACTTTTAAAATGGAAGATAATAAATAGTTAACCAACAAAAAAGTAAATACATCGTATTTACACTGGGTAGAAAAAACCTCCCACCGATTCACATTAACCACACTCTGATCTCTCCCGTAAATAACGTACGTTACCTGGGTTTCCAGCTAGACAAAAGACTGACTTGGAATCCTCCCCACACCAGACACCGACGACTTGAACTAAATAGACAGTTCAGAAAACACTCAAGTCTACTAGACTGGCGATCCAAACTCACATTACAAAATCAACTACTGAGACCTGTATGGTCATATGGCTTAGAAATATAGGGGAACAACCAAGCGTTCCAATTCCAGCCGCCTCCAGTCATTTCAATCAAAAATCCTCCGAAAAATTGTCAACGTAACTTACTATGTTGCTAACCTCACCATTCCATACTGATCTAAATATTCCTTTCGTTTAACGATCTAGCCAAAACTCGTTTCCTTAAATTCCATTCATCCATAACTGCTCATTCTAATCATTTAATTCACCGTCTTTCTTCAAACACTATTCCCCGACAACCCTGTATCCGTACGACTTTAGGGGATCTTTTAAGACCGTACCTACCCAATAATGGGTACAAACACTATTCCCGATAATCCACGCAGGCGGTTACCAGCGCAGATGGCCCCGTGACCACCTTAAAGAATAATTCATGGTAGTGGATTGCCATCGCTGGATGTCTTCTCCAATCCACACTCCTGTTATTTAAAAAGTTATCCATTTAACATATTTACTTGTTGCAGTGTATTTTTGAGATGTAAATATCAATAAAAACAAAACAAAAAATATAGATTTCTTTCACATGCATGAAAAGGGCCCAAAGTTAGACTCGTTTGAAGAATACGAAGATATTTAAGCATAATCTTGAAAGCTACAATAAGTTGTTAAATATAATTGTCAACTTCCATTCACCTCCATTACTTAGAATGCCATACAAGAAAAGAAAATGAAATTAAAGGAGCCCCCACCCCCTTGGGCAAGTAAATAACCTTATAGCTGAATCTTAAAAACAGGTTACCATTCATGATTCCACATCTGCTCATCCTAACCCTCTTATCCAAAGATTGTCCCTTAATCACTATACCTGATAATCTTTAGATAAGAAGATTAAAACGCCGCTGGCTTTCGGGGATTCCTCAATAAATCGGGCCTTCACTAATCTGAAAAAATAAATTAAAATTACAAGGGGGGGGGGGGGAGTACCTCACCTCCTTGGTTAATCATTTATCTCAATCACTCAATATGAAGAAAGTTAGTAGTATAAATAATAGTAATTATATATTTTAAATACATTTTTGGGAGGGTTGGCTTACATCATCAGGATCCCTATGGGTCTATTGTGGCACATTATTAAATTGTTAACAATATATTATTTATTGTAAATAATTTCCAAAATTTATTTAAAGTAAAGTAAAGTATTGCCTATTTTTTCAGGCGGGCTTAACGTCCAACTACCAAATTAGGTGTCGTGGACGGGGGCGGAAGCACCTACTTTACTATTAATATTTTCTAACAAATATAAAATTTAGTTATACGCTGGACTCGAACTGGGGTCCTCCCACTTACAAGTCCATGCTCATGACCAATACACCAACACCCGCCCCACAAAATTTATTTATTAAAATATGTTAAAAGAATTTCCATTATTTCGAAGATGGATTTTTGTAAGAAACCGAAACCCGGTCGTAATGAGGAATTCTATAAACAGTGTATTTAAATAACAATTTTGTTTGTCTTTTTGGCCGGCCACACAGCCTTTATTTTTATGAACAAAGTAATTCAAAAACGAAAAAGTAGTGTTAGAAGTTTAAACTCCATAGTATTATATCACCAAAGGATTTGGAACAAATTTTATGGGCAAATTTTGGAAAATAGAATGCGGATTTTTTTTTTTTTTTTTTGCTTTTACACGATTTTCTTTTTTGGAATAATTTCACAAATTACTGGGAATAATTTGCTGAGCAAAATGTTGGACAGCTGCAAGGTGAAGTTTACATTTATATTGCCGTTTAAAGTAGTAATTAATGCTCGGAACTTTTTCAGTGCAATTCTGTGCTCCAAAGCAGTGTACGTACTTTCATTACAGACAACAATCGTCCATCGCCGGACAGTCAGCTGTAGAGAGACTCTTGTGGGGTGAGAAAATCTAAGGGCAGCTGGTAGTGCATTCATACGCGTGCCTCCGCTTTCCATGTTTAAGATTTGAGATAAATATTCTATTTTTGATGCAAATTGTTAATTATACTGACACTGGGGAACTTCTTCTAAACATTTATATTTTGAGGAGAATTTAATTTAAAAAAAAAAAAAAAATGATAAGCACGGAGAATACATCTTAACAAATAAAAAATGGATATATATACAAAACAATCAATGGAACTTTATATGTATGTGAATTATCACAATAAATTATTCCCACAATGAAGTTATCTGTGGCTTTTATATTATAGTAGTTAAATTGGAAACCACCATCTGGCGCCTTGCAGTTTTGTGTTTTTTGTTATCTACAGTATTCAATAATAATTAACTTTGATATTGTTTTGTTTTCTTTTCTTTTTTTCTTTTTCTACGTAACATTTTCATATAGTTTTTTCATGGCCTTTCCTTCCTATACTTTTATAATTATTAAATTTTTTTTTTTAAGTTTAACCATCAAATTGATTAATTACAACTAATTATTTTTCTCTTTCGATTTATTTTTTATTTATTTTTTTTGTTTGTTTTTGTTTTATTACTTTCTCTAACTGCTGTTTGATGAAGTATTGCGACCGTGTCAGATTTTCAAAATTGAGTTTTCACCGGAAATACAAGTTTTGAGGTCCCCTGAGTCCCAAAAAAAAAAGTGGTTTTTAAAGAATGGTCTGTATGTTTGTGGAAAAGAATATCTCAAAAACGAAACGTTGCAGAAAACTCAAAACTTGGTATTCCGTTTAGGTATTTAACCATCGCATCAGACACGAAGATTTTGGACAAAATCCATCAACCAGAAGTGCCATTTTACTGAATTTTTTTTTTTTTTTTTTTTTTTTTCAGTTTTCTGCTATTTTCGGCATAGGTACAAGTCTGTAATCAGTCCTACTGCTAAGACTTAGCAGTCCTACTGTATAATCGTACCCATGTGTTTTATGTTAAAATTTTTTTCTCTTTATTTTTGTTTTGTTCCTGAAGAAGGCAAACAAAGTTTGTCGAAACGTCGAACTTGTAAATTATTAAAAAACAATTACAAAATTACTTTTTTGGTTTTTGTTTTTTTACCTTGAATTGGTCGAGAAGCCTCTAAATTCTGATTATCTTCTTCATAGAGGTTTTATAATCTAAATCTTTCATAATTGCAACTTTCTCTCACTCCTAGTCAGAGAGGAAGTATTACGCGATCTTTTCAAATTTTCGAAATTGATTTTTTTTTTTTTTGAGGTCCCCTGAGTACGAAAACAAGTTTAAGCGAATGGTCTGTATGTGCGTATGTTTTTTTTTAACAAAATATCTCCTCCACCCCCAAAATTAAAGTTGATTTTTGATAGTTTTGCGTAATTTGTTGCGTTAAATTTCAAATAAATATACTGGATTGGTTCTATGTTATTGGCGCGTTCTTCACTTATTTATTTACTTTGCTTGGTTAGTACTTGTCACCCCCACTACCTCAATATTTATTTTAGGACAAATAAATAAAATGTGAAGTTTGAATAAAATTGTATCATTTTATACATAAATTGTATTTGAAGGAAAAAAAAGAAATTCATATTTTCGGATATTTTAGTTACCGGAAAGTGATAAGGAAATAAAAAAACATACAAAATTCAGTATTTTAAGGAAAACTTATTGTGGAAAAATGGTCGTATTTATTTTTAATTAAATTAATTACTTCTTTCTGGATTCCTCCCACACATAATTTGATATAATTAATTTCTTTCCTTCCTAATACTTAACGACACAATTATATATATTTCTTCTACTGTGATTCATTATTACCTAGTATCTCTAATAAATGACGTTGAGTACTCCCACGTCATCAGTCTAATTCTGTTATCTATTGCCCAAAGTGTGCATATTTTTTTTTATTATTTTTTTTTTTTGTTCATCTAACGGGAGATAAGCTGTTTAAAGATTGATTCTGCAAATATGGTCATATTTTTAGAAAGTAATGACGAAAACTGGAAATGTCAAAATTAGCTTCTGTTTGACGTCATAAACTTTTAAAAGATAATAGGAAATTTATTTATTTCTTGAAGAATAGAACAAGAAGTGTTTGTTTTGTTCACGCTTTGTTAAACTTATTATCAGAACAGTTATTCATGAAAATTCTGGTGCGAAACATTCACTCACAGGGCTTTTTTATAATTACGATTAAAAATAATTCTAATTTAATTTAATACGTTCCTGGAGGAAGCTGGGCATAGAAGACGATGGCACATGCAGATTCTGTGGGGAGATGGAGGAAACTCCGTTATATCTTCTCACTGGCTGCGATTCCGTCATTGAAAGAAGATTTAATAGCCTGGGTCGTTACCATCATCTGATCGCAGTTCAGAACCCTCAAAAAAAAAAAAAAAAAATTAATACGTTTTAGAAGAAGAGAAATTAGTGAGCAAGGGAATTTGAGAAATAAGCTAGAATGAACCCTGTATTTATAAAATAGAGACACAAAACTGCCAGGATTTTACACGTAAATAGAAATTAGGTTACGAGAGATTTTCACTGAGTAAAGAGAAAATGCTGACGCGTTGTAAACAGCTGTATAAACTGTTCTAAAGACTGTCCCTTTATAGGGCTAGCGCAGCTGTATATATACAAAGTCTCCCACTCTAGTCTGGCCTCAGTAGCGAGTAAGATTTTCAATTTTTTCTCTCTCTCTCTCTCTCTGCTTTGGATCCCTTTACATTAACAAATTTCCTTTACATTAAGTAGAATATAATTGTTGTAGTAAAGTTGTTCTTCACATAAATTAGGGTATTTCAATCCACATGTCAGCTCTCATCAGACCCTAATATAAAGTTAACAATTTATTAGGTACATATTTCCTATTACCTAATATCCCCCCCCAAAAAAATTCAATTTTCAAATAAAGTTTTAAATAAAAGTGATAAGTCTTCTTTATATGTTTTCGAGAATATTTAAGAATAACTCAGAAACATATAAAGCTGGGACATTGGGGGGGTCTGTAAAATCACGCACTTTCGATTAACCGAATTTTTTCAAACTTGCAATTCTAATTCTACTAATGCATCTTTAGTTATGCAGATAATAGAAGTGTACATTGTATAGAAGTGGTACTTTAGAGGAAAGCTTAGCGCTACTGTCTCCCTAAAACCCCCTAAATATCAATTATTCTCGGTAAATATTTCAAATAATACATATTTATTTTTGTAGATTGTATATGAAGTTTATGAAGAAAATCGTTAGAGCTGTTTTTTTTTTTTTTTTTTTTTTTTTAGAAAAAATCCCGAAAACTGGGGGGGGGGGGACCTTCAGTAAAGTTACAGTCCCCGGTTGATGGATTTTGTCAAAAACTTTCGTGTCAGATGCGTTGGTAGTATGTACTTAAGTGGAATACCAGTTTGTGCTTCTTGCAAATTTTCGTTTTTGAGATATTTCGTCAAACACACACACACACACACACACACAACCCCGTTTCACCTTCTTGGAGCATTATGCTTGCAGACGATTCTTTTAACATTATGCTGCAGAAATTTGCCACACCTTGTGAGCGAATAAATAAATTCAATTGGTGTTCCCAAGTAAGAAATCTTTTGTTGTGGTGGTTGGTTCCGCAGAGCTGGAAAGCATCAGAGACATTTTCCGGGTAGGCTGCTTCATTTTGTGGTCATCGACCGGTTTCGGGCGTTCGCCCATCTTCAGGATGCGTTCTTCAGACAGTGTGCCAACACAGACTCGTACAGAGACTTAGTTTCACACTAAACCCAGTGTGAAACCTAGGTTAGTGTGAAAACTAAGTCTCTGTGCAAGTCTATGTTGTCACACTGACTGAAAAACGCATCCTGAAGATGGGCGAACGCCTGAAACCGGTCGATGACCACAAAATGAAGCAGGCTACCACAGAAAATGTCTCTGAAGAAATCTTTTAATTGAAATAGATTATTGTGAATGGCTGTGGTTGGAGCAAGATGCTTCTAAGTTTGAAGGAATTTAAAACACAAATTTTAAAAGCATAGGAAGTAAAACTTAATGGCAGAAGATACTGAGCGAATTCTCTGCTCCAGTAACAGCCCAGTTTACCAGTATATTAAAAATAATTAATTATTGGTGATTTTCATGAACCTTTAAAACAGCCTTCAACGTTCAAAAATATTTTTATTATAAGTTTCAAAGTATTACATTAAAATTGTACACCCAACGTTTCGACACGCTTCACCTCGGTTCGGTGGAACCGAGGACACCGAAGGCCGATTTGCAAAGAAGACTATATGAATTAAAAAAATGAAATATTTAATATAATCCACAATTTATATAAAACGTTCAATAAAGTAAGGGATAACATGTTTTGGACAATATAATAACCACGTGGTTGACAAAATACAAATCAAAACTTAATAAATTAAATAAATGAAATTCAAGAGTTATTAAAGACATGACTAAATTGGACTAGCAACGTAGAGTTGCAAATGAAAAACATATTTAAAAAACCAAATTTGAATCACAGTGGACTCTCTTGAATTCTATAAAAAAGTTTCAACAAGTATATAGTAGCAATTATATTCATAGAATTTCAAAAAAAAAAACCGAAGATGACACGTGAAGGTGTCGAAACGTTGGGTGTACAATTTTAATGTAATAGTTTGAAACTTATAATAAAAATATATTTTGAACGTTGAAGGCTGTTTAAAGGTTCATGAAAATCACCAATAATTAAAAATTCAAATACAGCCTATACAAAATCAAGGAGATTAAAAATAATGGTAATGTGGAAGATTATATAATAATAAAAGATACCAGTTTAAATAAAAAAAAAGAATTATTGGCCAATTGAGGGTTAATAATCCACAGTCAGTGATTTTGTATTATAATGGAACTAAACATAAGTGGAATGAATAGTAATACAGTTTGTTTGTTTTGTAGCGACGAACAAAACGACCTCAGTCATTTACTGATAAATTGTCCTATTTATAAAGAATTAAGGGTGATCTGAAAAATCTATTGTGCCCTAGATGCGATAGTAATTCAGTAAGGAATACCAAAAGTTCAAGCTTCCTGCAATTTATCGTTTTGGAAATACTTCGCTTGAAAACATTTTTGTATTATTTTTTTTTGTTAACTTCAAAAAACATGTACATATTTATCCAAAATTCCAAAATACTTTCACTGACAGGAATAAGAGGAAAAATCAACATTAGATGATTTACTTTATTTTATTTTATTTTTTTTGTAGCAGACGAGTATAAAAAGATAATCTTGTAAAATATGCCATAAATTTTAATAAATCAAAATTTGCAAGCTAAATGTGACATATATTTAAGCCATACTAGGTGGAATAACTAAAACATCCTACTATAGTAGAGAGTCAGAAGCATTTCAAAGGAATAACCTGGAAATAGACTGTACAGTCTATACAGAGAAGAGATATGACCGAGCTGTGCCCTAGTTTGCAAATATTCACTCAAAGGAAACCACACAGATAAGACGCAAAAGATAAATATAGATATAAATGTTGGCGCTAATATGTAGTTCATTATTTGTAAAGTAACCAAAGAGTGTACCTCTTGAATAGTATCAATAATAGAAATAAACAAAATTATTGGATTATTACGTAACCAATCAGATCTATATAATATAAACAAATAAATTAATAATTTGACATACTTTTTGATAATTCTTTAAACAATCTCATTAACTAGAATAAAAAAATTATTGCTTTAAAAGTTTAATAACTAAAATATAAGTGGGATACTGAGTTAAGGTCGAACATTCTCAACATTAACTATTCCAAAGTTCGGATCAAAAACGATCTGTTCCGGCACCAAATTATAGATGCTATATTCTCATCATTTAACTAGTAGTCTGCTTGTTGTGGTTGGTTCCCCAAAGCTGGAAAGTATCATAGACATTTTCCATGATAGCCTGCTTCTTTTTGTGGTCATCGACCGGTTTCGGGCGTTCACCGGGCGTTGTTTTTGTCAAACAGTATAATAACATTGCACAGAGTAAATACAGTTGATAAACTATGGATTTTAAAAATGTTTTTGTTTTATGACCTAACTAGGTTAAGAGGGATATTGCTACTTGAATGGGAATACACATATGTTTCATCAGTTTTAATTTATCTACACGAGTTTCTCTCCGGGTCGCATGATCACAGTTGTTCACAGGTCTAAAAAGTAGTTATTCACAGTTGCACACAAAACACTTTGGCCTTCTTCTAGTTGAGATTCCTGTGAGGTGTTGTTCTAGTAGCCGAGTCGACACTACCCTGAAGAAGTCTATTGCAATATGGATAAAAAAACGACGATTTGAAACAAACCACTGACGTGATCTCAACTCTCAGAAATCTAAGTGTTTTGGCATGCCAATGGCCGCAGAAACTTGAAGATCACATATGCAAACAAGAAAACACTTTTGATGTTCCTGTTTCGATGTTCCGCTAGGAGCGTTAGTGTCACTTGGACGGACAGACGTTTATTAGACCTTGACATATAGTTATTTTAATAATAATTTTTTTTTTTTGTTAAATTAACGAAATCCCATTTCAGTTCGAATATTTTCATTTTTCCCCTTTTTATCTAACAGATAAAATGCAAATCTGCAATACAAAATGTAGGAGATATATTAAAAAGTCTTTAATATCATATTGAAATATTAATACACAAAAAAAAAAAGTAAGATAATTATATTAATTAGTTTACAAATATAAGAATACATTATTTATTGATCCAAGGACTGTTAAGGTTCAAGTACGTCGATAATAACATGTAGTACACATTAAAATAGCGGAATTTGTTTACATTCTTAATCTTGTTGTGTGTGTGTGTGTGTGTGTGCGCGTGCACTTCGACCTAAAAGATCTATTTTCTCCCCCTCCCCCGGACCCTTCCCAGTGTCCAGAGCCGCATTCATATTATTATTAGCTTATTCATATTATTTTATTTTACTGCAATTATTAAGAATCTTAATGACAAATTTTAGAATCTTGAAACTTCAATGTTTACTTAAGATATAGTTGAGCTTGTGTAAGTAGAAAAGATTATATTTGTTTATCTGAATGTAGGCCAGAGTAGAGTAGTGAAAACAACTCTTTCTAATTTTTATAAATTTCGAGGTATATTGTATTCTAACGGTTTTTAGTTGTCTTTTCTTTTAGACATTCTATAACCACGACAAGCCAATTGTTAAAATTACGTGTCCTTTTCAGTATTAATGGTTTAATTATTAATGGTATACTAATATGTGTTTTGCTTGTGAATGAATTTTTTTTTTTTGTAAAAACTCATCAGTCGTTTAAACAAACTTCTTCCAGACTGCCTACATATAAGTTAAATAGTATACAGTCTGCTCCCCTAAAGAATAAGTTTAAATATAGTTTGTTTTTTTTTTTCAAACAACTGATAAACATGAACTAAATATAAATATATAGTTGACGTTGACCTCATTAAGTCGAAACTTCCAATTTATTCAGTGAATGAATAAATAAAATTTGTTGAAAACTAGATTGTTTTTTTTATTTTTTAAATCATTTATTTTCGTAGTCAAGTATTATATAGTGACATAATAAATTACTGTTAAAAATTGTATTTTTATAAATAAGTTTGGTGTGATGAGGATCGGACAAGAAAGAAACATTTGGAAGCATTGTTTTTTAATTTATTTTATTTTTTTTTTCTCGTCTTTTCTAATATACTAATTAATACGAACTTTATTTATAACAGAATTGTTCAACGTTCTACTATTTATTAAGTTAAATATCTGACTGTAAGTTATAAATAAAATCATCATCACAATTTCTGTTTTGGTATTTTATCCACCATAGCATGCATGGCCGGTTTCGGATTTTCATCCATCGTCAGAGTAAATCTATCAATGCAGAGAATTCACTTCAAACGCAATGTTTTCGTATTACTCGACACTACTTGTGGTTTATATGTGTGGGAGGTTATAAGAGGTTATATTAATATGTTGTGTGTGTGTTTTTGTTTAATGACAAAATGGAATTATAATATGATTAGACATTAGAATATAGTGTGTAATAAAAAGCATGTTTTGAAGGATACTTTATAATTAAATTGTAATAGTGGTGTTAATTTATCAAGTCATTTTTATTAGGGAGGGGGGATAGCATATATTATTAGTATTAGTATATTTGTGATGGCATATCACAAGTCAAATTACTTCCCTGCTGTCCGCAAGGAACGCCAAGCTCGTATAAAAGGAAACGAAGCCAACCAAGGGTTGGGGATGAAGCACCATCCTACTTCCCCTACCACAGGGTTCTAAATTGAAGGAAAAAAGGGACAGTGGAAGCCCTCATTCTATCACCATCTTCAAGAGCAAAGACACTTTCCGTGCGATCAGCCAAACACAAACATCGTGTCTACACACCACACACTTGCCTATCCCTCAGTCTCTCATTGAGTTTATAACTCCCTGTCTCTTAATCTCATAAGACAAGTCCTTAGTTATCATAAGTGTATATATATTAATTATAGTTCAGTAGTAATAGTATTTAGTTATTAATTTTAAAAACCCTGAAACTCCTATTACATATTAGTACAGCATATTGTTATCCCCCCACCTAATAAAAATGACTTGATAAATTAACACACCACTATTACAATTTAATTATAAAGTCTCCTTCAAAACATGCTATTTAATATATACACTATTTACTAATGTCTAATCATAATTTGTAATAATTCCATTTTCTTATTATTAAACACATACACACACACACACACACATACAGTAACTAGTAACATAACCTTATAACCTGCCCCACATTATAAGGTTATAACAAACCACAAGTGTCGAGTGAAACGAAAACATTACGTTTGAAGTGAACATTGTACACGAACTTAGTAAATTTGCTAAATGATGGATGAAAATCCGAAACCGGTCAGGAATAAAATAAATATGCATGGATAAAATACCAGAATTAATCCAGCAATTGCGGACCCATCCACATATTGAGCAATTTTTTTTTTTTCTATAATCAAATAATATTCCAAAACAGTTTTATTAGGATTTCGTACTAAATGATTTTAAAAAAAATAATGTGTATAATTAAAAATATTTTCAGAGAACCCTAAGTCAATTAATCTTTTTCAAGGAAGCCTGGAAGCTAAAAAGTTTGAAAACTACTGATCAGTGTTTAGATTAAGATAATTAAATATCTGGACATACATGATTTGGGGGTTTCATGAATACGAAAAAAATGTTATCAGTGAATGGTCTGTGTGTGTTTATGTTAACAGAATATCTCAATAAAGAAAAAAGTCGCAGGAATCTTAAACTTGGTATTCCATTCGAAGTGTAAGTAATCAAGCCAACAAATTATCCTGATAAAGACTATTGAAGTATGGGTGAAACTTTGGTTTTTGTGAAACCAGTGAGACACACACACACAAGACTTAATTTGTTTTGTATGACAATAGCCGCGAATGCTAAAAAAAAACAAAAGCTAAATTGCCGCATATCTAGGGGAAAAAAATAGATAATTCTTAAGACCTCGATATGATGTTTTGTTTAAACTAGCAGGAAATTTTTATTATGGTTATAATTAATTTAATCTGATAATGGGCAAATTTTAAAACGTGAACATAAAATATGTTATCTTTTGCAATAATAAATCGTCTTTTTTTTTATTTTATTACAATATGAAGGACATTTTATTACTTTTTATATATATATTCTCAGATTGAATCAGTTACAAATTTTCATAGTAATAAGAGACGACAATATACGAGTATATTCCTGTCAAAAGTTCAAAATCGGAATATACAAGGCTTTTCATCGGAATTAAATGTTCTTTGTTTATAAAATGGTCCTTACGTGTTGGTCTAGTGGCTAGCGCACTCGCATTTCGTGCGAGAATTCAGGATTCGATTCTCGTGAGGGTAAAGTCGGTGTTGACCCAGCATCGTCATAAAAAGTGGGAAGCTACAGTTAGTTCTTACCACACGACCCCCCCCCCCTTATTCAAACGTCGTCTAGCAAGCCTTGATCCTTTATGAGCTGTTGCGCGCCATAGGGTTTTTTATTATTGTTTATAAAATGAGTGAATTAAATTTAGAAATTTAAATTTCAGGGAGGGGCAGTTTGGTTCATATAAATAGAGCGATATCGCTAAAGAGTTCAGAACAATTTACGCCCAATTTTACAACAGTCATCCAGTCAGTCAGCAACCTATCTACTTACCTTCTTATTACTCAGCCAGTCTGTCTCATTATTCTCTTCCTACCTAACTTTTTTTTTAACTGTACGCTCCTTGCAGTTTGTGTGTTCTATTCATTATACAGTGTTCTAGCATATCATCTAGTTTATTTTACTGTAAAATCTATTCTCTCTAAATCTCTCTCCTTCTCACAACCACAATAATATAAAATAGTAGACAAGTATATAGTTAAAAGTATAAGTTTGATGAATGTCTGACCAGATTTTTTTAAATTTTTGTGGAGAATTGATGTTAATGGGAATCTAGGAGAGCTGCGAATGTGTACTGCCAATACACTACTATAGGCAGGCATAATAAACTCCGGTAAAAATGCCACGTTTGAAGAAAATAAATCAAGTAATAGTAAATTAAAATAATAACAGTATATAACTGCAAAAAAGGGAGATTAAGCCTCGAGGGGGAAATAGTTTAGCCACTTCTTTAGATAGAGCTTAGCTTCCCTGCGCTATAACAACTCGAATAAGACTTACACATTGACACTTAGGAATACTTCACACAATGCAAATAGGCCCAGCCGAAGAAGTTGATGTGTGAATTACGTACTTAGGTTTAACGGATTCAGAGGGGTAAATTCGAGCTCCATATACACATTCACAAACACCACAAAACAGACCCACATTATCTTTTAGTATATTTTGACTTTTCAACCACTCCCCTATTCATATCTATCTAACCATCTAAGGAAGAGATTTAAAGTCTTATGTTTGTTTTTTACCAAATTTTTAATATAAATTTCAGCGTTATCTCTGTCAAGGGCGGTTTTTTGCAGTTTAGAAAATAGTTAATAAAAACTGTACAGTTTGAAATAGACGTAGCTTCTTACTTTCCTTTGATTTAACACAATCTTTGATGAAAGTGTTAATATCTGGTATTTTATTCGTCGTAGCATGCATATTTATATTGTTCCTGACCGGTTTCGGATTTTCATCCTTTGCAGATTCACCGAGTCCGTGCAGAGAGTTAACTTCAACGAAATGTTTCTGTTACACTCACACTTGCTGGTTGTATATATGTGAGAGGAGGTTATATAACCTACCTATATATACATATATTGCCTCCCCACATATATACAACTAACAATTGCGAGAGTAACAGAAACATTACGTTAAAGTGAACTCTCTACACGAATCATCAGAGTACATTTTCCATGATAGCCTGCTTCATTTTGTGGTCATCGACCGGTTTCGGGTGGTCGCCCATTTTCAGGATGCGTTTGTCAGCCAGTGTGATAACACAAACTTGCACAGAGCAAATTCAGTTTACATACTCACACACACTCTGAGTGTGTAAACTGAATTTGCTCTGTGCAAGTTTGTGTTATCACAGTGTCTGACAAACGCATTCTGAAGATGGGCGAACGCCTCGAAACCGGTCGATTACCAAAAAATGAAGCAGGCTATCACGAAAAATGCAGAACCAACCACCACAATCTCTACACGAACTTGGTGAATTTGCTCTGACAATGGATGAAAATCCGAAACCGGTCAGGAACAATATAAATATGCATGCTACGACGGATAAAATACCAGATGTTATCCAGCATTGCGGACCCAATCACATATTCAAAACAAAGCATTAATAGTTTTAACTTATTTAACCTTTACAGTATATTGAATGTAATCATCATGAATATTATAGTTTAGATGTAACATAGTGAATTTGAGCTTTATAGTGAGACTGTTAATGAATTTATCGTTTAAATTTTAATGTTTTAAACTTTGGAATCAATAGTTACTTTTCCTTTGTGCTTCCAATATAACAAACAGAAGTATGTACGAAGTTTCTGAATTAAACTTTTAGCAATGTTTTACTTACAATGGTAAAATTAAATTTATAAGAAAAAAATCTGGCGTGAAACACTCACACAACTTTCTCTTACTCCTGTTCTCAAAATTATAATTGACAAATCTTATAGTTTATGTATCAAATATAACGAAATTTGTCGAAAACTAAAAAAAGTGTTCAGTAAAAGCACACTTCCGGCTTACTAATTTTCTTAAAACTTGGAATTTTGGCCATCCATTAATTTCTAATTATTATTGTTTGGATGATAGAATTTTATAATCAACTTATGATACCACTTTAGAGGAAGCTGTAACCCCACCCCTCCCTTAAAAGTGCCCTTAAATGAATTTTCCCGGAGAAATGTTTCAAATAAAAGTTGTAGCTGTTAGTATGTTTAGTTGATATACCAAGTTTGAAGAAGATCGTTGGAGCCCTTTTTGAGAAAATGGCAAAAACATAAAAAAAACAACTAGTAAAGTGGTACTTCCGGTTGAGAAATTTTGACAGATAACCCACTGTCATATCCCATGGTGATAACTAAACAGAATATCAAGTTTGAACTATCTACGATTTTTCGTTTTTGAGCTATGCTGTTCACACACACACACACACACACACACACACACACAGACATTTGCTAAAAATCACTTTTTTTGACTCAGGGGACCTCAAAACGGATATTTCCGGTGACAACTCAATATCGAAAATTTGACACGATTACAATACTTCCTCTTACCTAGGAGTCAGAGAAAGTAAAAAGCGCTTGATGTTTGCATATTTAAAATTTCAATTTTCTAATAACTAGAGTAGAATAGAATAGAAGTGGGGGGGGGGCGGTGGGGTGAGTCTCATTCCACTGCGACCTACAAATCGAGGTCTATTGTGGATCCCCTTACGTTACAGAACAGCTTCCAGCTTCGGGATTGCTTGTCCCCAATTGTAGAAAACTAATCTTCGCCAGGCCGGCGAACTCACAAAGGATGTGCGCCGGGGTCTCCTCCTCTACCTTGCACAATCGGCATACCACACTATCCGCAAGTTGTAGGTGGTGTTCTAATGACTAATTTTGTCAAGTTCAATTCGGTTACAAAACATCAATTGCTATATATTTTAGTTAATAATGTACCAAACAAAATCATTATTTTGGTTGTTAATCTTGAAGTTATTATTAACACAGTTAGTAGTTAACACTACACATTTCTATATTATTATTTCCTCCTTTTGTATAGAGGAGTTTTGATCGTGTCAACAAGTCTGTTAATAACATCATTTCCGCCTTAGCCTCAAGAAATTTTAAAAATTGTAAATAAAAGAAAATAGTAATTCTTTCAGTGTCCTTTTTGTTTATTAAATTCTTTGTAAAGAAATATTATACCTGTTACCTTGAAATATAGTATTAATGTGGAAGTAGTGCTACTAGTGGTGAGAGATACAACACAAACACAACAAGCACTACAGACCAAACAATTTAAACCACATGGCTTTAATGAATGTTTACAAAGAAATAAATAAAAATGATGTATATATACTTCCATACACCCTCCTTACTAAGTTAATTTCTTGTTGTTATGTCAGATAAAGTTTATTTAGTTTCTTTTACTTTTTTAAAATTTTAATTGACTTTTCACTTAATAGAAAACAAAAGTAGTTTAAAAAAAAAAACAAAGAGAAACAATAAAAAAAAAACACTATTTTTGAAAGCTACAGTGTTGTGCTGTTTATTCAGATCTGAAAAAAAATATTAAAAAAATACTGATCTGAGACAAGTCGTATATCTTTTTTTTATTCTCGCCTTTTTTCTTGACAGCACCTTATCAAGCTCCCAACAAATGGTACGGCAGTTTAAGAGTTAGCCTCCACATCATAGCTTATCCCCTAAAAAACACAGTTTTACGAATAAAAATCTTGTTGTGGGATACTCATACGTTTTTCTTTTCTTAATGCACTTGTTGAATGCAGTTAATGCACATAATTTTTAATTTTTTTTTAATTTTATAATACAATAATTAAAAAATGAAAAAGGACAAATTTTGTTTAAAAATTCATAGGATCCGAAGAGCGAAGAAGCAGCAGACATTAGTTGAATTAAACGTTAGTTATTCCCCACCTAGGACAGACTAGGGAGGGAGAATACTATTCATATATTTATATACATATATAGATCTACAGAAGTATAGTTATTGGACAACCAGTCAGCAAACATCATTCTACTTTCTAATCTTCAACCAGCCTGTCTCTCTCTCTCTCTTAATTATTCTCTCGCTACCTTATTCTCTAATCATTGCAGTTTGTGTTTTCTATTCAATATATCAGTGTTCAGCATATATACTAGTTTATTTCTTCTTCATCATTCCTAAATTACTTTCTCCTACACCTACTAAGAGGAAGTATTGTAATCGTGTCAAATTTTCTAAATCAAGTTTTCACCGGAAATAGCTGCATTGCGGTCCCCTGAATCTAAAAAAAAAATGCTTTTTAACAAATGGTATCACCATGGGATCTAACTGAACGTTAACTGTCAAAATTTGTCAACCGGAAGTATCACTTTATCAGTTTTTTTTTTTTTTTTTTACTTTTATGTCTTTTACACAGAAATGGCTAAGACAATTTTCTTCAAACCTTCATATATCAACTACACACACAAAGATCTACAACTTTTATTTAAAACCTTTCTCAGGGAAAATTCATTTAAGAGCACTTTTGGAGGAGGGGTGGGGTTAAGTTTTGATCTAATGTGCTATTTCAGTTTATTAGACAATTCTGTCATCTAAATAATGTTAATTAGAATTAAATATGTTGTTGAAATTCCGAGTTTAAAAAAAATCGGATAACCCCCGAAGTTGCGTTTACTTTACCCATTTTATTAAACGGTTTTGTCTCAAAAATAGCTCCGTCAATTTTCTTGAAACTTCTTATATACACTAACCATACAAAGATTACAACTTTTATTTAAAAAATTTCACTGAGAAAAATTCATTTAAGGGCACTTTTAGTGGAGGGGTGGGGTTGGGTTATATTTTTTTTTTAAAAGAGCTATCATAATTGATTATACAATTCTACCATCCAAACAAAATTAATTAGAAATAAATAGATGGCCAAAAATTCCGAGTTTCAAGAAAATTAGTAAACCGGAAGTGCGCTTTTACTGAACAGTTTTTTTTTGTTTTTTTTCAGTTTTCGTCAAATTTCCTTAAATTTGGTTCACTAACTATAAAATTTGGTAATTATAATTTTGAGAACTGGAGAGTAAGAGAAAGTTGTGTGAGTGTTTCACACCAGATTTTTCTGGTCTAATTAAAAGTTTTCCTTAACAATATCTTGAATTCAATTGTCAGAACCATTTAATTTTCCAATCAGTGAAAATCTTCCAAAATCAAAATGATCACAAAACCTAGAATATCTCACCATCTACCCACTTCCTAGAATTGGAAAAATTCTAAAAAAAACTCTTGTTGAAGTGGATCTAGACATTCAATACCACCATTATTCTCTTGCCGTTCTTCTTCACGTGATCTGAAAATAACAAAACAGTTTAATTATTTAAAAAAAGCAAAGTTTCGTAATAAACTGTTCAGAATTTGTTTAACGTATTTTGCTCTTGTCTTCCATAGTTCTGTGTACTATTATATCTCCTTGAAGCCTTTTGTATTTGCAGTTAAAATTAGATTAAGAATTATTGAAATCGGAAATTGTTAATATGTCAGCTAACAAAGCTAAGACGATTTGCCACTTAAAATGATAAGATATTTTTTTTGCAAACATGTTTTAAAAATGATGCAATGTAAAAAAAAATCAGAAGCAATTTTTCTGAATTTTTAAACTTTTTAGCAATCATTCATTTGATTTATCCCATATGGTAAAAGTTTTTATTAAATAACAATCCATCAATTAAGCGCTTATAACATTAACGGATTAAGGGACTCATCCAATTTATCCTACTGTATGGAATTGATGCCCATTAGAAATGTTGCACGTGTGTGTTTGTTTACAGGCAAAACTCCTACAATTTCACAACATTATTAATAAGTTATTTTAAACACGGAATTAAATATAAAATTAATTGTTATAAGAACAAAACAAGTTTTTATAGCTTTCATAATAATAAATAAAAGTCATTTCCGTTTTGTTAAGATTTTTTATCGACTTTCCGCTTCCGTTTAAGAGAATTATTATGAGAAGAGAAATACTCGAAAGATATTTGAATGGGGGAGAATAAACTAAAAAGGGTATTTTATCTCAGTGGACATATTTTTAGAGAAAGGTTGAATGAATGAAACCCACGCACGTCCTCCCGTTTCTTAAAATGTTTTTAAGTGAAAAAAATTGCGAATGAAATAATAGTTTTGTATTTAATTAAATTTATATTTATTGTTGTATTATTTATTAATGATTTTTGGTAATTTACTAAATAATGTCCAGTTTTTTTCATTCATTTTATTCAAAGCAATCATTACCATTGTTCATTTATTTATTTTTTCATTTTTACTGCTTTAGGAGGAAGTGTTAACAATCATGTTAAATTATCAGATTTTCATAACTTTTTGGGACTCATAAATAAAAGAATAGTTTCTTTATTTGATAAGAGAGAAAAAGGCCCACTTTTACACGCTCAAGTTTTTAGATTTGCCCCCTTCGAGCGCTAGTGAGCGTGGCAACTGAACAAGAGTTGTAAAGAACTTTTCTCTACAGTTAAATGTTAGGTTAAAGCTAGGAGAGATGACGCACAGTTCAAAGTTATGCCAAGTATTAAAAATATAGGAGATATATTAAAGAGGTAATTTTTATAAAATCAACTACTATTATCTACAAAAAATATGTTATTTTTCAAAATAAAGACATTCTCATTTATTCCAGAAACAAAATACAAATACACTACATTTGGCCGTCTCTCCTACTATAGTAGGATAGATGACGCACCATGTGTAAGAACCTCTCCTCCTCCTCCTCTGGGAGAGAAACATGGCTAATCGACATGAAACTTGGTAAACACTATGTCTACGAGTTCAACTTTAACTACAGCGTGGAAATCTTTCATTTCTGTAATAGCACCCAACCACAGCAGAGAGAAGAGAGGCCCTCTCTGGTTAACAAGAGACTACTCTCTGACTTAGGCAGGCTAGAGTGAAAGAACCTGTGTATATAAGCCAGTGGGAATCTATCTAAACGGATCTATCATATACAAACATACAACTGTACACCAGTCATCGCATTGTGCCATATCTCTACTCTCACCATTTATTCTATCATTTTCATTATAAAGTCCAGTGCAGTTAGTGTAAACTTTGCTGCATTATACTAGTGTCAGCATATCTCGTTCATTTAATCAAACCTAATTTCTTTCCTCAACAACCCTATTAGATTTCAAGTGCAATTAATATAGTATATAAAAATTTACTAATGCGTTATGAAAATTCAGGTATTCACCAGATATATAGCTGATGCGTATAAATGTCCGTGGAAAACAGTAGAACAGACAAAATAAGTGAAGAATTTTGCAATACATTCGCTTCTAATCTCTCTTCTCCTGGACTAACTTGCATGACGCCACATGGTGGCAAACAAGAGAAGTAAAGCCTGCGTCTTCTTTCCTACCCCTGTCATCAAATAAACAAGTATGGTCTTTGTTCACAACTTTGAAGTTTAATTGTTAATAGTTATATTAAATGTACAATTTTGTACGTAAATTGATGATGGAAGGGTTTAATGTCCGGTTGACCTGGTATTGTGACTGGGCTTACCGCCGCAGAAGTAGGTTAGCTTTACTTATTCAAATTCACAAAATTTCTCTAGCAAGAATATTGAAGACTAAATCAAGACGCTTGGAACTAAATATGAAAAATCTGTTATAAGTTCAGTCATAGTATTGCACTAATAAATAAATACAAACTGGCAGACAAAAATAACAATTTAAAAAGCCATCCCATATGTTCAAATGAAACACGAAAGTAATTATCTACTGAGATTACAATGGAAGAAAAATAATATTTCGTCTTCCATATATACAAATTCAAAACTCAAATGTTGTTGATTTCCAGTTTTTCTTATTTTTAAATTGTTATTGATACTTCTTTCCAGTCCTCCATAGTGTACATTCTCTGAAGTGAAGAGTATATAGACATATAAGGTTAATGAAATGAAATAAAAGGTTGCTTGAATTGTTTGCCAAGACATTCTCTCAGTAGAAAGAGAGAGATAAGGAGTGGAACAGATGGTTGGCGTACAGCCTACACTGTATATCCCATCATGGTAAGATGCGATATGTGCCGCTTAGTCTTTCTTTGTTATCCACCAAAGAGAAAAAAAAACAACAAAGAATAGATAAAAATATCAACTCTCTTTCTCTCTATCGCTAACGCATCAACAAATAAAGGAGAAGTGCATCCTACTCGTTATAGATCGTTTTAAGCGTTGGTAGAACGGTTCTAAATTATGAAGCTGTATAATGAGATGGTTTTGTTCTTTCAGTATTTTGCTTTATTTTTTTCATTAACAGAAGTTTTTTTAAATGAAGGAAATTTCTCTGAATTAAAGTGTTTAAGAGATAGATCAGTCAACAGTGTACCGAGTGCTCGTCACATTTTTGTCTCGTGCAATATGGCGGAACGTGTTGTATAAAATGTGTTGCAATATGGCATTTTTATTGCATCAAATTTTCCTCAAAACTTGGTGATTCTCAAGTTGAAACCATTCGGAAAATTCATCAGGCCTTCGGAGAGGATGTTATGGTGTTACTTAGATCAAGGAGTGAGGTACAAACAGGTTCAAAAATTATTGCACTTTAGTTGACAGTGAACTTGGTTCTGGAAGGCCGTCATCAACAAGTCGAAACGTTGAAGTTATCGAACAAGTTTGCGTTTTTGGGGTTGGAGGAACGTCAGGTTCTCGCCCAGACCCTTCTGCGCTCATCGCCGCGACCCTCTTACTCGTCAACACATAGTAGTACTATGAAATAAGCTATATAGTTTACAACATTGCAGTTTAAACAAACTACAACATAATTAACACACAACCTTGTCATTTACAGCAAAGTATAGGCACGACGCTACAGCACCATCCATTTTCATGGCTAGTTGCGACTAGTTGCAGAGGTAGGCATTAGAAGTGGTTCAGTCTATTCCATTTTGATGAAAAAATTGGGCTATGCAAAGATTTGCTGCAAAGTTCATGCCAAAGATCTTGACAGCAGAACAGAATGAACTACATCTTGAAATTGCTCAGATCATGTTAGACTGCCCAAAAAAATAACCCAAACTTCCTGAAAAATTATGAAGAAATTTGGTGAGGATCGGTCAAGAAAGAAACTTTCAATTATGCCAGCGTTTCGACAGAGTTTCCTGTCTTTATCAAGCTTTACAGTCGTGAAGATGTGGAGAAAGAATTTTTAAACATACATACTTGTTACATCGTAAAAACATAAAAAAAGAAAATTAAAAGTTACAAGTTTCTTTTTTTATGTTTCTGCGATGTAACAATTGTGTATGTTTTAAAATTCTTTCTCCACATCTTCACTACTACCTTATATATTAAAGCCTTGATAAAGACAGGAAACTTTGTCGAAACGTTGGCATAATTAAAGGTTTCTTTCTAGACCGATATTCACCAAATATCTTCATAATATAATTCCTGAAAAATGTCATAACTGGAGAGGAATCATGAGTTTATGGGTATGACCCAAAATTCAAAGCAAACTTCCCAATGGAAGCATGCAACCAACATCACCGCGGCCAAAAAAAGCATGACAAGTTCGAAGCAAAGTCAAAGTCATGTTATCTGTGTTTCTTGACAGCGATGGAGTAATTCACAATGAGTATGCACCCGAGGGATATACTATGACAAAAGAGTACGATTTAGAAGTTCTTCGTCGCCTACGTGATGCTGTGCAGCATAAACGTCCTGGTAAACAAAAACCTGGTAGGTTCATCAGGACAAGGCCCCTGTCTCATTCTTCCCATCTAATTCAACATTTCTTGGCCAAATATAACATCCCCGTGTTATTATGTCAGGCTCCCTACTCACCCGAAATGTCTCCGTGCGACTTTTGGTTATTCCCTCACTTGAAGATGCCGCATAAAAGTGCCGATTTCAGTCAAGAAATGACATCATGCATAACATGACGGCTCAGCTGCAGTCCATTCCAAAAGAGGCCTTCCAGACTCGCTTCCAATAGTGGCAGAAGCGCTCAACTAAGTGTGTGGCCTCCCAAGAAGAGTACTTTGAAGGAAATTATTTTTTTAAAACATGTTGATGCATAAATAATAAATAATATATTTCCAGAAAAGGTCGGATACTTTTGGAACGGACATCATCATATATGATTTCCATTACAGGATCTTGGGAACAGATTTTTTTCCGGCGGCAAGAAGCTGTAGTGAATAATTTAACATAGCCCATATCGTTTTGAGAACCCTTATTGTTTGTGGGCACGTGACCAGGCGATACGTGGAGATCTAATCATTGTACTTGAGCGATATCGGTTGTCATTGTTACAGGTTACCTCACGTTGTAAAGAAAGGAACAACTCTTTCACATGTGACCAAGAAATTACAGATAAGTAATATCTGCTTATCTGATTTTCACCCACTTGAACCATTTATCCAGCTTCTTCACCCTGCCTGTAGATTTTTTGGAAGCTGTCATCATAGCAGCACCATTGGCGTTTATTGCAAGTTTTCCGACCTTTTGATGAGAATAGCTTCATAAAATCTTTCAGCTAGTCTTTATTTACAATGGTTTTAGGTCTCTTTTGCAGTTCGTTTTTTAGCTTCACATTTCGGGAAGAAACTTTAACGTGTAACAACGTCGTTAGCATTTCCTTCCCAGAATTCTGTATGAAATTTACAGCTGCCCTGACTGTTTCAGTTTAAACTCGCAATTAAAACTTCATTTTATACCTTTTTTAGGATTCTTTTGTGCAGATGAATTGCCAAATAGAAAACAAAAAAGTAGACAGTAGATTTGAAAGGATTAAATAATTCTATGTAAACACGTGCTAGCTAAATGAACAAATACTATGTTTAAATAAAGGCAAAATAAAACGTAATTCATGTGTTAAAACCCAATAGAAAATTTATTAAAAGTACTTGCATTAGTGGAAAATTACTGGTGCTTAAAAAAAGAATATAATTATTCACTTAATTAAAATTTTCTCATTGAATGAGATAAGTTTATATCAAAGCTTGCCAGAATATTAGTATCCATTATGCATATTTTGCTTGATAAAGGCACTCGAATGTATACTGAGACTGGCTGGTGTAGAAGCTCTTCTATATTTCACACAGTTCGTTTTTATTTTTTGGTACTTAGTAAATACGACCAATGTACTATCTACTTTATTCCTTTCTGTAGGACAGCTCTTAATTTAAGCAGAATTTAATTCACTGATGGTAAAGCGGAGGGATACCATTAAAAGAGAATTTCATTACAGCTTTCATTTAAAAAAGTAGTCCATGATGTTAAGCAATCTTTGTGTAGGTGGTATATTTCAAAAATTTTATCAAGATTTTTATAAAAATGTGTTCGTGTTTAATTAATTAATTATTTTTAATTAAAAAACTTTTAAACGTTTCTTATTAGTTATGAATAAGGAAATGAAGAAATTGGACAGGTTGGTCAAATTAAGCACCTCCCTTCATTGTTCCTGATCTTGCTGTGAGCGTGTCTTTAGATAGGCACGTGGCTGTCAAGCTTCTAGGTATGGACAGCTTTAGAGCATTCATCTTTGTAGATAAACTCACTGGGATGTCGGGCACATTGTTAGAGGTCCGGACAGGGGTAATAGTGAGCTGTTGCTGTGACTTTCATAGCCACCTGGGATCCCTTGCTGGCCATTATGTTTTAAGAAGACATCCTATACATAATGGAGTTCCGGCCAAACCCTTTTCCTAGAGCTGATGATGTAGAGGAAGAAATATTCAATCATTTTTTTATGGGCAGTTTGCTTGGGTTGTGAAGTAATTAGATTCTGCATTTTTAGTCGGAAGAGATATCTCTTAAGGTGATCCGTTGGCCATAAATCTTAGGTGAATTAGCAATGGATCTGGATTTTCGTTCAAATAATCATATTGATTTTCTCTGGGTTATCTATAATGACTTTAGATGGACTTTGGATAGCGCAGGGTTTGATCATTTCCGATAGACGAATAATAACATAATTTTTCTGCAACTGTGTTAATTATTAAACTTAAAAGTAATGAGTAAAGTTAATACTTTTATGGATTGATTCTTCTCGACCGTTGCTTGTATGAAGGAACAGGATCGTGAGTTTCGGTCTTTTTTTTTGAAAGAAATAAAAAAAAACTTAAATTCTTGCCAACGTTTCGACAAACGTTGTAGGCCTTGAAAAAGACAATATATTTGTCGAAACGTTAGCAAGAATTTAAGTTTTTTTATTTTTTTCAAAAAAAGACTGAAACTCACGATCCTTTTCCTTCGTTAATACTTTTAATCACAAGTGATTAAAGAAAGTAAACACAGCAATTATCTTTTTCTCACAAGTGATGTAAAGTAATTGTTCGGTATTTAATGTAAATTCAAATTTGCCGCCAACGGCGTGTAGTAATTTTACTTGGAGGAGGGTATTGTTCTACCTTGATAATAATTTACTAATTAATTAGACATGTCCTAAGAGTAGAGAGGGGATAACCTATGCATTTTCTCTTCTCTTAGTCAGTCGCCATTGTAAGCTCGAAGGAGTAAGTCGTTATGCAACACTTCCTTGAATAGGTCACAGTCCCTTAATTGTCCTGGGCCTTAAGTGTGAAAACCCAAGTTTGGCACTTCTGGTTTTCCTGGGTAGTGTTTAATAAACTGGCCCTTTTGTCGACTTAGCGGTTCTGGTCCTGGCCTGCATGAGCTCATTGTGAAATCATATGGTTGTCACTTCTGGTTGATTTCTTGCCGTGCAGCTTCTGTGAGCCCGTTTAATTATTATCTATCTACAAACATCAGCCGAGCAACAGTATATGGATCAAGACTCGAGAGTTACAGGCACATAAGATTTATTTCCTTATTCCTGTTTCTCCTATCCCCTTGTCCCCGGTATGGGCTAAGATCCATGAGTCTACCAGCACTGGTAACCAGGGGTCTGCCTTTTAAGATAAGCGCCATTCCTTTGGCTGTTGAAAGTGATAATAAATAATATTTGCTACACATTTTTAAATTTAACTTATATATTCATTTTTCCATGTAATTTTAATATTTTAATTTCCCATTTTGCTCATTTATTATATTATAAACAGTCCACTCAATATTTTCACTCAATTTATATTTTAATTTTTGCTGTTTTCTATTAATCAGAGCCCATCCGAGGTATCTCACCTCAATATATATTAATTATTTTTCCTGTATTTACTATACAGAGCCTACCAAGAGGTTGAGTTAATAGGGTGTAAAAGGAGCTCACTTTTATTATTATTTTTAATTTCTTGTTATTTACTTACTAAACAGTAATATTCAAATCCACCTAGCCTGACATCTAGCGGCAACACGCGAAAACAAGCATATTACAAAGCATATCCCAAATATAAACGGATTTGAGGTTATACCAAACAGTATAGATTATAAACAGAAGGGATTATGTGACTTGACCTAAATTGCATTTTTAGTTAAGAACCAATTTTTATTGCAATTGCAGAAAAAAATTAATATTCAATACGTTAGTGTAAAGCAGCATTACATTACTCACTTGTTTGATAAATAACTATTATAAGGGAACAAATATCAAAAGTATATTTTTGGACATCCTCCTTTTAAAGAAAGACTACTGTGAAACTTTGATACGAATTTCACTTACAGCAGCAATTCTCATAAATATGATAGATAATTTTCCTCACTTTGAAATATTTAGTGACCTTCAGTTAGTTGCCCTTTTTATGTTGTGAAAAGGATGAGGCAACCCTAAGGTTACTGGCATCCTCAAAATAACCCAAAAAATTAAATCTTATTCGGAGCAAGTTTCAGAGAGAAAAATGCTATCACCTTTCATAATCCTGTTTATACGAATGTATATTTAGTATTCTGGTAAATAATGGAATTTCGTGCAACCTTTTCAAGAAAAACTCGAAACTGGTAAAAAAACATAAAAAAAAACGCAAGTTCGGTTAACCAAGCCCGATTTTTTTTTTTTTTAACAAAGCCTTTAATATTTTTCTCGCTGCGTTATGAGATTGTACTTCATAACATATTTAAAGTGCAATTTAGAAAAAAAATTAAACAATTTAGCCAAAATTTAAACAATATTACTCTATAACTTCCCTAAATAAATGTCTGGACAAATGTTTCAAATAAAAGTGAGAGATTTAAATATTATTTATATCAAGTTTAATGTAAATCTTAATTTAAAAAAAAACAAAAAGTAATGGGTACATATGGCAAGAATTGTTAATGTTTCGATGTTTGTCAACCTTCAAAAGCGAAGCTGAAAAAACAAAAATAATGTTAATAATTAATACAAAGAAATATCAGATGTTTATATTATATATATATAATCTTAGAATAACAAATGATTTTTTTTGTGAGTCCTTTATAAATCATGGTTTGATTAATTTTGACAGTTCACAAAATAAAAATGACTAATTTACTTTAGCTCCCTAATATATACATTCATTTCCTAATTAATTTTTAAATGTAACGTAACATGACATGTTTTGGGAACACTCTTATGTTTATTTTATTTTTATTTACTAACTAGAGTAGAAGAAGGGGAGTTTAGTAACAATCATGTCAAATTTGTGTTTGTGTGTCAATGCTAAACTGTGTATGATGAGTTAAGTATACGTATTAACGAAATATCTTATAAGCAAAAATTTTCAAGTAACTCAAGCTGTGTAATCGTTTGATATATTCAATTATAATGATGGTTTCCGTCAGAATCCGTTATATGCACTTATCGCTAGTAAAGAGGAAGTATTGCTGCGATCGATTATCGGGTTTTTATTGGAAATACACATTTTAAGATCCCTTCTTACCCCCAAAAAAGTATCTGAGACATTTTCCATGGTAACCTGCTTCATTTTGTTGGTCATCGACCGGTTTTTGGGCGTTCGCCCATCTTCAGGATGCGTTTGTCAGACAATGTGATAACACAGACTTGCACAGAGCAAATTCAGTTTATACTCTCAATAAAGGGGGTCATACACTCAAGGGGAGTGTATAAACTGAATTTGCTCTGTGCAAGTCTGTGTTATCACACTGTCTGACAAACGCATCTTGAAGATGGGCGAACGCCCAAAACCGGTCGATGACCACAAAATGAAGCAGACTACCACGGAAAATGTCTCTGATGCTTTCCAGCTCTGCGGAACCAATCCCTCAAAAAAGTGGTTTTTAAAAATTGCTGTGTGTCTATGTATCTTTTAAAAAATCAACATAATTTTCTTTTTCACACAAGTAAACTCACGGAATGTAAAAAAGTAGTATTAAGCCACTCGCCTAGTAATCTACGCACTAATGTAATGCTGACTTTTACTGTTGCATTCTTAGCGACGAAATAGCATAATGAAACACATATGCTAAATTACAGCAGAACGTCTGATTGGTTCCAGGCGGCCGAGGAAGGTATCAGCGAGAGACTGAATTAGTAGGCTGTCCGAGAGAGGGGTTGGGTATGGAATATCCGCTTCATCTGAGTGGCATGGTAAGTCCCAACCTTGTCAGGAGGATATTTGTAAAACCGTAGGCTGTGGTCAGGCTTTGTTGCTTGTGCAGGGCCGGGCCAGCGATCATTCTAGGCCTTTAAGTAGTGGGACTTGTTCTCTCTACAAAATGGTAACACGGGATCGTGAATCAGCCCGGCGGAGCACGGCACTCACACTTGAGGAAAGGTTTCGTGTGGATCGAGGTTTCGTAATTATGATAGTGATCTGTTTTGTGGGAGTGAGTTGGTTGGTTTGCCTACGGGAATAGTAGTTCCGCCTTCTCCCATTCTCTCACAACATGATGTCCGAGAGAGGGGAATCTATGAGTAAACTTTACAAAATTCAACGGATTTTCCACTTTTGCCTTCTTTGTTTTTATATCAAACATAAATAAATGGCTTTTTCAAATATTCCATCATCCTGAAATGTTGTGGCTTTTAAAGGTAGTGTAGTTGGCTCACCCCTGGTCTATATTAAAATAAGCCACTGTCTCAGTTCTCGGGAAGCTATTATGTATTCCCGGCTGTTAGTTATCCCTAGTATAGACAACTTCTACGAAGTATACCTTTTTCCTCAATTAAAGTTTCCGTCACTCGTCGCTTTCTACATTAATTAATAGTTACTCGAGGCTTTGTCCTTCCCCCTTTTCCGAGAACTCCACAGTGTCCTCACCGAAATACATTTGAATTTTTTTTTTTTTTTGGATGTAACTATGGAGTAACTTCGCATATATTAACCTCAGATGTTATGCTTTTTAAATTACCTTTTCTATACATAAGACGGCTTGTTTTTATTTACATTATTTCATAGCAATTTGGCCTTTTTTTTAATACCAAAGCTTTTAACCTTTGACCTCATCAAAATTTCAATTAAACAAATTTTAATATTTATATAACTCAACAGAAGCAAAATTTATTTATTTCATAACCAATTTAAGTGGGCATTTTAGGGAGCTTTATAGGATAACATCTTTTACATACAACTTTGTGCTAAATTTCGGGTGTTTGCCCGTTAAGGGCATAACCTTATCAAAGTGAAAAATAAGTCCACTTATTCGACAATGCATTTTTCAGGCTAGATATAAACTCCACCAATCTGTTTTTCCTGACCGGTTTCGGATTGTTCATCCATTGTCAGATTCAAGTTCATGTAGAGAATTCACTTGAACTTTATGTCTGGGTGGGTCATCATCACTTTATGTTTTTTGTTAACAACCCGGTTTTTAAGTGGTACATGACAGAAACATAAGGTTAAGTTAACTCCCTAAGTTAATTGGATAACCTTTCTTTGACGATGGTTGAGGAAAATCCATACATCCGAATCCGTAGTTGTTATCCAGCATTGTGAACCCATCCTCTCATTTTTAATTTTTTTCTTGTACTTTGATTTGATTATACATCAACTCTACAGTGATTATATTTCATGGTTCCAGTTGAAATAAGCATTTGCAGCTAGGTTCAACACCTTAGTGTATTGAGCACCCCCACCCCCCATCAAGGGGCCAAGTCATATCAATAGAAAAAAGTGGTGTGGACGGGCGGAGTGATCTTCACTTAGCGTTAGCTTTTTTTTTTGCTATTATGAAGAATATTATACTACATTTGAAATTGGGCTACAGGGTTACAAAAAGTGATTGCAAGAAAAGTATTGAACTTACGCCAATGAACAATACGGTCTTTCATACGGCGTTAAAGTATTGAAGTAGTGTTGTTCACATTCCTCCGCTAGGCGGCGTTGGATAGGATTTACGGCTGAAGGTGACCCAATATCACATCTTCTTATAGCCCTGTAGATCTAAGGACGTTATACCTTGCGATTTTTGATGTTGTGGGGTTATATAAAACATACAGTGTTCATTCCACCGCATGATTTAGCTGGTCCTGAAAGACCATTTTGCAGTGATCACTATGATGTTATCATAGTGATCACTGCAAAATGGTCTTTATGACAAGGTGACTTTATGTTGGACAAGGTGTGGCAAGAAGTAGATTATGGAGTTGATTGTGCCATGTCCACCCATGGTCCACGTTTGTTGGTGCAAAAAAATATAAGACGAGGTGAAAATCAAAGTAAAAAACTGGTTAAAAACCCGTGGCGAGAGGACCTCTATGACATAGGCATGAAAAAACTCGTCCCACGGTTGACAAAATGTATTGAAATAAATGATAATTATGTGGAAAAAATAATGTAATATACTATAATTTCGTATAAAGTTTCAATAAAATATATGCATTTTTACTTTCTCTTACTCCTAGTATGAGAACAGCATAGCTCAAAAACGAAAAATCGTAGAAAGTTCAAACTTGATATTACGTTTAGGTATCACCATGGGATCTGACGGTGCGTTAGTGTCATTATTCCTCAACCGGAAGTACCACTTTACTAGTTGTTTTTTTTACGTTTTTGCAATTTTCTCAAAAATGGCTCCGAAGATTTTCTTTAAACTTGTTATATCAACTACACATACAAAGAGCTACAACTTTTATTTGAAACATTTCTCCAGGAAAATTCATTTAAGGGCACTTTGGGGGAGGGGTGGGGTTAGGTTTTCATCTTAACTGCTGTTTCAGTATATTAGACAATTCTGTCATCTAAATAATGTTAATTAGAATTAAATATGTTGTTGAAATTCCGAGTTTGAAAAAAAATAGATAACCGAAGTTGCGTTTTTACTGAAATATAATTTCAGTTTTCGATATTTTCTCGAAAATGGCTCCAACGATTTTCTTTAAACCAGCGTTGTTAACTATACATATAAAGAGCTACAACTTTTATTTGAAACTTTTCCCCTGATAAATTCATTTAAGGGGACTTTTGGGGGAGGGGGGTTATGTTTTTCTTTAAAATGCTATCACAGTTGATTATACAATTCTGTCATCCAAATTGAAATAACTAGAAATTAATATATGACCCAAATTCCGAGTTTCAAGGAAATTAGTAAACCGGACAGTTTTACTGGACAGTGTTTTCACTTTTCGACGAATTTCATTAAATTTGGTACACTAACTATAAAATTTGTCAATTATAATTTTGAGTACTGGAGTAAGAGAAAGTTGTGTGAGTGTTTCACACCAGATTTTTTTATATTAAAAAAATCGTGTAACCTTAATTTCTGGATAAACTTTAACTTAATAGGAATCCTTAATACATACGAAACTAAAACGACAGGAACTTAAAAACTGCTGCTGCGATTAATAAACAGACTAATCGAAACTACCACTGAAACAACAGAAAAACAAAACTAAATAAACAAATAATAAATACTGCAATAAGATGTTAAAAAAAAAAATTAAAGTGAAAACAAAAACAAAAATGTAGCAAAATACACGCAGTTATCTTATAAAGAGGCATTTGACCTTTCTGATATGCAGACTTGGAAAGTTCTATTTTTAAGGGCAGTCCAAGGGGCGGTGCCCTCTTCACATCTTGTGTAGCATCTTATCTTCCGCATATCACAGTCAATTTAACTATGTTACTTTGGATTCTATTTTTATATATATATATATATAATATATATATTGTTATAATAAATTCTTTATAATTAAACAGATAAATTATATGGAATTACTTATTTTATGTTATATTTGATAACATAAAATAAAATTAATGTTTTGTTATCACTTGATGTTTCAAAAAAAAAAAAAATCTGGTGTAAAACACTCACACAACTTTCTCTTACTCCAGTTATCAAAAATTATAATTGACAAATTTTATAGTTTGTTTACCAAATTTAAGGAAATTCGACGAAAACTGAAAAAAAAAAAACTGTTCAGTAAAAGCGCACTTCTAGTTTACTAATTTTCTAGAAACTCGAATTTTGACCATCTCTTTATTTCTAATTAATTTTGTTTGGATGATAGAATTGTATATAATAGAGTTGTTGAGGGAGAGAAATTAGGTTTGATTGAATGAACGAGAAATGAAGACACTGTTATAATGTAGCTATAAGTTTACACTAACTGCACTGGACTTTATAATGAAACTGATAGAATAAAAGGTGGGGAGTAGAGGTATGACACGATGCGATGTATGGTTGAATCTGATAGATATCCTCTAGATAGACTCTCACTGGCTTGTATACACAGGTTCTCCCACTCTAGCCTGCCTAAGTCAGAGAGTAGTCTCTGTTAACCAGAGAGAGCCTCTCTTCTCTCTGCTGGATGTCATTACATGTATAATCAACTATGATAGCACTTTAGAAGAAAAACATAACCCCATCCCTCCCACTAAAAGTGCCCTTAAATGAATTTTCCCCTTAGAAATATTTTAACTAAAAGTTGTAGATCATTGTATGTGTAGTTTATATAAGAAGTTTCAAGAAAATCGTCGGAGAAATTTTTGAAAAAAATCGCGAAAAAGTGGAAAAAAAAATCATCCGGTCATCCAATTTTTTTTCAAACTCGGAATTTCAACAATATATTCAATTCTAATTATCATTATTTAGATGATAGAATTGTTTAATAAACTGAAATAGCTACTTTAGATGGAAACCTAATCCCACCCCTTGCCCATAACTACACCCTTAAATGGATTTTCCCCCGAGAAATGTTTTAAATAAAAGTTTGTAGCTCTTTGTATGTGTAGTTGATTATACTAAGTGTGAAGAAAATCGTCCGGAGCAATTTTTGAGAAAAAATCAAAAAAGTAAAAAAAAAAAAGTAAAGTGATACTTCCAGTTGAGGAATTTTGATCAGATATATCTATTAGTTTGGCTTATCGGCCAGAAAGTATCCAAGAAAACAGCAAATAATTTTTAAGTGATTTTTTTTTTATTTGAAACCCGACGTTTCGGCAAACATTAGAGTGAGAGAAGTTTTGGAAGTCCTTGTCACAAGTGTTGTCCTCTAAAATGATTTATGTTCTATGTTCAGTCATATTAAGGGACTGTTAAATGTATTTCTAAAATACCGAGTTAAAGATAATCTACCAATCTACATTTTTTATTTTATTTCATTTATTTTATTTTTTCAAATTCTCGCAATTTTTGTGAAAAGGATTCATCGTTTTTCTATAATTTATTATACTAATTACACACGTTAGGTCTTACAATTTTATTTGTAACATTTTTCAGGGATTTTGATTTCTACTTGGATCTGAGAGGAGTTGAGAGTATCCAAATTCTAGTTAAAAAAATTCTAAACTTAAAGCAAAAAATCTTTCATTTAGAAATGTAAGATTTGTAATAAAAGAAAGTTCCGGTCAAAGTTTCGTATAGATTTTTTTTATTACTAAACATAGAAATACTATAGAATTAATATTTTTAATTTGATGTTTAATTAAAGGCTAAGATTCATCGTATGATAATCAGTCAACCCCAGACAATGTCTGTAGTCTGTGCCAAGTAGTTTGGATAATTTACTTCCCCTAAGTTGGCAACTCCTACATGCTTTAAATCCTTTTTACATAAGAATAACTGTCCAATTCTAGCACATCCATTGATCGCATAATGTTTTATGTTTCATTAAACATCGATAAAACTAAAAATCAGTGCTTAAATTTTTTTTTTTTTTTTTCTATTCCTGAATCTTGTCGTTGATTGATTATTAATAGATTTTATTATTTGTTTTTATTACAGATCGACTATCCAGAGGTGGGGGTACGGACGAACAGGCCTCCACCAACTACCACTACGACCACCATGGATTCACGCGGTGTTAACCTAGTCTTCGATGATACGGTAAAGTTATTCCTTCACATTTTTAGCTTCTTTTTTTTTTTTTTCATTATCTTATTTTATTCTCTTACCACTGTATGTCTAAAGAAAAACCTGTGGCTGCTCCGACAAAACTCAGCTGAGATGATTGGGTTCAGGTAATATATAAAAAGGGAAATGCTTGGTCCTCAACAAGTTAATTTTTAGAAAACACACAAAAACCTGTATAAATTACAAATAAGTAACTGTATTTAAATTCAGCAATTATTATTATTATTATTTATTTTTTTTTTAACCTCAGTAATGTGCTGGATAAGATGTAATAATGTACGGGGGAATCCAAGCACATTATTATTCATTGGTCGTTCAAGAATTTCAAGACAATATGGCACGTGTTTAACACAACTGCTTTCTGGAGGACAGCCTTCATTTCCCACAGTCTCTTTATTTCGGACCCAAACTCTGCATGCTTCCCCTTTTTCTGCTATTACTTGTAGGAGATTGTTGGTATTCGGAACTCCAATGTTCACTAACGTTACTGCCCTTCTCTCCTTGTCATAAAGCAGAGTATCGGGTAGGTTGTGATGGACTGTTCTGTCAGTGAGCACTGTCCGGTCGTAGTACAGTCTCCAACTGTTGGACTCCATTATAGATTGAGGGTCATACTTGTACAAGGGTGGTTTGAAAAGTTCTCGGAATCACCGCTAGATGTCAGTGCTAGAGCAACGAGGTTCCCGCGCAATAATCACACATCCTTTGTGAGTGAACACATGGCGCGTCAGTGCTCTTGCTGCAGGAGTGTGGTAGTGACGACTCTTTGTTGTTGTTCCCGCGTAGTGATTTGTGACAATGGAATAAACTGAGATTCGAGCAGTGATTAAGTACTTTGTAAAGAAAGGTATGAAAGCAAGGGAAATTCATGCCGACTTTCAGAACACAGCGAGAGATTGCTGAAGCTATAGGGATGTCATCTGAACGGGTATATCACATTTTATCCGAAGAATTTGGAATGAAAAAATTATCGGCAAGATGGGTGCCGCGGCTCTTGACATTGGACCATAAACGCACCAGATTGGAAATGTCCGAACAAAGTCTGGCCCGTTTTCAGCGCAACCAACAAGATTTTTTGCGCCGGTTTGTGACTACAGATGAAACTTGGGTCCACTACTATACCCCAGAGACAAAACAGCAGTCAAAGCAGTGGAAACATGCTGAGTCACCACCACCAAAGAAAGCAAAGGCAGTACGTTCGGCCTGAAAGTCATGGCCATTCTGCTGATAGATTATCTTCCTACTGGCCAAACAATTACGGAGCAATACTATGCAAACCTCCTAGACCAACTACAGGAGAAGATACGCAAAAAAAGGCCTGATTTGGCAAGGAAGAAAGTCATCTTTCATCAGGACAACGCCCGCCCGCACACAAGTGTTATTGCCATGGCAAAACTTCTTGTACTGAGGTACGAATTGTTGCCACATCCACCTTATTCACCTGATTTGGCACCATCAGACTTTCATATCTTCCCCAAGCTGAAAATTTTCCTCGGTGGACGGAGATTTCCTACAACGGAAGAACTGATAGCCGAATTGGAAAGGTACTTTGCAGGCCTGGAGGAATCTCATTTTCGAGATGGGATAAAGGCATTGGAACATCGCTGGACCAAATGCATTAGTCTACAGGGAGACTATGTTGAAAAATAAAAGCAGTTCCACCGAGGTAAGACACTTCTTTCTAGTACATTCCGAGAACTTTTCAAACCACCCTCGTAGTATGGCACATTTTCCTCGAATCAAACCAGTCTTGAGGGGCAAGTTTCCCATGTATTATCTGGGCCGATTGATTGTGCCGGTGGAGGTAGTCAGACTGCGCCAACATTTCACATGAACTTATTATATGCTGGATGGTTTCAGACTTCTGGTGACATTATTATTATTATTATTATTATTTTTGAGAATACCTAATTGCTATGATTCATGATAAAATACAATAGAAATCAATATATTTAATGAATAAAGAAGAATTATTAATTATACGAAGATAAACATTCACCCCTGCGGGTTTAAATTATAGTCCGAAATACAAAACACAATTCTGCGTCTTATTATTATTTTGTTTCACCTCTAAACTTTAAAACTATCCATATGATTTTATTAGCTTACTTTTAATTATTGACCAGTTGATTTTATTTCACAATAAAATCATTTAGATGTCCCCGGTTGATTTCTTCCTCCGTCGAGAGATGCCGCTCTCTAGTGTAGTTGCCCCGTTTGTCCAGAGATGCGGCTGTCTTCTCTCTCTCCTATTTACCTTTTCTACTAACATCACCTTGCAATGTAAGGTTGGCTTTACGAATTACGCCATGCGTCTCTATCTTGTGCCAGCAGCCTACTACTTCCCCATGGTATATTTGCCGCCCCCCGTTTCCCGCATGCCTCCTCCATGCCATCCTCTCATCTCTCTTTTTCGGCCTTCCTCTGCCTCACCGTCCTTCTATATGAAAATCATAGGTCAATCTGGCCTACCTAGAAGGATCCATCCTCAGAATGTGTCCAAACCATCTTAACCGATTTCCCTCTATTCTTTCTGCTGCCGCGGCTATACTCTGCACATTCATTAATCTTCCCTTTTCATTTTCCTATCTGTCTTTCTCAAAAATCTTCTCAGCTGCCTGTATAAGTAGACTCTTGGGCTTCTTATTCACCATGTAGGACTCTGATGAATAGGATAAGATGGGTCGTATTGTTGATCTATAGACTCAAAACTTTTTTTCTTCTTCGACAACTCCTTTGTATTAAGGAAACCATTCTTAAGAGCTTTAAACACTCTACCGGCAGCACCAATTCTTTTCTCTATTTCTACATCTACGAAACTATCTTCTTTTAAGGTTGACAACCAGATACCAGAACTTGAAATTTGAAAATTTGTAGCCATTATTGAATATTACGGCTTTATATCAACAAGTTGCATTTTTGAATCCTAGTTTTATATTCTGCTTTGATCATTTTCTTGTGCCCTATTTATTTGAATACTCCCTTGAATTATCTAAGCTCGGAATGGAATAAAAAAAAAAAAAAAATCAAAAAGAGGTGGAAATACTGGGCGCACACACACGCATGCAACAATTGTAGTTGTTCTTAGCATTATTTAACTTATGAGCCATTTTGCGTAGGACATTTGTATGCAAGAATGTAGTGCGCACAAATGCTAAAAGAAGAACGCATGTGTTATATTCAGAAATGTAACAATGCAAGATTTAAGTGAGGAGATGAAATCTCGATTGGCCATCCCGCAGTAGCAAATCAGACACACTTGTTCGGCTAGTTTTAAATTTGGTGAACCCACTTGAAAGAAGTTTACAAGATACGAATTTAAACCATTAGAGATGTAAATAGTTTAAAACGGTCTAGTTTAAGCATTTGAGATAGTTTCTTCCTCTCAGAAACCAGTAATCGTACAACTGAACGCTTCGCTTCCAAAATATTGACTTTTAGTTCAGGCAATTATTATCTGCACCGCCGAAATAAGAAGACGAGGAGTGCAAAACTCCAGAATTGTCATTTATTCGGATAGCTAGGCTGCCCTGCGGGAAATTAGTAGTCACAATAAGATTTTCCTAGTCTGAGTTCCTGGGCATTCGGGTCACAGAGGCAATGAGGCGGCAGATCGTCTGGCCCGGGAGGGTTCCATAGGAATCCTTATCGGGCCTGAACCGTTCTGCTGCGTCGGAAGCTGCCTCAGGATTTGCATCCATTAGGACATGGATGCAGGATCGATCAAAAAGAATGTTGGGCTAAAACCCCAGGCCAAATGCAGGAGAAAACGTTCATTCATAGCTTTTCGCCCAGGCTAACTGCAGAACTACTCCAACTAGGCCGGGTGGCCATAAGGATAGCAGTTGGCGTTCTCACTGGCCATGGTAGACTTAATAAGCACATGCACCGCATGGGCCTGGCAAGGGATAGCCTGTGTAGATTTTGTCAGGAAGAAGAGGAAACAGCACTGCACGTTCTGTGTCAGTGCGAGGGCCTTGTGTGGCTGAGGTTTCGCCTCTTTGGGGAGGAGAAGCTGACGCCTGCAAGCCAGGGCCTCTCTCGGGTCTATTAAGGCAGACAGGACTCGAGAGGGTGCTCTGATGGGAGGTGCTCTTAACGACCACCTAGGAACATCCCCAGATTCCAAAATCCAAATAAAGGACAGGACTGGGAGGGGACTCCAACTTAGGGAGTGACACAGTAGACCCTTGGGGGTTGGCGCAGGCTGAAGCCCTCCGTAGAATCTAATCTATCTCTGTGTATTGTCACTGAGTGTATCAACTAAATTTGCTCTGTGCAAGTCTATGTTATCACAATATTTGACAAAAAACATCCTGATGATAAGCGAACGCCCGAAACCGGTCGATGACCACAAAAAGAAGCAGGCTATCACGGAAAATATCTCTGATGCTTTCCAGTTCTGCAGAATCAATCACAACCGCAGCAATTATTCATAACTTCCTTATTAGACGATAATTGTATCATAAGATCTTGGTATAAGACAAAGAAACCTCCAGTCGGGGTTTTGTTGGAACGTCTGGTAAGCAAATCAGCCATGATAATACTTAATTACAATCCGGCTTTCATCTATAGATTCGATGTATTTTTTCGAATCCAGGTTTGTCACAGGGATGTTGCCAACATTGAAAATAGCTGCCTTGTTTTACAAGAAGTATAAACTTAGGGGTTTTTGTGATATTTTTATAAATTGCTTTTATACCACACCAGCGCTACCTAAGCCGGATTAATAAGGAACAGATTTAAAAAAAAAAAATGTAAGAAATTAGCGTTGAAATTTTTACCTTATTAAATTCTTGCACCGGACAGGTAGTTGACGGTCGCCCCTCCCACTATGTCACAAACCTCACTCTCCATAAAGACCTCAACATACCTTATGTTAAACAATTCGCCAAGACAAAATATCTCAAATACCATACCGCTCTCCTCTCATTGCTCTGGTCTGTTTGTATAGTCTCTAGCCTCTAACTACCCGCCGTTGGAATCTCAAATGGCCCTGAAATTTCCTTCGGGATTGATCAAGCGTCTGTCAATATTTCGTAGAGAATGCTTACCCATTGGATAGTTTCTCTATACTCTCTGCTCTTCACACCAAAAATATCTCTCATCCTGTTTACTTTTTTGTATATAAACATGTTTATACAGATTGTAAATAAAAATAAAACATAAATTAGACCAACTAACAATACAGGGACCTGAGCTTGTGAATTTATTTTTAATAATTGTTTTTATAAATTTATTAAAATATGTAGTATAATTTTTTATTATTATGTTTACAGTTTGGTGTAAGAGAGGCGTACAAATCAAATCGTAGTTCGCATTCTTCCACATCATCAGCATATTCCGGAAGTGATACGATGACCTGTCAATCAGTGGAAGCAGAAGAAGTTGATTTGTCGGGTTTAGTAGAATCAATAGTTGATTCTGATGAAGAAGATCTTGCTGAAAGTAGTGATGTGAGTAACTCTTTTGTAATTTTTTAACAAAAGAAACGAACGAAAGTAATATGATATTTATGCGTCTGTATATAACAGCTACTTTATTAATTAAATTATTTTCTGAAAACAAACTTTATAAAGTACAATACAAAGTACTTCAAAACGCATGCACTTCACCTTTTGAAGTACAATATGTTATCAATAAACTTTTCAATAGTAAGTTTATTGAATTACATTCGTTGCTTTTACTTTCTAGTAACGTTAATTGGATTATTTGATACTACATTCTGTTTTGCACAACCGAAAAAAAACTCGTTTGTTTTTATACTTTGTTAACAGAACTGAATTTAGGTTTTTTATATTTTGCCTTTTTTTTTTTTTTTTCTTTACACTTTCAAGAAGAAAATATAATTTTATTTTATATTTTCTAACTTTCATGTTTGTAATAAAAACTTTTGAATGTTTTTTTTTTTTGAGTAATAAAAAAAATGTTTTAATAGTCCAATATGTTTACTTAATTGAGGTGCTGATATTTTTGGTTCAAACCAATATTTTTATGTTGAAATGTTGCAAATAGCCCTTATTATATTATCTAGAAAATAATCTTCCTTTGTCAATTTAAAGTTATGTAAATTAATACCACATTAATTAATGTTCACAGAGTCTAACAGTGCGAGATACTGTTCGCGATTGTTTGGAAAAAGATCCGACTGATAGAAGCGAAGAAGATATCGAAATACTCCTAGAGTTCACACAACATTTGAAAGCTTTTACGAATATGACACTTGCGGTAAGAAGAGCACTGTGTAGTGTCATGGTAAGTTTTATGTAATATTTTTAAATTTATTTTTTCTATCTCAATTCTTGTTTGACCATACCCTGCCCCCTGAATTTTGACCATATTTTTTTGGTGGTTTCTTGGCGTTCCTTATTATTATTATTATTTGTCTACGGGGAGGGACCAAACCCTACGCTATCTAAAGTCTCACTGGGACCATATAGGTACCCCAAGAAAAACAATAACAAACGAGGTCTAGAACAAATATCCAGACCCGTGTTTAATCCATCTAAGATTCACCGCAGTCCGAATAAATCGGAAATAACCTTAAGGGGAAATAGCCTAAGCTCTTCCACAGACATCCTGTTCCGACCAAAGGTCTTGAACCTAATTTCCTCACAACCCAGGCAATCTGTCATAAGATGGATGGGTGTTTCCTCCTCTATCTCACCACAGTTTTTACAAAATGGATCCAGCATGAGCCCCATTACGTAGAGATGTCTCCTTAAACCACAATGTCCAGAAAGGAATCCAACCAGATGCCTGAGAGAGCTCCGTAAAAGACACAGCAACGTCTCCACTAATAGCCCTGTCAGGACCTCGGATGCACATTTTGGACTGCCGACAACCAACTGTGCTCATCCATAAGGATGAATGTTGTGAAGCTGCTTCAAGATCCACACGGTACCTTATGGATTCATCTTTTCATTTCATTTGGCTTTCATCCATTTTTATTTTAAATCATACATCTACTTTCTACAATTTAGCATCAATTTCAAATTTTCCAAACATTTCCTAGTTAACACTGCAATTCCTTTTTTCTGCTGTCAAAAAAAAGTTGAAGATTCTATGAAATACCCGTTGTTCTTTGACAGCTGCAGCGTGCGAGAAGATTTCTTCTGATACCTTGCTGATGTTTGTGTCCTGGAATGTTTGTTTGAGTGTAAGAAAGTGCACGTAGACTTTAAAGGGGTTTATATTTTAAGCTAGAATTGTCCTTAGGTAGGCTAAACATCAAATACAACAGATTGCTCATACCATCTGCCTTCCAAGTCTTTTGAGTATTTAGTGAGTGTTGGGGTTGTCATTGAATTTTTTTTTTTTTTACATCCATAGCCCACATTTAGCAAAATAGCGATTGGGTACAGCGCGTTGCCGTTATGGATTGCTGAAGATATCCATAGCAATGCTAACTTAGTTAGTAGTTAAAGTTGGCAGCCAAAAGTTAAAGTTGCGGTGTAAATGTGTAGAGATGATCGACGTACATTCCACCGCTTTGGCGTCCATATTAGCGCGCCATGATTCAGGCATTCTATAGAAAAACATGGTTACTTGCAGGAGAAGGCAGTCACTCCACTGGCTCTGTGATGATTCATGCTGTAGTCCTAGTGAATGCGGGGGTGATTGCAGGTTCTTGCCAGTGATTCTGCATAATCTCTCCTGGAATTCCTATTGGAACCCTATGAGAGAAGAGGCTAATATAATTCACAAACTTTAGATATATCTCTTCCACATAAAAGAGATAGAGGGAGAATTGTACAGCTGCATAGCTTTAAAGATAACAATCTGTACTCCCCTAATAACAGCAGTTCGAAACTCTCAAAAAAAAGTCTCAAATCAAAGCAATGCCCTCCTGCTTCTACAGATAGAAGAGCGGTGGATATGAAGTTAGTGAATACGTTCGAAAGTTCATGTACACCTTTATGTTTTTTAATGGGCCTCGTGTGGAGATTTCATGATTCAGAAATTTCATCCATCAGAACCTGCTTTATTTTACTCCATACTCATTTTTCCACAAAAACCAGTTAAATACTAATGTAAAACCATCCACCTTTTTTTAAAAAAATATTTTTAATTTAAATATTTTCTACTTTTAAAATCCCCCAAAAGAGACATTTGCAATTGAACATAAATCATTTACTACAGGTATTTGCTGTTGTGGAAAGAGCCGGTACAATAGTTATGAATGATGGAGAGGAACTAGATTCGTGGAGTGTACTCATCAATGGACATGTGGACATTGAATATTCCAATGGACAAACTGAACAGCTACATATTGGTGACAGGTAATATTTTGCAGAGTAACGTAATGTTTTCTCCATCTCTTTAATATGATTGTACCTTTCTTTATTTTCAAAGTAAACTAATATTAATCAAGAAATGTATATTTTATTTAGTTTTGGCATACTTCCTACTATGGAAAAACTATACCATCGTGGTGTAATGCGAACTAAATGTGATGATTGCCAGTTTGTCTGTATAACGCAGACAGATTACTATAGGATACAACATCAAGGACAAGAAGCTATGCAACGTCATGTCAACGCTGAAGGAGATCTAGTTATGGTGACAGAACAAAGGGGTATTGACGGTGGACGTAGAGGACATGTTGTTATTAGGGTTAGTTTTTTTTTTTTTTTTACTTGCTTTACGTTTCGGATGCCATGTATGTGTCTTTCTTCAGCTCTTTATGGTAGAAGAGAGGTTCGTACGTTGATAACCTTTCAACGAACTCTTCTAACCCATAAGAGCTACTGAAGAAGGGCACCAATGGTTTCCGAAAAGTCGAGCAAATAGTTTTTTTTTTCTTTAAGACACTTCTGCTGTATAATTATTTTTCTTAAAATATGCTCATTTTGACGAAAGATTTATTTGATTGGCCTCCCCTTCTGATTCCTTTGTATGAAGCATTGCAATTTGAATGGCATTCCCTCCTGATAGCTACGTGAAACATTGCAATTTCAAATAATTTTTTTTTTTTTTTCAGTAATTATGATTAGTATTAAACATATTCGTTTCGATTATTTAATTTGTTTCTTTTCTCCAAATATGTTTTCCTTTTAAAATATTTTAAAAAATAATATCAACCCTTTGTAATTGATTTAAGATTCTTTATACAATCAAGAAAAAAATAAAATAAAATATCTTTTTATTCAAGAGACAAAATTAATTAAATCAATTCTTCTTTTTCTTTTCTTTTTTTTTATTAAAAAATAATACTAAAGGAATTCTCTACTTAATTAATACGTTCAAGATTGTTTTAGTCTAGAGTTTATTGTTGTCATTATTATATTTATAATTTTAACAATTTATTTGATTTTTTTTTTGTTTTTTTCAATTAAACAGAACTTTATTTAAATTATTTTTTACTTTTTTCTAGGGTACTCCAGAAAAATTAATGCAACAACTTATAGAAGAAAATTCAATTATAGATCCTACTTATGTTGATGACTTCCTTCTTACACATAGAACATTTATCGATAGCTCTGTGGAAGTAGCTAATCAACTTCTCAATTGGTAAATATACACATAGTTTCTTAAATTGTAATTAGGAGTTACCAATGTATAAAATAGATACTACTAGTAAATAGTAAATATATAAAGAAATCAGAGACATTTTCCGTGGTAGCCTGCTTCATTTTGTGGTCATCGACCTGTTTCGGGCGTTCGCCCATCATCAGGATGCGTTTGTCAGACAGTGTGATAACCCAGACATGCACAGAGCAAATTCATGAGTGTATAAACTGAATTTGCTCTGTGCTCTGTGCGAGTCTGTGTTGTCACACTGTCTAAAAAAACGCATCCTGAAGATGGGCGAACGCCCGAAACCGGTCGATGACCACAAATGAAGCAGGCTACCACGGAAAATGTCTCTGATGCTTTCCAGCTCTGCGGAACCAACCACCACAACAAATATAAAGAAATGTTTCTTCATTGAGAAAAGTATTGAAGTATTTAAATTCCCATCTCATGGTAATCCCTTGTCTAGGGATTGGAATAGATTTGCTGTAATTAATTCCAGGATGTCGTAAGAGGCGACTGAAGGATAATGCTGTGTGAGGTTTGGTCCGGAACCCATTTCCTATTCTTTCTTCACTTGCTCATTCCCTTAAATGGACCCACAAATTTCGCATTAAAGAGTTTATCTTGAATTCGTTGCTGCGGGATATCCAAACCGTGAAGACATCAACCTTCTTCCTATAAGATAATCTCTCAGTAGACTTTTTCGGCAACTTGTTCTTTTCCTGTCTTGATTTCAAGCAAGAAATCTTTCTTTAATAACATTAATTAACATTTCTTCAAGAAAAGTTCTATTGATATTATTCAGTGTTAAACTGTAGTATTTTTTTTTTTTTTTTTTTTTTTTTTTTAGGTTCGATGACCAGTGTTCTCGAGATAGGGTAACTAGGGTTCTTTTGCTATGGGTAAATAATCACTTTACTGACTTTGAAACTAATCCTCAGATGATGGAAATTTTAGAAGTCTTTGAAGGTATATATTAAAAATATATATTGAAGATATATATTTTCATTTAAAATATATTGCTCACATATTATTTATATAAACATTTCTTTATTATTAAATTATTTTCAACCCTGTTTTTTTTTAGGTTGGTTGGAAAGAGAAAGGATGAGTGGTCAATTAAGGTTGCTGAATATAGCGTGTGCGGCTAAAGCTAGACCACGGTGTATCACTTTAGCGAGGCCATCTAGGGATGATATTCTACCTTTTTCTATACTAGGAGGTTATGAAAGAGGTTTTGGCATATTCATATCTAAAGTAAGTTCCTTAGTTACCATTATTGTAAAGCTTATTTTGCTCTTGACAAAGTAAGCATGTAACATCTATTTTTAAAATATACTTACTATAGTAATCTGCCTAGCTTTCGTCATCCGATTTCATAATCGGACTGTTTCATAATCTCTCAAACATTAAGAATTTTCGTATTAAATTTTCGTTTAAATATATTAAAAACACAGTTTCAAATTCTTCTCCGAAAATTCATCTATTCTCCTTCAAGCCAAAAATTAGATATTAGAGATGGTTTTACTATTTTATGAAACGTAAGTCTAAAACCAAATTTAGCTTGTCAATCATATATTCCTTTTGAATATCACGTTTTCTAAATTGCCACTTTTTATTATAAGAGATGGACTGCTAGGTTTGGAGTTTGAACACTGTACATATAATAAATTCGTGATTTTGAATGATTGAATTCACTGTTTAATATTTTTGTTTTATGTTTAAAGGTTGAAAAAGGATGTAAAGCCGAAGAAGTTGGTCTGAAAAGAGCGGATCAAATTTTAGAAGTGAATGGAAATAGTTTTGAACATCTTTCCCATAATAAAGCTTTAGAAATACTTAGATCAAGTACCCACCTTAGCATCACTGTCAAGTCGAATCTTTATGGTAATTTATTTACCTACTTATTTGTAATTAAATCTTCATTGTTTATTGGTTAATGACCCCCCAATTATATTATTATATCCATGTCTTTTTTGAATAGGTTTTAAAGAGATGTTATCGAGTGCAAGTGGCCGTGGCCGAGGTACGCCCAGAAGATCTGAACCTAGTCCAACACCTCCATTACCCCCACCATTGCCACCTTTACCTATGGTACCTATTTCTCCAACTAAACCAGCCAAGCAATCATTTATGACATTAGCTTCGAAAAAACGTCTTCAAAAAGCTTTAATTAAAATGAATATTCTACCGAAGAATACAATAACGTGAGTATATATAAATAAAACAAAGATTTTGAGGGTCACTTCATGTTATTTTTAATGCCTTGTAATTGAACAAGCATATCCACGCAATTATTTTATTGAAAATTATTTTATAGTGAATGAAACAATTAATATAAACTACAAACTGCTTTTTATTCATAATCTGTTCAAATTGCTTAATCCTCTTTTTGAACAAAAACTATATCTTCCTTATAATTATTTTTATATATTTGATTTAACTGAAACTACATAATTGAAAATTGGACCTTTCAGGGATGGTTGTAATGCTACGGAAGAGCTTGGTAATCAACGCCTTGGAGAATCTAACCTAGTCAGCCAACCAGATTTACTTAATCTTTGTTATGATGATACCAGAGCAACCGATTATCCAGAAAATGTACTCAAAGTGTACAAAGCTGATCAAACTTGCAAATATCTACTTGTAAACAAGGTACGCATGATTAATAATAGGTCTTTTATTTGGATTGAAGTACAACTTTATCTCCATTGACAACCGATCTGTAAGAAATTAGTGCTCCTTGTTGCGAAATTTTGAATTATTGCACGATTCAGGCCTGGCCATTTTTTATAATGATAGTGACACCTAGCAGCGTTTACTAGAAGGAAAATAATTTGCAGTATTTCCAATTTCTTTACACCAAATAGTTCTGATATATAAATGCAGATTATAGGAAAAACTTAGCTGGGCGAAGTTATTAGAGAATATTTATTTATCTTAGAGAAAGATTAAAAAGAATAAATGTATTTTTGATGTGAAAGGGATGAAGAGTGAGAAAGGGTTTTAGTATTTAGGTAATTTGTGACGCAGACAAGGGAATTAGGGTACCCTTAAGGTTTAAGGTTAGTGTAGTTAGGCTTTATGTCTATAATTTTTAACAGAATAATTTGATTTTTAGGAAACAACTGCTCATGAAGTAGTAATGTTAGCTCTCCAAGAATTTGGCATTACTGAACCTAGTTGGCATTTCTCATTATGTGAAGTCTCCGTGTCCGAAGGTGGTATCATTAAACAAAAGAGGTTACCAGATCAACTTCAAAACCTTGCTGAACGAATTGGACTCAGTAGCAGGTTGATATTTATGCTACATTTCTTTTTGATGTTTTTTTTTTTTTGCTGCAACATAAGTTTCTTAATTTCATTTCCATTTGTTCTAGATATTACCTGAAAACCAATGGTGTAACGGAAACACTAGTTGGTGATGACTTAGCTACTGAATTAGTTAGAGAAAGTAATGTCCACTTTTTACAACTAAATGCTGTTGAAGTTGCAGTACAACTTACGCTACAAGATTTTTCAATCTTCAGGCAAATTGAAAGTACAGAATATGTAGACGATTTATTTAACATCACATCGAGATATGGCACACCTATGCTAACTCAATTTGCTGAAGTAATTACTTATTTCTACGTATAGCCTATTTTCCTCTGTATTTTAATACTAGTTAGTAAGTTATAATTGAACAATCTAAATTGTTTTTTCAGCTTGTAAATAGAGAAATGTTTTGGGTAGTAACCGAAGTTTGTTCTGAACATAATTTAGTAAGAAGGTCAAAAATCATTAAACAGTTTATTAAAGTTGCCCGTAAGTTTTAAATTTACCTTCAAATCTGATTTTATAAAAAGAAATTTTAATTTATTTATATTCTTTTGTTGTTGTGTTGTTATATCACTTCAATAAAATCTTTGTTTCTTTTTGTCTAATAGGTCAGTGCAAAGAGTGTAAAAATTTCAATTCTATGTTTGCGATTATCTCTGGTTTGGGTCATGGCGCTGTCAGTCGTTTGCGTATGACATGGGACAAATTACCAAGCAAATACCAGAGGCTGTTTCAAGATCTACAACAAATCATGGACCCGTCTAGAAATATGAGCAAATATAGGCAACTGGTTAATAGTGGCACACCTCCTATAGTTAGTGTTTTTATTTAACTTTCAATTCTTTGGTAATTTATTTTAAAAAGTAGAAATATTAAAAAATTTATCAGGTGTTTTAATTTTTTAAATCATTCATTGGACCGGCTTTGTGTTTGATATTATTAATAATAACTTTAGAGCCCACTGAAGAACTTATAGATTTATAGTGAATGGATTAGATCTCTCCAGAGTTTAGGTAAGATTGTCATTGAGCAAATAACGACGTCATCCCACCAATTCAAAATAAAATGGCAGTTTAGAGGAAAAACAATCCTTCAGAAATTTGAAATAAAATTAGACGCGGTTATGAGAAAGAATCAGACAGCAGAGTTATTGACAGCATAGCATTGTAAATTCAAACTTAAGTAACTCTGCCCAAAGTACTTTGAAGAGTAAGATTCTGTGCTAGCGTCTACAAGCCCTTGAAAGCAGTCCGAAGATTCGAACCTTCGATCCGGCCAGAAATATAAAGTTGTGACAAACATGCACCTATTGTTCAGATTTGCTATTGATTTAGTTGGAAATGAGATTTTTTTTGGGGGCCAACATAAAACAAATATTTTTTCTCAAGATTTATTTAATGTTACGGAATTATTGTTATATTCAAATATTAAAAGTATATATATATAAAAGGTTGCGGCTAAACCATTTTATAAAAGCAAACGCAGTAGAAGAGTAGCAAAAAAAGTTTCTGTTCTATTAACAGTGATTGGTCCAAAATTGTCAGTTTATTACAAAATCTTATAGCTCCGGAAGAGATTGATCGCAAAAGTTATATGATTATCCCCAATCGAGGTATTTACTAGTCATTTTAAGCCAAAGAAACTCTTCATAGATGAAAGGTATAAATTTAAAACGAGAGTGCAGCAATCCACAAAAATATATAATATGAATGTGTAATAGCTATTTAAACATTTGGGATTGTCCTTTAAATGGTAGTTTCCTCAAAAATGCACTAAGAAACAGATTAGTCTGTGGCTTAAGAAATGATTATATCAAGCAAAAACTGCGTACTGTGAGTTAGATTTTGAACAAACATATGAAAAAGCTAGAATGCTGGAATAAGCCTTAAAGTACATATCACAAATTCGCTGGTGAAAAATTTTCAGTCAATAAAGTTAAACTTTTATTTGTATATAAAAGTATATTTTTTTTATTCTTTGTAAATTTTACAAAAAGGCTGATGATATATTACTATTAATAATCAAATTATTTACAGATTCCATTCTATCCTGTAGTGAAAAAAGATCTGACTTTCATTCACTTAGGAAATGACACTAAAGTTGAAGGACTTATTAACTTCGAAAAATTACGTATGATCGCCAAAGAAGTGAGGACACTTACCAATATGTGTTCTTCACCATATGATTTGCTCACAATGCTTGAACTAGGTAACTGAAAAAAAAACAACTTTCGATTAGAATTGAAATAAATCCATTTTCAAATAAATATATAGTAATTTCAGTTTAAGTGCATTTAATTATAAAAAATAAAGTATTTTAACATATCTGATGTATCTCTTAGTTGGCTGATCGGCCGGGGGTATCATAAGAAAAACACTAAAAAATTTTTTAAAGTGTTTTTTATTAATGGCCCGACGTTTCGACAAACATTGTTTGTCTTCTTCAGGGGCTATCTATAAAGAAAAAATATACATAAGAATCTAGCTAGCATTAACAGAACAAACAAAAACAAAAATGGTAATGGAAAACTAAAAACAAATTACACAGGTAAATATAGAAAAATTATGGAACTATTACAGACCTTGTAAATACAGAATTTGTGTGCTCTATTACATGCTCAATTATGACTGCGGTCTATGAGTGTACTACCAGTGAAAGGTTGGGAAAGGAACACCGGTGAAGAAGACAAACAATGTTTGTCGAAACGTCGGGCCATTAATAAAAAACACTTTAAAAAAATTTTTTTAGTGTTTTTCTTATGATACCCCCGGCCGATCAGCCAACTAAGAGATACATCAGATCATTTCTAACGGCCAACAACTTCTACAATTGGGTATTTTAACATATTTTTATTGTATATATCAGGAGGTCAACCACCATCTAATGCAATGGTCGCATTAAACCAATTGACGACTGGAATTACACAGCAAGGTGCAGCTACTGTAAAAAGAAGAAAAAAGTCCACTGGAGCTCCAAACCCAAAGAAAATGTTTGAAGAGGCAAGTACTATTATTTAACTTTCTGGATCCTGGAACTGTATTAAATTTAATATTTAAAAAAAAAAAAAATGTTCCATTACATAGAAGAAAATCATGATAATTTTCGTAAAAGTACTTATTTATGAAATTATCTTATCACGTAAACTTTTATAGTGATATTGAACAGCATTAATGTCCGCATTACAAATTATTTACAAAAACTATTACTAATAGGCACAAATGGTGCGGAGAGTAAAAGCGTACCTGAATCGAATGAGAGTGGTAACGGACGAAGAGAAATTGCATGAGCTTTCGTTAGAATGTGAAGTTGGTACAAGGGAAGGTGGAAGCGGAGGTTCATCTTCTAGTGGTCCTGTGAGGAAAAGGAATCCATCTCCTACGCTTAGTACTGCATCATCGGCAAGCAGTGCTTCAGAAGGAACCAGAAAGCATCAACATCCTAAATTTGGTTAGTAATAAATGAAATTTTCACCATTCACAGGTGGAATATCTAATTAATATACTTAGTATTAACTTATTAAATAAATAAACAAGAGAAACTTAAATATTTTTCCCAAAAAGAAGAAAAAAATCAAAGGATTCTCTTTGTACTTGTAAATTACTACTATATATATTTTGTTGTCAGCGTAATTAAAAAACGGTAAATCACAAAAACAGGTATGATGTTTCAAAATAGCTTACAGTAAGGGATTCCAACAATTCACGCACTTCCTTGTCTAATTCTTCAGCCTACCATGGATTCAAAATTTCTCGAAACTTCTTTAACCATTCAATCTCGTATTTCAATCAGAACTTCATTGCCTCCAGATTTACTAGAGTTTCTCTTATTCTGAGTCTGAAATAGAATGGCCAAAGTCCCAATGTTGCTGAATATCTAGTTGGATCCGCAAATGCTGGATAACATCTACAATTTAATCCGTCTTAGCAAGCTTCATTTTTATGTGTCTGACCGGTCAGAATAACTCGTGACGATGAGAGCTCTCGGGATGAGAATTCCCAATCGGTCAGAACCACAAAAATGAAGCATACTAAGATAGATTAAATCATAGATCCTAGTATTGAGTCTTGAGATGTTTCTTAGCAATATGAATCCTGAGACCTCTCTCATTGTTAAATGTTATACCACAAGTTTCACAGGAAGAACAGCATTGAATAGAATGTTTATATCACCAACCAGATTGGTGTTTCAGAAGCAGTAGCATCCTCTCTGGTATAGCTCCCTCTTTTTTCTGGGCTCGCGAGGGTTGACATCGTTTAAAGAACACCCCATTCTTCGGACCATTCCACTTTGACAAGTTTCCTCTTCTTTCCACCGCCAGCACTGCTCATTTCTAAAGCTGCAACCACCTCAGCCTCCTGAACAGGGCCACCGACCGCTTCGTAGAATCCATACGTTTGTCCACCTCATTAACATTCTTAGTACAAGGTGGTTTATAACTAGACTTCATTAAAATAAATGGTTCAAAATTAATAAATAGTTAAAAATAAATAGACTCCATTAATAATTTAAAATTTATAGAATAAAATTCTTCTCAAAGTGCATGAATGTAAAAGAGATCATATTATACAGTTTTATCAATAGAGAGTTTTAATTAATAGAATAGTTTTCAATTTAACAACAATCAATTTAATTCATTGTAAAAACTGGTATTCAATTTTAATCCTCCATTAAAATTATTATTATTATTAATATTTTAAGGTTCAGCATCTCCTCAAGCCGTGCGTAAATTGTTATCATTGGCTGAACAGAGTAAAACACGTCCTCACACTCGACAGAGTCCTGGCGCGATTCGTCGAGGTGGCAGTGCAAGTGGCGCAAGTAGTGGCGGTGGACATCATGAAAGAAGTCATTCAGATACGCCTCCACTTCCAGCTTATCATCATTCAGCGTTGCTAACTTCAGTGGATCTGAATGCTGAATCATCTTCAGTAACCAGCTTATCAAATATGCCACTCAGGAAAACCCTCACAAGTGGTATTTATTGTTTTCACTGGTTGTAGTTTTAGCAATATTAGTATTAGGATTAGTATTTTCAGTATGCCTTTTGACATTTTTATTCGGATTTTGGGAAGTATTAATTTGTAGCAGACATTTCTAATGCTTATCACAAAATGTTCTTACTGTATAATTACCAAATTTAATTAACTTTACAGTACCGTAATATCTTTTATGTTTATTATATAAGAAGGAAAGTAAGCGTAAAAAGTTTTGCCGAGACGAAAACAGTAACCCAAATATCTTTTCATCCCCATGAAGATAACCTTAAAAGTTATGGATTTTTTTTTTTTTACAATGTGATTTGGTTTTCTCCCACTCTATTTTACATCCCTTATTCTGCATGCCCATGGATCAATCTCAATAAAGTACCTGTAATTATTGTTTTGTTTTTTTTCTCGTTTTTTATAGGTTCAGTGACCAGCAGTGATAGTGGTCATTCGACAGCACTTGATTCCCATTCCAATAGTTCCGCAGAAACACCTATGTGCCCTACTTCTACGTCTCCTCCGTTTCATTTGCGAAGACATTCCGCAATGCAACCTGGTAATTATTAAAATTAAAAATGTTATAATGTTAAAAGATAAATATTATAACGTAATATAAAAAAAAAAATTACTTAGCTGGCTTGTAATAATAATAATAATAATAATAATAATAAATTAAATGATACTATTCGCACAAGTGAAAAATTAGTTTATTTTTTGTAGAGTATCCAGCACTACGATAAGTTGTATATTTTAGCCAGTCCGAAATAATACAATATTAAACCTATAGTAATTTTAAGATCTTTCATGTTGCCAAATTTTGTTGCATTATTAACAATATATCATTTAAATAGTTAATAAATAGCCATTTGACGCTCACTTGTAGTTTTGCTCCTTTTTGTAGCGAAGCTAGGACAGTTTTAGAAGCAGAAATCCTTTTAATTTTGGTTATTAGCTTTATTCTCATTTATTCGTTTGGGTTTTTTTCTTTCTTTTTTTTCTTTTAGTTTATGATTATTTAGTTAAAAAGAAACAGAAATATTTAATAGTAATTAAATAAGACAATATGTCAAGTCACTGCATGGAATGCACTGTATGCATGATTACATTATTGCTTTTATGTTATTAATTTGGCTTTGGTTTCAATTTTTATTTCCTTTTGTTATTTGGCCTCTCATTTATTTTTTTTTTATTTGCTTCTTTTTAAAAATTATTTTAAAATAAAACAGAAATAATTTTAATTTATAGCTAAATTTTATTTTGATAATAATTTATTTCGCCATTTTTTTGGTTTTGCTTATTTTATGTATTTTTTTTTTCTTAATTATCCTCCAAAATTTAGTCTAAAACCTGTCCATAAGTTTAAAGCTTCAAAAATATAATTTCGAATTTATTTCATTTTTCAAAAATTTTAACTTTTTTTTTTTTTTTGAACATAAATTTTACTTTTATTTTTAAATAGGAAGGCAACGTATTTTGATTATTTAAACAATAACAAAATAGACAAAAATCATTTACCCATCTTTCCATCTGAATGAAATCTGAAAATTAATAAAAAGTGACAAAGAATTTGTTTTTCAAAAAATAATTATATTATAGGGAGGCCCCCCTTCTTGCATGCTGTACCAGTGTTACCACCTTTACCAAATGGTGAGTTTTGTACAAATTGCTTGTATTAAAATATTTCACTTTGTAAATTTCATATTATGGCAATGCAAATTACAAGCACGCAAACAATGCTAAATATTTTTATGATCATTTGCTGTAAAATTGCAAAACTTACAATGCACTGAAAAAAAAGGTGTCTACATTGCAACTTGTCAGCTAGGTAGATTCAGTTTGTACAGAGTGGGTAAATATAAATAAATAATGTTTCTGAAAAAGCACAGTTTGAAGCATAGGAAAATGAAGGTTTAGTCTCAATAAATTGTAAGTTGCTATTCTATGAAATATCCATGGACAATTTCAGATTGATTCTTTATTAGAATATTACCCTCATAACCTGCCATAGCTGATTGTACTGGTTTCAGTTCTCCGTCAAAGTTGTCAAAATTGAGGAATGCTTTCTTTACCGTTTTCTGGATAGATCTCAGCCTATGCAATCTCCACCGTTCAAAAACATCCAGATATATATGTTACCACAGTGGCTATAGAATACCTTCATTTGTTATTCCTATTTACCTACCTTCACAGAGCAATGATTTTCAGTCTCATTTTCATCAGAAGGGTTGTCTAATTGACTCTGCTTAGCAGGCCCAACATTCCTTCCACTAATTAGTTCGGTTAGGATAAAGTTTTATACATTGGATGATTATCAGTCGATATGCTTAAATGCTATTCTCGAAACACCAGAAGAAATGTTTTTACGGTCTTCAAACGTTAATTACTACAAGTTTAATGAGACTAATATTTGTATTCTTCATCAAAAGTAAATTCTTATGTCTTGACTAGTGATTCACATCTTACCGCAGTTATGAAGCTTGAATTTGATATAGTCCTTGATCCATTTGTATTAATCCTTAATGTTTTATTCCGGATAAAGTTTAGTCCAAATCCTTAAAATTAATAGTACAGAAATTCACTGTAGCAGTTCAGCCCCGACTTTGTATCTCATAGATGGTCTTACATACGTCTGAAAACAACATATTATACAAATTTTCTATTACCTTCCTGCCAAGAACGTTAGGAATCTATGCTTGCTTCAAAACGTTAGATTAGATGTACTGTTTTGGTCATGCAAATAAGTTGCAAGCGCATACAGGCATTTTAGGCAATGAGAGGGCAGATCTGTTAGCAAGAAGGGCTACAGAATTGGGAACTGTATTTGACGTGCCTTTATCTTACAATCATTTGGTACCAATGCTTAAGAAAGAAGAATTATTCTGTAGGCGAGAGAAAAAAGATTTTATAAATCGCTCTTTCTGAAAGTGGTTGTTAAACCGTGGTTTTCAGATGGGCCCTCTGAAAAAATAACACCCTATAATATCCAAGTTTAGATCAGATCACGGGTTTAGATCTGCAAATAATAATTATATAGAAAAGGATTAGAAAGATCATCAAACTGCCTTAGTATGTGGCGAAGAGGGGAGTTTGTTTAGAGCACATCATTATGGTGTGTAAGAAGTATTCACCAAAGCGCAGTGTAATCTTTAAAGTTCTATTAACCAAAACTATAAATATTATTAGTTAACAAGCTTTCTTGGCAGAGAACTGTAGAACTATTTAATTATTGTAAATTTCATTAATGAAATTCAAATTAATATTTAAAAAAACTAAAAGAAAAGACGAATATAGTATATCATAGATGTTGTGGTTGGTTCCGCAGAGCTGGAAAGCATCAAAGATATTTTCCGTGATAGCCTGCTTCTTTTTGTGGTCATCGACCGGTTTCGGGCGTTCGCCCATCATCAGGATGTTTTTGTCGATCAGTGTAATAACATAGATTGCACAGAGCAAATACAGTTGATAGACTCTTTGGTCTTTATGGATTCCCTTAAATTTTTCCGCAGTCAACTCATAATTTTGGCACAATCGGCTATACATTCGTCGCAATCACACATTACCGCTCTTGTCTAAAAGAAAAGCCATCTTCAATGTTTAATTTATTAAATGTAAAATTTGGGCCGCACTGAGAGGTGTCCCCGTCTGCGAATTATAATTCTGGCAAGAGAGTGAAACTCTAAATTCTTAAAAATGTATATTTCCTGTACTAAAATTAAAAAAAAAAGCAAAAAAAAAGCATCCATCTCATTCCAGAGATCTGTAGAAATAGTTCTCAGTTGTGTCTGGAGTTTATTTTACAACATTCTAGTAATGAAGGCATCATTAAGCGCAAGGCAAACGGTCTAGATGAATAATGTATAAATATGCCTACATTCATCTCCTTTAGGCGGTTGATTCAAAAATTGATAGTTGGAGTTTGATATATATTTTGCCCACTCTGTATTAAAGAATTATTTTAGGTATTTGTATTATTTGAAAGGTTATCAACAGTTCCTTGAAATAGTATTTATCGAATAAAGGAAAAGATGTATAGTACTTTGCTTTAAAAAAAGTAAAAAAAAATCGACGCTCTGTATTTGCATATTGCCAATGCTTAATCATTTTAGTTCTCTTCTGTATACCTTTGTATGTGTTATTTGGTGTTTAAACAAAACAAAAATATCCATTGTGTTCAATAAGTCAAATATTTGTTTTTTAAAAATGTTATATTCAGTTATGTGTGTGGTTTATATTTATTTCGGGGCACACCTTTTTTGGAAATATCTTAACAAATAATGTTTAGGTTGTGTATTGGGACCCCCGCCAACTTCCCAGCCTAGGGTAGGCCCGCCGTACAATATGGCCACCCACAGGCTACAAAGACTAGGCCGAGCTCATTCTCATGAAGGAGTCACACATCCATATTACCATGATGAGGATGGTTAGTATATATTTAGATGTTTTGTCAGCAATTTTTATTGTAATTTTTGTCAATAATTTTTTATTGTTCTCATTGATGCCCAGAGATTCATTCATAAGGATTTTTATTGACTGTTTTATTTTTTTTATGTCTCCTGTAAAACAAAATGACTTTTCTTCTAAGTGTTTTTGCATGTTAAATGGGAAGTTCCAATGTTCAGAACTTTTTTTGTTCTTTTATTTATGCCTTTTATGTTGGCCTTCAATCAGTTTAATTTAATTCTTACAAACTGGCAAAACTTGCTTCGGAAATATCTCTTGCATTAAAGTATTACTTCTTAAATGGAAATTTATATTGTCATATTCTTTCTTCAGCGCTGAAAATATCTTAATTTTTATAATCAGAGCTCTTTTTTTATGAGATTTTTTTTGTTGTTGAATATTTTTAAGGAGGAAGATAAGAATAATTAAAATGGACAGTCGCCTTATTATACCTAAGAAGATTTTAGATCGGTGTTCCAAACTTTATTGTTTTCATGCATCGAGAAAATTTGTTACTTTCTTTTACTCCTAGTAAGAGGATTTTTTTTTTTTTAATGATAATGACCACTTCAAAACACTTACTTACTACATATTATATTAATTTAATTTCTACAATAGCTAAGCTTTAGGAGGGCTCCCTCCCATACCACCCACGTTTCTGCTTACAAATATAAATGCCTTTTTTGGATAGATAGATCATGTTTTATTTACAAAAAATTTACAAAACTCCAGGAGTGTCACCTTTAGTAGCTATACCTCCTAAAGGTAAATATATACATTGTTTAAAGCCTAATTATATAAATGATTTAGGAAAAATTAAAAAAAAAAAAACCAAACTATATGCAGTCATTTCTTTATAGTAGAGCGCTGCTCACTCTCCTTTGCCTGAGCAAAACCGCCAAGTCTTAGTCCCCTATTACTCTGCAAAGTTGATTAGTGCTTAAATTGCACCTATCAAAAAATTTCTCTGTGGCGACTCTGATATATTTCTTGAACATAATCGATGTTCGTAGAAACGTACCTGGGTGAGGAAGTTACCAATCTCAGGAACTTATTTTGCATCACCTGCAGCGAGGCGACACTGGATCGCCATGCCACGCCATTCCAGGAGGGATAAAATAAAATAACATTAGTCTAACCATGTCATGCACAGCAAAAGCTTATTCTTTTGGGAGAATAAAAAATTTCCCTACAAAACAAGGCAAAATAACACTCGTCGTATGGCCGCCTTTCCCCTATTGATTCTGTCCCTTATGTGGCGAGAACCGCGCCTAAATATTCGACAGTGGCAGACCAAGATATCGGCTAACCCCCGAAACTGACATGCCGATACAAATGCCTTTTTGTCTGTTATTTACATATATAAGCAAATAGTGTCCAAAGTAAGAATTTATTTCATATTATTTTCTGGAGCATACTTTGTTCAATTACTTTTTGATTTACTATATTATTAAACGACAAGTTTATGCTGTTAATTCTGTAATATAATTAACATTATTTAAATGTAATTTTTAGCAAGCATGGGTTACATTATAAAAAAGGTCATATATATTGATACAAAAAAAAAAAATTACACTGTATTAACTTTACACTATAATGAGCACAACTTTATATTAATACAATTTTATTAATTTAATATTAATAGTAATCACTCATCACATTGAAATAATCAAAGCACAGCTTCTTCACCATTAGTCAAATATAAGTTTATCAAGTTTTTTTTTTTAATCACGTTCTTAAATAGAATTTCGTTTAAAACTTAAGGAATGAACATTTCCAAATGGTTTGCGTTTGCATCATTTTTTTTTTGGAAAGCTTTGATCGTTCTATTTCACCGCCATCATGGAAAATATCTTTCCTAGTTAATAGTTTATAGGTAAATCTGCCCTAATAGAACATTAGGGAACAGGTAGGAAGTAGAAATTCGAAGCAACATAAAATATTGAAAACTTTTTTACCCAAAGATGCATCATTCAAATATTATAATGAAAAGTTGCCACCAATTACTGCTTTTTACTTTCAGTTACAAGCTGCAAATCGGTCTTACAATTAATTATATTTAGGCCATGAAGATACTATATCTACGAGACGCAAAATGTTCAAAACCAGTTTGGGAAATGACCCAGACTGTAAGACAAAGAATTTCTAATTGCTAGTGTACCGGAATAAACAACAAGAGGGCTAATTGCTAGCAAGGAATGCAGATTAGACGCTTAGCACTTTCTAATTAGTCCACAGTGCTAGATAATATCGGAGATTTTAATCGTGATTCTATAATGCTGCTCGTTTTCGGATTTTGCTTCTTCTACAGAAACTATTTAGCAATTTGTTTAGATATGTAAACTTCATTCAATATTTCAAAGACACCATTAGCTCATTATGTATAGCTAAGCAGAGTGCAACCATTAAGGATTGCATTGACCAAGTCGATTGAAACAAGAATAGTTAAACTGTTGAAATGACAATCCAAGAGTAAATAATTATAATAAGTTTCAAAAATAAATACTCATGTGAAACTTAGTACTATAGTTATAGTATGTACTCTATATACTCGTCATCCCTTTTTTTTTTTTTTTGACTGGAGTTCATAGGATTTGAGAAAGCCTATGCAGATATTCTGTTGCAAGTTCTATAATTCCAAGTATCCGTCTGATTTTATATATATTAGTATATATTGTCTGCGTTTAACCTGATTCTTACATACGGTTTTTATAGGCTGCATACAGCGTGAAATATTAAAAAAAAAAAAAATCTAGTGTGAAACACACTTTCTCATACTGCATTATCATTATCTTAATTTAATTGTTAAATTTTCTTTAAACTTTTAAATTTATTTTTATTAAAGGTAAAGTAGTTTTTAATTACATAGATAAGTGGTGGAGAGTCATAACATTACACACCTTGGTTTTAGGGCCAAGTAGCTGAATTCGTAGCTATCCAAGTATTTATAAACCTTTATTCCGCTCGGATATCACTTGGAAAACACTGAATGATTTTTTTTTTTTTCAGTTTTCTACGATGCTCTTAAAAACTTGGAACATTTACTATACATGTTATCTTAGCTTTTATTTTAAATCATTTTTCAGAGATTTGATTTTTAACAAGATTAGAAGGAAAGATGTATTATTGTTAGGCTTTTTATCTAAAGTGCCTAGTTATGTGCGTTTCCATCGTTTTAACAATGTTAAACACATGTAAGTTTGATTCACACAAGGGTGTTTTAAAATAATATTGACTTTCCTAAAACGATGGCAACTTAGATCAGCCAATAGCTTCTTATTTGATTGATTAAATTAGATTGAGAAAAGAAAATGTATTTCAATAAGATGTTTAGGGAAGGGATTAGCTAAGTGGTTAGCGTACTGGACTCCCACGCGGAGGACCCGGGTTCGAGTCAGCTGTGCTACCCTTAGATTTTTTCTTCCTAAGAGCCTCTGCAGCTCACTGTCCGGTGATGGACAGTGTTGTCTGTAACGTGAAAGCACTGTCCGGAGACCGGCAGTGCACTGAGAAGGCTCCGGGCGCCAATGACCATAGATGTTGACGCGCCTTAAATTTAAAAAAAAGAGAGAAAAAAAAAAGTTGTTTATACGGCAATGGCCAAAGCCATTACTTTTCTAATGCTCGAAGTTCTATGGCCATTGCCATATAAACATCTTATTATAATTTTAAGGCTTGACAATTTGAAAACCCATTTGAAAATCTTATTTCATTTTATTTTTCTTTTCAGATGATGAAGATGCACACGTGTCAGCTGTTTAATTGGACAAAATTAACATTTCAACTATAATATAATTCAAAATATAACTTCACAAAAAAATCATTAAAAATGTTCTACGTGATAATTTATTTAAAAAAAATCATTAAAAACCAGATTATGTATTTAAAAAGTTCATCAATTAATAAAAAAAATAAAAAAAATTATAGACGGTGCTATTATGACCAGCATTAAAGGAAAACAAAAAAAAAATTGTTTTTTGATCTCATATATCTTTGTTTAAAAAAAAAAAAAAATTAATTAATTAATTAAAATAAAATATTCAAATAAAAAAAAATACATTATATCATTGAATTATTTTACAGTAATTTTTATTTTATTTTTTACTTTGTCTTTATAATAAATTTAACATTCCAATATTCTACGAAGACCACACTTTTTGAGATGCATTTATCATGGCTAAAATAAAACATATAAATTGACATTTTTTGCATTTTTTTAACATACAAAAGAACTGATAATTTAAAAAAAGTAAAAAAATCAATAGAAATGAAGTAAATACTATAAGATTTCATGCTATAAGGATGTTCCAAATTACACGACGAAGTTTGTTGCATTTTTCTTAGTTCCTTCTTAAGTTTTCACTTAGTATTTCTAATAAGATTTATAATACTTTTTTAATGCTCAGAGTGTCCTCGCAGAAAATTATTGTTAAATCAAATATTGTAAAAAAAAAAAAAATAAATAAATATCGAACACTGTCCCCCAGTTTTATAAGAAATGATTTCCATTTGCAGCTGAATATTGCTAATAGTGGTACAGTAATTCTTTATTTACTTGAAACAGTAATTTGGATTGGATAAATACCATAGTAGTAATTGTAGACATATTAATATATTAATTAGTGAACATTTTTATTCAGAAGGAAACTGTTCATTTTTACTTTATTTATATTTTATATTATATTTGTAATTATAATTATTATTACATTGCAATTTATATTTTTAATTTATAATCTACTTTTTTTTACATATTTCCATAAATTTCCAAAGCGTTTTTAAAAAGCTCTTTAGTTTTAATAGCTAATAAACACTTTTAATTTCTCTTCGATGTATGCGCGGTCATATAAAAAAATAAAAAATTTGATGGCACCATATCTAAGATGGTTATCTCAAGGTTTATATCGGGAGTATTTTTTTTGGGTGGCTTAATTTTTGTAAAGCTTTTCATTTTTTTTGTCTTAGTAGAAACAAAAGTATGGCCATCAAGAGAAGAGTATTTATTTTCAAGCGTTGGTTTCAAACGATCGATTTGTTAGACTTGTAATATAGTTAGTTTTTTATTTTAAATAGTAAATGTTGAATTAATATCTTCCATGGATCGATAGGGGAGGGTCATTTCTCATGGCCAGTTACAATTCTGAAAGAAGCATGACAATTTTGGTCAAGGTTTGAAATAAGGTGAGAATACTATACGTTGCAGATTGGCTTCTTCGAAGGACTAAAATGAGAAATCCAACTTTGTTATTTTCCCTGTCCATGGAGATGTCACTGAACAATAGAATGAATCTAATTCAACTTAGCAGCTTATTCAGCTGGATGATATATGAATTTCCTCTTCCTGGAACTTTAAGGAGCCAATGGAAAGCCAATGGACAATGGACCTCAGTTGTTGGATTTTCCAATATTTTTCGTTTTTTTGGAAACAGCATTCTGTCTATTTGAAATCCTCCCTTCCTCCCAGCAAAAACATGCTGAAACTTTGCCGCAATTTCAAAAAGTCCAAAGTGAATTAATCAAGAAATAATGTTTCTGTCGTTTCAATTTTGTTTGGGGGGGGGGGAATTATTAATCCATTTTCAAACATCATTTCTACGCAAATCATTGTCCTTCGCAAGTTTAAAACAATGGAAATAGTTTTAAAAAATCTGCCTTGCATAGTAATTACTTTGATATGATGAATAAAGTTCTTATTAAACTAGTCATATCCAAGTTAATTATCACATGGACTTTCAAGTGGCATTTTCTGATTGCAAACTGATGTCATGTCCCCATGTACAGCACAAAAATTCGACATCAAAATTTTGCATTCACATATTTACATCATGACTAAAAAAAAAAAAAAAATTAGGGTGTCATTGAAATCATGATTTAAAAATATATTAGGGTTATTTTTACTATTTTTTGGACTTTTAAGTGATTAAGAAAAGATCATAAATAGATTAGAAATACTGAGTACAAAACTTTTTTATAAACATTACTTCTTTCTAACAAACTTGTCATTGTTTTTTTTTTTTTTTTTTTTTTTTATGATTGGACATCCTTAATATTTGCAGAATGATATGAAATTATAACATATCGTTTAATTACAATATAAATAAATATATATTAAATTTATTTGTACCGTTGAGAGAATTAATTTATTTTATTTTATGTAATGTATTTTGTGTAATATTATGTAGTATTTTCTTAAAGTAAATTTGTAATATTTTTTTTTGTTTTTGTTTAAATTATAAATAATTTTTATGTGGAAATAATAGTAGAAATAATAATAATAATTTTATCCATATTTCTGTGGAATTAAAAGTATTTTTTTAAATTCAAATTTCTATAAGAAATTTTTTAATAATAATAATAATGATAATAAACATAATAATGAAGCTACTTCTTAGAAACAAGTAAACTTAACATATTTATAATTCGTCATTTTTATCCATGACTGATAATATTTAAAAAAAAAAAAAAAAAAAATTATATTTTTGTATTTTCTGAATTTAAAATAATAAATATTCCACATATTCAATATAAAGAAATATTTATAGATTATTCAATACTTAGTATATATATAACATATATATATTTAATCAGTGTTCCCCTCCATTTATTGTAGTAAAAAAAAAAAAAATAATGTATTTGTGATTTCTTTCAAAAAAATTGTATTTATTTTTTTGTTTTTGTAGCAGTGGCTGTGGATTTGATTAATTTTTATTTCTTTTAATTATGTTCAGATTTTAATCATTCTTTCTTAATAGGCATGATTTTTTTTAATATTATTACAGCATTTTTTTTTTTCAAGAAAAAAATGTTCTATTTGAGAATAATAGAGTTCTTTTATATGTTCATTTTGAATTATTACAGCTGATTGGTGAGCTTTGGGGATTCAATGGGGTGGGGGACTTTGCAAGTTACTTATAGTGGAAACTTAAGTACATTGATGTCAGATTGATTTGCCAAAAGATATAATCGGTGCAGCTTTCACTTTTTTCAGCATGATTTTTTTGACATTTTTTTACAGTCCATTGTCCGTTAAATCTTTTGTGGAGTTTTTAAAAATTTCATTATACAATCTAAAAGCTTGGTTATAAATAAATAAATAAATACACATATGCAATAACGTATATCAGTGATATTTTCCATGTTACCCTGCTTGTTTTCGTCGTCATCGACCAGTTCCAGACGTTCCCGAGGGCTGTTTTGTCAAAACAATGTGATAACATAGTCTTACACAAAACAAAATTTAGTTTATAGCTGTTTTTAAAACTCTAGTGTATAAACTAAATTTGCTCTGTGCAAGTCTATGTTATCATACTTGTTTTGACAAAAAAAAAAAAAAAATCCTGAAGTTGGGCGAACACCTGAACACCACGAAAAAAAAGCAGGCTATCTTGGAAAATCTCTCTGATGCTTTCCAGCTCTGCGGATCCAACCACAACACATATACGTATATACAAAAACATTTTAAAATATTTCGAGAGAAATTACCCCCCCAATTGCCAAAGTTATTCACATAGGGCATCACTTTTTTTTACAATGGAAGGTAGGTTAATAACCTAAGATTATTTTAAACGATTATCAGAACGCTAAATTCAAAGGTCGGGATCTTTTTTTTTCAATAAAGAGTGTGAATACGAAATTTGAAAATCGTTGATGGCGTATTATAATATCCAATTTTTATTAATTAAATTCAATTAGTGCTATTAAATGGTTTATTTTTACACTGTTCAACAATTTTATAGACAACAAAAAACCCTTGATAAACTAAATTCTCTCTTGAACTCCTTTTAGTTGGATAATCGGATGCAGAGTGCTGCTTTATCGCGAACACATGACATGACTCACGATATTCCAACTGTTAGAGATTCAAACATTGAATTCCTTATTGAATATATTGAAAATCCTCCGTTTCTTGCATTGTTTTTATATCCGCGTTTAGATTGATTTGCCTTTAGGAATCTCTTACATTAATTTCTTGGATCCCCTATGGGATCTATAACCCAAGAAAATGTCCCGATAATGCACTAAGTACTCCCAGCCATAGATTTTTACATCTTGAGAATGCACACCTAAAGAAATAATTGAGCTCAATAAAACTAGAACGATGAACTTGTTATCTTTGTGTAAACGTTTTTTTTTTTCTGTTTCCGCTAAACATGAAACGCTAAACTCTGGTGCATTGCTCGAATATTTAACTAATTTGTCAATTCAGTCAAACAAGATTTTTTTTTTTTTTAGACAAATCGCGAGAGAAGATAGAAGGGGTTAAACTAAAAATAGGCAAGGAAGTGTCCCCTATAATAATGTCATAGAAACTAATTCGACAAAATTTTTCTACAAATTTCGGATGCAGAAATTATATGTGAAATCTTGTATCTTTTTCATGTCATCCTATTCAAAAGTCTTCTTTCGTCAACTTGTTGAATAATAATAATAATAATAATGGTGAGTGAATTCTATATGGGGGGGTGAATGTTCTTAGGAGATAGATTTTTTAGCATTTAGCCTTAATCCACAATAAATTGTAATCTCTTTTTATATATTTTACAAGTCTTAGCTGGTATATTTATGTACATCAAAACATTGGTTTCCACTTGAGAAAACTTCAAAGATAACTACCCCCCCCCCCATAAGTAAATATTTAATGAGTAAAATATAGATTTGTCTTTAAAACAGCAGCATCACGTAGATCAAAATAATTTATTTTAGAATCTCAAATTTAACTTTTATAATAATAAATAATTCAATTTTATTATTAAAAATATGTTGCAATTTACTCTTCATTGTCTTAAAACTTAGGTCTCCGGGACTTATTATTATTATTTTTTTTTTTTTTTTAAATTTGTAAGGGTGCAATTTATTTAAATTTGCATTTAATTTAAAAAAAAAAAAATTACAGGGTTTTCTAAATAGATTTCCTTTATTGATAGATATATTTTTGTTTTTGTTTTTGTATATTGACAAAGGAGGAGCCCCAGCTAGATTTATTTACTGTACATAAAAATATTATTACATTTTTTTAAGTACCTTGAATTTTTTTTGTATAAATCTCGAATAACTTTTCTCTTGTTTTTTTTTTTGTTTTTTTTTTTAAGATTGAGAAATTATGTAGATATTTATAGTTTATATGTTTAAAACAATTTTTTTTAATTAATACTTTGTTTTTCTTCCTCGTTATATATATTCTTGCCATAAACACAAAATTTTTTTTTTTTTTTGGCATTTAATTAGAGAAAATGAGAAAAAACAAAATAAAAAAAATACAAATTAATTACAAAAAAAAACAAAAGACACACATTTTTTTACGAAAATAATAAATAATTGTATAAATAATATTTATTTAGACTTTTTTTGTATAGAGCGCGCTTTATTATATCTTTTTTACTATGTAAAAGAGTAATCTTTCTTTTGTTTTAATTTTCTTTTCTTTTTTTTAAAAAAATTATTGAGTGTACCATATTTGTATATTTTTTTTTGAGTTAATAATTGATCCCTTTGTTGTGTATATGTATGTCAGTCGCACTCGCATTTATTATTTCCATGCTCCAAACAATACAATATGATCGATCCCGTTTCACTATTTGTTGTACAAATTCACATATTTGATAGAAATAAAAATAAAAAGTAATAAAATAAAATAAAACATAGTCAGATTATTTTATTTTGTAAGTGTATGATTGTAAAATTATATAATATATATAACAAGATAAGTTTTTTATATTTAATATACATATATTTTTATATGTATTCTTGAAAACGAAAAAAAAAGTATCCTTTCACACTTTGTCCTTTTTACTTTCTCTTACTCCTACTAGTAAGGAGAGGAAGTATTGTAATCGTGTCAAATTTTCAATATCGAGTATTCACCGGAAATATCGGTTTTGAGGTCCCCTGAGTCCAAAAAAGTGATTTTTAACCAATGGTCTGCGTGTGTGTGTGTGAAGAGCATAGCCAAAAAACGAAAAAACTTAAAAAATTCAAACTTGATATTCCGTTTACGTATCACCGTCAGATCTGATAGCACGTTATCTGTCGAAATTCCTAAACCGGAAGTACCACTTTACTAGTTAGTTTTTTTTTTTTTCTTTACTTTTTTGCAATTTTCTCAAAAATGGCTCCGGGTGATTTTCCTTAAAGTTGTTGGTATATTAACTACACATACAAAGAGCTACAACTTTTATTTGAAACATTTCTCCAGAAAAATTCATTTAAGGAGGCACTTTTGCGGTGCGGGAGGGGGTGGGGTTATGTTTTCTTCTAAAGTGCTATTTTTTAGTTTATTAGACAATTCTATCATCTGAATAATGTTAATTAGAATAAAATATGTGTGTTGAAATTTCGAGTTTGAAAAAAAAAAATCAGATGATCAAAAGTGCTGTTGCTTTATATACCACTTTATTAAACGATTTTTATCACTTTTTTGCGACCTTATCAACAAAAAAATGGCTGCAACGATTTTCTTGAAACCGGTTTTTATAAATTACACATACAAAGATCTACATCTTATATTTAAAACATTTCTCTAGTAAAATTCATTTAAGGGAGAAGGGTGGGGTTAGGATTTCATCTAAAGTGCTCTCATAGTTGATTATACAGTTCTATTATCCAAACCAAATTAATTAGAAATTAATAGATGGTCAAAATTCCAAGTTTCAAGAAAATTAGTAAACCGGAAGTGCGCTTTTACTGGACAGTTTTTTTTTTTTTTTTTTTTTTTTTAGTTTTCGACGAATGTCATTAAATTTGGTATACAAACTATAAAATTTCCAATTATAATTTTGAGAACTGGAGTAGTAAAGAGAAAGTTATGTGAGTGTTTCACACCAGATTTTTTTTTTTTTATAAGATTCCGATTGTTTTGTTCCTATCCATTTCTTAAATGGGATCCAAAATAAGAAAAAAAAATATTTATTTTTATACCTAATGCCAAACAGTAATTTACTGTTTAGTTCCACATACGAACCATATAATCGAACAATTTGTACTACAAGCTGCGTAAACAGTATTAGAGGTTCGTGGGTATAATTAAGAATAAATTATCTCAACGTTTATTTTAATTTAGTTCTTTTGGATTTATAACTTTGAGGAAAATCTGTTCAGGTGTATCTAATTGTTGGCTTATCGACCAGGAAGTTTCAAAAAAAAAAAAAAAATTTTAAAGTGTTTTTTTATTTAAAACCTGACGTTTCGGCAAACATTGTTTGCCTTATTCAGTGGCTCTCTTAAGAGGTAAGAGAAGTTTGGAAATCTTGTTATAATATCTTTGATTATGTCTATAGTTATGAGAGTGTACTACCATAACTATAGACAATGTTATGAGAAAAGATAACAGTGTTTGCCGAAACGTCGGGTTTTCAATTTAAAAAAAAAAACTTTAAAATTATTTGGTGTTTTTTTGGGAACTTCCTGGTCGATAAGCCAATTATATACTTGATTACTTCTAATGGAATGTGCACCAATAAAGTGGTTAACTTCATATCGAGAATCTCGCCGGGAAGAAATAGTGCGGCAAGGCTGCGAATCTGAGCATACAATGTTAACTCAGTTATCTGTTCAGAGAGGAGAGACAACCGATATGCGAGGTTTGCAGCTCATCTATGACAATTCTGCATATACTAGTTGAATGTACAAAGTACACAACAATGACAGCGAATTTAGGCATGCCCTAACTCTTTGACGGATGCACTGAAAGATAACTTTGAAAATGTAAATAAGTCTGTGCAATATATAAAAGAAATTGGCTTATTTCAACATATATAAGTAGCTCTTTTTGAATTAAAATAGTAGTTTGCTTCTTATAAAGAAGATTAGCTTATATTTGTTAATATTTTTATTGTAAATAGTAGGATTAGAGTAAACTGGAGTAGAGGAATATCAACTACTCTACTCTGTAACGTATATAAGTTGGTGCGAATGATAAGTTTGTATGGCTAGGTTTCTGTTATATGGAGTAAATGTATTTTTTATTAACTAGTATGGATCAGGTAGGTTTAGTAGAGTGCAATCGAGTTGGTACGAATGAAGATAGGGATCAGGTTTTTAAATTTTTAATAGTGCAATGTAGATTAGTTACCATTAAAAAAAAAAGGAAAAATGAAATTACAAGAAAAGGAGTAAGTGCAATAGGGGCAAAGGACCTCAGCTGTTGCGCACCTATACAGAAAAAAAAAAAAGACTTTCGCAATAATCATCAACAAACAGCAATTTCTTGGCTCACATATCTACTGTTAGCAGTTGCTGTTTGTTGATGATTATTGCGATCGTCGTGATTATATTACTAATGATAATCATCTTAATGGTGCATTTATAATGTTATTATGAGTGCAGTTGGTCAGTTATTATTAGATGCCAGTGCAGTCAGTTGCTTGTAAACGACGGCCAGTGTCAACACACTGCCAACCCGTGGTCAGTTAACTGACAAACACTGTCATCGAAGTTATATTGTACCGTGTAAACACCACCATTTTCACTGACATCTCTCGCTGACCGCGAAGAAGCGTCCGAGAAATGACTGACGAGCACATCCGTCGTCAATGTTTTGATCAGTTACTTCTCTGACAGTTCGGTTGCCTTCTCTCTGTGTACCCAGAGCCCGATCTAGGGGCGGGCAACCCGGACATTTGTCCGGGGCGCCATTTTGGTTGTAAGTGTGGGAAAAATATTTTTGTGTTAAATACTCAAATGTCTCTGATGCTTTCCAGCTCTGCGGAACCAACCACCACAACAACTACTCAATGTTCACTAACCAATTTTTTCGTTCACTAAAAATTTATAGTGCGTAGCGTATTTATATTGTTTATGTCTTAAGGCTAAAATATTTACACTATTATTGAAAAATTATCGCAGAATTTGTAAAGGACGATGCTTGAACTAGTTTGAACAAGCATATACCTCTCTGAACAGAATAGCATTAGCACGCAAACAGAGTGCTGCTTCAGCTTGTGTTTGAACATGCATAGACTTGCTTAAAAAAATATGTACACTGTTGGTAAAAAAGTTTGGGACCACCTGGAATAAAATGTATTATATTTATTTCTGTTAATTTAATGATTTGTTATGATGTCAGATAAAATATCAGTAATTCAAAAATGTTTTATTAATCACTATACTCGTACAAATATAATAAGCGATAACAAATTCATTAGAAAATGTAAATCTTTCCCAAAAATAAATTTCGACTGAACGACTTTTTCATCTAAGTGACCACCTCTGCGCTTAATGATTTCTCTTATAATTCTAGGCATTCTCAATCAATTTGTTGCTTGTTTCGAATTCAGTATTACTCCACACACTGTGCAGTATCTACCACAGAGCATCTGGAGAATTAGGGCACTTGTTACGAACATTTCCATCTAGCTCATCCCACAAAAGTTCAATTGGATTCAAGACCGGGAATTGCGACGGCCAGACCATATTGACCGATATTTTTCATCTTCTTTTTCCTTAAGGTATTATCTACATAATTTGGAAGCATGTTTAAGGCCACTATCCTGTTGCATAACGATTTTTTCCCCAATCAATCGCTGACCGCAGGGTAAGACGTGATTTTATAAAATGCTTTTATAATTTTCTTTTTTCATTATCCCGTCAATACGGACGAGATCACCTATTCCATAGCCTGAAAAACATCCCCAAACCATGACCGAGCCCTCTCTGTGAATAACGATGGCTTATTATGCATTGTGGATCTAGTTTTTCTGAGCTAAAAGGTTACTCAAACCTTTCATTGTGAAGTCTTTGTATTTCAAGCCCACTCTAAACGTTTCTTCTTGTTTGCACCCTTTAATAATGGTTTCAGTGTTTCAACTCTTCGTATTAACTTTGGACAGTTGAGACAAAAATTGGCCTCAAACTTGTATTAATAACTTCCTCTCTGATTTTTGGAGCTGTGAGTCGTCTGCTTCTTTTACTACATACAATAATGAACTAACCCTCACCTGTGGTTGTTGCTTTTGGTCTCCCGGAACGGTATAAATCTTCATGATCCTCATATATTTTTAACCGTAACAAAACACCATTTTTTGGAATTTTAAGTTCAGCCGTTATTTTTCGTTCGGATTTCCCTATTTTATGTAACATTCAAATTGCACTTCTGTAGCAACACTCAGTTCTTAACTTTGCCCATTTTGTATTAATTCAAAAGAGGAAAATTAGACTTTGCAATAAAATGCACTCGTAAACCGTGAAGATATACTCGTAAACCATCAAGCTCAAGGAGTGAACTAATCCCAATAAAATAAAATAGAATAAAAAGTAAGTAAATAATGATTTGTTGACAAACAATACAATGTCCTAATCTATAAACAGCAACAATAATTTGAAAGAAATTATTCTCTTATGAATTACTAACAAATCCAAGATGTAAATTGTTTCTCAAAAGGCAAAGTGTATATTATGTTAGATTGGATGGGGGATGGCCATGCGTCATTGCACTGCGACCTTCATTGTGAGACTTATTGTGGATCCCCTGGGTATGACATCCCTCAGCTTCGCCCTCATAATCAGGCCTAGCAAAGCTGAAAGTGGCTCCGTCATCAAGCTCGTGGCTTCGGGATTGCTAGTCTCCAGTTGAAGAAACCTTGCCCTCGCCACGCCGACACACACACAAAGGACGTGGCCTTGGTTTCCTCCTCGGCCCTGCAAAAACGGCTCAACGCGTTGTCTGCTAGTAGTAAATGGTGTATGTGCATATTCAGTCGCATGTACTGCCCTGTTAGTAGACCCACTATTATCCTTATACCTCGTTAGGAATTGTTGGTAGTGAAGGGACTAAGTAGCACGACAAATATAATAAATATGTATATTTATATATATGTAATTTTTAATTAAAAATTTTTTAATAAATTAAAATTTAATGCTTAGTGGAATATGCATCGGATTATTGGGAATAATAGATAGATAAGAGGAAAGGCGATAGAGCAGGGGATGATGACGCTAAGGACTGGGTGGATGCAAATATGTCTACTTTAAGGAATGGAGGATGTTGTTGTAGAGAGATGAAATGATTTCAGTAGATCCCTGGTGAATGTAGGTAATTGTCTTAACAAAGAATTTAGCCTGCCTCTGCCCTGGCGTTCTTTCGCACCATTGCAGTCTAATGCAGACTTTATCAACAGAGCAGAAAAGAAATCTGGTATAAAACAATCACCCGTCATTCCTTTATTGTATAAGTAATTTGTAAATAAACCGTTAGTGGACATGTATTACAGATATATAAAGGAGGTGAGGATTATATTATTTACCTAAATAAGATTGCATTGTATGATAGTAAGCTCTCTATCAATCCAGTAGCAATGCCTGTGACGGCAATTTGCAGGGCAATTTAAGTCTCAGGATAGAACATTCTTGAATGATTAATAAAAGGCATAAATAAAGATAGAGCTAAGGAACAAATATACATTTATTTTTTCCTATTTTCCTTTAAGAATGTATTTGTTCTAGATGAAATTTATAATACAAAAATTAGATTATTCTTTTAAAACAAACAAAAAAAATTCAAATTTTACATTTTAGTTGAAATAAAAAAGAAAAAGAGATTAAAACGAATAAAATTAACGTTTCTGAATTAACCGCCAGGTAACAGCACTTACTTAATCTAGAGTTTGTAGTAGTACAAATAATTGTCGCTAGAAAGCACAAGCTTCTAGATATACTAAATTGTAGTTCCAAAATTCGCCACCCGATCACAGCGCCATCCTCTGATGTAAAAGTTTTCAATAGCTTAAAATGCGTCTGTAGTTAGCGTAATGGACTCCAAAAAAAAAATCTTTGGAAGTAGTGACACCTAGTGGCCAACAATATAACCACAATTAAAATTGATTTCTCAGTAGGTGTTGCTATCTGCTGGCCATATTTATAACTACAAATATACTACTTTTAATTAGAAAACAAAAAAATCTAGCGTGAAACACTCGGATTTGTTTCAGATTTGCTTTCAGCCTCTGCTGAAAGCTGAACAAAAAATATAGATATTACAATTCAAACATTACAGCTTAATCTTCAAAGTAATAAAATTAAATTAAATAATTGCTTAATATAGGAGATAGTAATAATGATTTAAATAGACTTTTTTCATTTATACAAATTATTTTATGGTAGGGGTTTGAGGGATCTCTTCGCAGGATATTTCTCTTACTCCAGTTTTCAAAATTGTAATCGACTAACTTTATAGTTAGTTTACCAAATTTAATAAAATTCGTCGGTGTTTTTGTGCAGAAAATCACAAAAACTGAAAAAATTACTTAGATGTACATTATAATTAAAAAAAACAAAAATCATTTTTAAACTAGAAATAAATGAATGAATGTATCTAAACATCAATTTCAGGTTAATGACAATGTTTACCTCAAAATTTTCAAACCTCAGGGTAAATTTGGTCATAAATTTTCTGGACCTTACAAAATAGACAAATTATACCCCAACCATACTGTACGCTTACGTATGGAAGACGGTTGGTAGTGAAGGGACTAAGAAGCACGACAAATATAATAAATATGTATATTTATATAAATGTAATTATTAATTAAAATTTTTTTAATAAATTAAAATTTAATGCTTACTGGAATATGCATCGGATTATTGGGAATAATAGATAGATAAGCGGAAAGGGGATAGAGCAGGGGATGGATGATGACGCTAAGGACTGGGTGGATGCAAATATGTCTACTTTAAGGAATAGCGGATGTTGTTGTAGAGAGATGAAATGATTTCAGTAGATCCCTGGTGAATGTAGGTAAATGTCTTAACAACGAATTTAGCATGCCTCTGCCCTGGCGTTCTTTCTCATCATTGCAGTCTAATGCAGACTTTATCAACAGAGCAGAAAAGAAATCTGGTATAAAACAATCACCCTTCATTCCTTTATTGTATAAGTAATTTGCAAATAAACCGTTAGTGGACATGTATTACAGATATATAAAGGAGGTGAGGATTATATTATTTACCTAAATAAGATTGCATTGTATGGTAGTAAGCTCTCTATCAATCCAGTAGCAATGCCTGTGACGGCAATTTGCAGGGCAATTTAAGTCTCAGGATAGAACACTCTTGAATAATTAATAAAAGGCATAAATAAAGATAGAGCTAAGGAACAAATATACATTTATTTTTTTCTATTTTCCTTTAAGAATGTAATTGTTCTAGATGAAATTTATAATAAAAAATTAGATTATTCTTATAAAACAAACAAAAACAATTCAAATTTTACATTTTAGTTGAAATAAAAAAGAAAAAGATTAAAACGAATAAAATTAACGTTTCTGAATTAACCGCCAGGTAACAGCACTTACTTAATCTAGAGTTTGTAGTAGTACAAATAATTGTCGCTAGAAAGCATAAGCTTCTAGATATACTAAATTGTAGTTCCAAAATTCGCCACCCGATCACAGCGCCATCCTCTGATGTAAAAGTTTTCAATAGCTTAAAATGTGTGTGTAGTTAGCGTAATGGACTCCAAAAAAAAATTTTTGGAAGTAGTGACACCTAGTGGCCAACTATATAACCATAATTAAAATTGATTTCTCAGTAGGTGTTGCTATCTGGTGGCGATATTTATAACTACAAATATACTACTTTTAATTAGAAAACAAAAAAATCTAGCGTGAAACACTCGGATTTGTTTCAGATTTGCTTTCAGCCTCTGCTGCAAGCTGAACAAAAAATATAGATATTACAATTCAAACATTACAGCTTAATCTTCAAAGTAATAAAATAAAATTAAATACTTGCTTAATAAAGGAGATAGTAATAATGATTTAAATAGACTTTTTTCATTTATACAAATTATTTTAAGGAAGGGGTTTGAGGGATCTCTTCGTAGGATATTTCTCTTACTCCAGTTTACAAAATTGTAATCGACTAACTTTATAGTTAGTTTACCAAATTTAATAAAATTCGTTGGTGTTTTTGTGCAGAAAATCACAAAAACTGAAAAAAATTACTTAGATCTACATTATAATTGAAAAAAAAATTTCATTTTTGAACTAGAAATAAATGAATATATTAATTATATTAATATATATTAATAAAATTCAAATATTTATTTATCTTTTTTCTACATTATATTTCTTGCGCTAGCTATTAAGATAATTCTTGGCACATTATTTGCCAAGATATTTTTCTGGAATAATGCTTGATATGATATTTTTCCTTCCTTTCTTTTTCAGGAGAGGGTTCAGATTTTTTACATTTGTTTTACAGCTGGAAGCTATAGAGGGCTGCGAATATTAATATTATCCTAACAATGTTAAAATGGGAAATTTAAGACTATTGAAGGATAGATTCAAATTATTATATAATCATTATTTTTATAAGATTTATATGTAATTACCAACATACACTTCAAGAACTTTTATCTAAATCTTGTCAATAAAATTTACGGGCTAATTTCATTTGTTGGTATTTGATTGAATATTGTATTTGATAAATTTTTGAAAGCAGCTTCAAAATCTCTTGAAATGGCTGGTCCAATTGCTTGAAACATTTCTTGGGAAATTTCATTCAATATTTATTTATTTATTGCCTAAAGAAACTGTACATTTCTAAAGAGACTGACCTCTGCTGAAAGCTGAACAAAAATACAGATATTACAAGAAGAAACATTACAAACATTACAGCTTAATCTTCAAAGTAATAAAATAAAATTAAATACTTGCTTAATAAAGTAGATAGTAACAATGGTTTAAATAGACTTTATTCATTTATACAAATTATTTTATGGAAGGAGTTTGAGGGATCTCTTCGTAGGTATTAAATAATACCTTTACAAACCTATAAATATCTTTCCTCCAAAGCCCCAGAGATAAAATAAAATAAATGGTTTAACTTTTCTATATCTAGTAAGTTAGCAAAAACATAAGAACTGTGTGAAGGTAAATACCTATTTGACAACCTCCTTCTCAAACATTTATTATAAGGGCATTCAAAAATAAAGTGCATACTATTACCATTTTTGCCCTCCTCATAAGTAAAGCAATTCTTTTATCAAATAAAGGGGCTATTCCAATATAAAAAATCCTGGGGTGACGATCACTACCTACTCTAGTTTGAGCTATCAATCTGGTTTTAATGATATTGCACCTAATATTTACATATGAACTACAATTAGCCAAGGGACACATCAATCTATAGTGGATGTTATATGAAGATTTGAGTACTTCATTGACGTCAGTTTAGAGAAAGATCTTTTAAGTTATCAGAGACCACGACTGCATGCTGCGCCACCCAGATGGAATAAAACGACTGCATGTCCTGCACTCCTATGGAATAAAACATTTCTCTCACAAGAGCCACCCAGTTAAAAGGAATGCCAGAACCATCCAAAAGCTTCACAAGTCTTCTATAGCAAATCTTCAGAGGTTAGCTGCTTTACATCGATCAAATCTTTAGCCAGAATCTTATAGATTTATTAAAAATATTGTTTTTCACTTGCCGTCATTCAACTTCCAGTGAACAAGACTATTGGGGACTTGTCGTGGCAGATTTAAGAGCAACTTAAAGAATATCAATTGGACATGATCGACTATAGTGAAGTACTTCAAGGCCCAATTTTTTAACTGATTCCAAACTTCTGATCGGTAGTGTATATGTTCTTAAGGGGCGGCAATTTGTCTTTTTGTCCTGGGCGACGTAACCGCTAGTGCGGGCGCTGGTGTACCTTACGTTTTACTGCTCTGAAGAAAAAATGTAAAGTAATGGAAAAATGCCTTGAAAAAGACCAAAGAAAAAGATGCCAGAAGATGTTGGCATGGATAAGCGATTATTGAGTGGGAGTTGAAACCATGCCTATGGATCTTAATCTAGGACAATGATAAAGACAAGTCCGTGCGATAAGTGTACTGAAATAATAATAATAATTGATATATAAGTATAATAATTAATAGCAATCATAGATATTTCTAACTAATTTAAACAAATTCAAATTTTCACCGACGTTCGGCAAATTTATTGCTTAAAATTTTAAGAACTTGAAATTTTTAAAAACTATGGTTTAACTAGGAACAATTGCAAGAGAAACCATAAATGCATTCATGAAGAAGGCAATAAATTTTCCAAAACATAGCTGAAAATTTGATAATCTGTTTTTCTGACCGACCTCGATATCCATTTTTACAATATAAGAATAGTATCAAAATAATATATCGTCTGAAAGCTGCTATGACCTGGGTAAAGGAGTATCTATACACAATGGATGTAGAGAGTTATTATTATTATTATGACGAGATTTTGAAAATTTGGAGGAGAAAATTTGAATTATAAAGTGTTGGTCATTAAAAGAAACAAAATTTGGACATATGACCACATTTCACAAGTGATTCCTTCCATTATGTTCAGCAGCAGTAGATGAGCTTAAGAGAAAAGAATGAGTGAAAAATAATGTCATTTCTTGTGTAATAGGTAATATTATGGGTGAAAATTATGAATAATATTTAGATTAAGATTTATTCAATTTAAGTTTAATTTAATGTAAGACCAACATACGGCTAATTTACCAGCGGTCCAGAAAAACGGCAAGTTGTAAGAACAATATCTATCAAAATAACGAACTTAATTCATAATAATATTGAAAAATATTATTGAAATAAATTTTGGATAGGGCAAAGCAGAGAGGAATCCAATACCCATAAGCCTCCTCCAAACGACCCCAGAAAGAAGCTTTTATCAAATAAGTTACCTAAAAAGCCAAAACCATAAAATGATCCAACAGATCTATTGTAGCTCCTTGTATACTTCTATACATTATACAATGGTCAGTAAAAGAATAGGAAAATATATTATGTAAGGTGTGTCAGAATTTTCCCATGTTTTGAATTCATCTGAAAAAAAAAAAATGCATTTGGACTGAATGTATGTATGAGACGGAATTTGTGAACAAAACATGTAAAATGCCTATCACTTTTAGTCGATACATATTTTCAAGAATGTATTTTACAGGACTGGAGGCACCTTCAACCTTGAGCTTTTCTCTGGATTGCCATATGAGTGCAATATAAGGTAATTATACCATCTATATTATATTAAAGGATCTTAAATGCATTGCTTCAATGCCAAGTTTGAAGAAATTCGGTTAATGTAAACGGAAAGTGCAATCTTACAGAATAGATTCCAGAATTTTTGTATCTTCCCAGAAAATAGATCTATCGGTTTCCTTTAAACATGCGATGCTAACTGTGCAGATATTAAATTTCAGTTTCAGTTTTATTTGAAACATTTTTCTAGGAAACAAATTATTTTAGATGATGGAATTATAAGTTCTTCTGAGAGGTGGCAGAGGGCGCTATAGTGTAGTTGGCATTATCAAACTTTTATTTATTTTATTAATATGTATTTATGTACAATACATATTAAGCGAGTCTCACTGATTTATATAACAAAGTATTTATGATGTATACAAACAACTAGTAGTACACAAATTTCCTTATACACTATAATATGAGACTACTTATATTTATATGACACTGAAAAAAATAAACAGTATCCAAAAAAAAATAAAGAAAAATTTAAAAAAAATATGTACACTGCTGGTAAAAAGTTTGGGACCACCTAGAATAAAAATGTATTGTATTTATTTTTGTTAATTTAATGATTTGTTATGATGTCAGATAAAATATCAGTAATTCAAAAATGTTTTATTAATCAATATACTCGTACAAATATAATAAGCGATAACAAATTCATTACAAAATGAAATCTTTCCCAAAAATAAATTTCGACTGAACGAATTTTTCATCTAAATGACCACCTCTACGCTTAATGACTTCTCTTATAATTCTAGGCATTTCCTCAATCAATTTGTTGCTTGTTTCGAATTCAATATTACTCCACACACTGTACAGTATCTGCCACAGAGCATCTTGAGAATTAGGGCACTTGTTACGAACATTTCCATCTAGCTCATCCCACAAAAGTTCAATTGGATTCAAGACCGGGAATTGCGACGGCCAGACCATATTGACCGATATTTTTCATCTTCTTTTTCCTTAAGATATTATCTACATAATTTGGAAACATTTTTAAGGCCACTATCCTGTTGCATAACGATTTTTTCCCCAATCAATCGCTGACCGCAGGGTAAGGCGTGATTTTATAAAATGCTTTTATAATTTTCTTTTTTCATTATCCCGTCAATACGGACGAGATCACCTATTCCATAGCCTGAAAAAATCCCCAAACCATGACCGAGCCCTCTCTGTGCATAACGGTGGCTATTATGCATTGTGAGTCTAGTTTTTCTGAGCTAAAAGGTTCCTCAAACCTTTCATTGTGAAGTCTTTGTATTTCAAGCCCACTCTAAACGTTTCTTCTTGTTTGCACCCTTTAATAATGGTTTCAGCGTTTCAACTCTTCGTATTAACTTTGAACAATTGAGACAAAAATTGGCCTCAAACTTGTTTTAATAACTTCCTCTCTAATTTTTGGAGCTGTGAGTCGTCTGCTTCTTTTACTACATACAATAATGAACTAACCCTCACCTGTGGTTGTTGCTTTTGGTCTCCCGGAACGGTATAAATCTTCATGATCCTCATATATTTTTAACCGTTTCATAGCACGGTGAACACCATTTTTTGGAATTTTAAGTTCAGCCGTTATTTTTCGTTCGGATTTCCCTATTTTATGTAACATTCAAATTGCACTTCTGTAGCAACACTCAGTTCTTAACTTTGCCCATTTTGTATTAATTCAAAAGAGGAAAATTAGACTTTGCAATAAGATGCACTCGTAAACCGTGAAGATATACTCATAAACCATCAAGCTCAAGGAGTGAACTAATCCCAATAAAATAAAATAGAATAAAAAGTAAGTAAATCATGATTTGTTGACAAACAATACAATGTCCTAATCTATAAACAGCAACAATAATTTGAAAGAAATTATTCTCTATGAATTACTAACAAATCCAAGACGTAAATTGTTTCTCAAAAGGCAAAGTGTATATTATGTTAGATTGGATGGGGGGGACGGCGACCTTCATTGTGAGACCTATTGTGGATCCCCTGGGTATGACATCCCTCAGCTTCGTCCTCTTAATCAGGCGCAGCAAAGCTGAAAGTGGCTCCGTCAACAAGCTCATGGCTTCGGGATTGCTAGTCCCCAGTTGAAGAAACCTTGTCCTCGCCAGGCCGACACACAAACAAAGGACGTGGCCATGGTTTCCTGCTCGGCCCTGCAGAAACGGCATAACGCGTTGTCTGCTAGTAGTAAATGGTTTATGTGCTTATTCAGCCACATGTAATGCCCTGTTAGTAGAGCCACTATTATCCTTATATCTCGTTAGGAATTGTTGGTAGTGAAGGGAATAAGAAGCACGACAAATATAGTAAATAAAAGACAAATTAATAACTTAATTAATTAACATTTTTTAACAAATTAAAATTTAAAGCTTACTGCGATATGCATCGGATAATTGGGAATTATAGATAGATAAGAGGAAAGGGGATAGAGCAGGGGATGATGACGCCAAGGACTGGGTGGATGCAAATATATCTACTTTAAGGAATGGAGGATGTTGTTGTAGAGAGATGAAATGATTTCAGTAGATCCCTGGTGAATGTGGGTAATTGTCTTAACAAAGAATTTAGCCTGCCTCTGCCCTGGCGTTCTTTCGCACCATTGCAGTCTAATGCAGACTTTATCAACAGAGCAGAAAAGAAATCTGGTATAAAACAATCACCCGTCATTCCTTTATTGTATAAGTAATTTGCAAATAAACCGTTAGTGGACATGTATTACAGATATATAAAGGAGGTGAGGATTATATTATTTACCTAAATAAGATTGCATTGTATGATAGTAAGCTCTCTATCAATCCAGTTGCAATGCCTGTGACGGCAATTTGCAGGGCAATTTAAGTCTCAGGATAGAACATTCTTGAATAATAATAAAAGGCATAAATAAAGATAGAGCTAAGGAACAAATATACATTTATTTTTTTCTATTTTCCTTTAAGAATGTATTTGTTCTAGATGAAATTTATAATACAAAAATTAGATTATTCTTATAAAACAAAACAAAAAAATTCAAATTTTACATTTTAGTTGAAATAAAAAAAGAAAAATAGATAAAAACGAATAAAATTAACGTTTCTGAATTAACCGCCAGGTTACAGCACTTACTTGATCTAGAGTTTGTAGTAGTACAAATAATTGTCGCTAGAAAGCATAAGCTTCTAGATATACTGAATTGTAGTGCCAAAATTCGCCACCCGATCACAGCGCCATCCTCTGATGTAAAAAGTTTTCAATAGCTTGAAATGCGTCTTTGTGAAGGGGACGGGAAGTAGCGACACCTAGTGATAAGCTATATAACTACAAATAAAATGGAATTCTCAGTAGGTGTTGTTATCTGGTGGCAATGTTTATAACTACAAATATACTAATTTTAATTAGTTACTTTATTAATTAGAAAACAAAAAAATCTGGCATGAAACACTCACACAAGTTTCTCTTACTCCAGTTTTTAAAATTGTAATCTACTAACTAAGTTAGTATATCAAATTTAATAAAATTCGTCGGTGTTTTTGGTGGAGAAAATCACAAAAACTGAAAAAAATTACTTAGATCTACATTATAATTAAAAAAAAAACTTCATTTTTGAACTAGAAATAAATGAATATATTAATTATATTAATATATATTAATAAAATTCATAAATTTATTTATCTTTTTTCTACGTTATATTTCTTGCGCTAGCTATTAAGATAATTCTTGGCACATTATTTGCCAAGATATTTTTCTGGAATAATGCTTGATATGATATTTTTCCTTCCTTTCTTTTTCAGGAGAGGGTTCAGACTTTTTACATTTGTTTTACAGCTAGTAGCTATAGAGGGCTGCGAATATTAATATTAACGTATGTAATAACTTACATACAATGTTAAAATGAGAAATTTAAGACTATTGAAGGATAGATTCAAATTATTTTATATAATCACAGGACTTTCAACATTCAACTTTGAATTCAACATTCAACATACATACAGGACAGCACCTTCAATCATTATTTTGTAAGCATTTATATGTAATTACCAACATACAGTTCAAGAACTTTCATCTAAATCTTGTCAATAAAATTTACGGGCTAATTTCATTTGTTGGTATTTGATTGAATATTGTATTAGATAAATTTTTGAAAGCAGCTTCAAAATCTCTTGAAATGGCTGGTCCAATTGCTTGAAACATTTCTTGGGAAATTTCATTCAATATTTATTTATTTATTGCCTAAAGAAACTGTACATTTCTCAAGAGACTGACCTCTGCTGAAAGCTGAACAAAAATACAGATATTACAAGAAGAAACATTACAAACATTACAGCTTAATCTTCAAAGTAATAAAATAAAATTAAATACTTGCTTAATAAAGTAGATAGTAACAATGGTTTAAATAGACTTTATTCATTTATACAAATTATTTTATGGAAGGAGTTTGAGGGATCTCTTCGTAGGTATTAAATAATACCTTTACAAACCTATATATATCTTTCCTCCAAAGCCTCAGAGATAAAATAAAATAAATGGTTTAACTTTCCTATATCTAGTAAGTTAGCAAAAACATAAGAACTGTGTGAAGGTAAATACCTATTTGACAACCTCCTTCTCAAACATTTATTATAAGGGCATTCAAAAATAAAGTGCATAATATTATCATTTTTGCCATCCTCATAAGTAAAGCAACTCTTTTATCAAATAAGGGGGCTATTCCAATATAAAAAATCTTGGGGTGACGATCACTACCTACTCTAGTTTGATCTATCAATCTGGTTTTAATGATATTGCACCTAATATTTACATATGAACTACAATTAGCCAAGAGACACATCACTATAGTGAATGTTATATGAAGAGTTGAGTACTACATTGACGTCAGTTTAGAGAAAGATTTTCTAAATTATTGGAGACCACGACTGCATGCTGCGCCACCCAGATGTCCTGCACTCCTATGGAATAAAGCATTTCTCACACAAGTGCCACCGAGTTAAAAGGAATGCTAGAACCATCCAAAAGCTTCACAAGTCTTCTATAGCAAATCTTCAGAGGTTAGCTGCTTTACATCGATAAAATCTTCAGCCAGAATCTTATACATTTATTAAAAATATTGTTTTTCACTTGCCGTCATTCAACTTCCAGTGAACGAAACTACTGGGGACTTGTCATGGCAGATTTAAGAGCAACTTAAAGAATATCAATTGGACATGATCGACTACAGTGAAGTACTTCAAGGCCCAATTTTTTAACTGATTCCAAACTTCTGATTGGTAGTGTATATGTTCTTAAGGGGCGGCAATTTGTCTTTTTGTCCTGGGCGACGTAACCGCTAGTGCAGGCGCTGGTGTACCTTACGTTTTACTGCTCTGAAGAAAAAATGGAAAGTAATGGAAAATGCCTTGAAAAAGACCAAAGAAAAAGATGCCAGAAGACGTTGGCATGGATAAACGATTATTGAGTGGGAGTTGAAACCATGCCTATGGATCTCAATCTAGGTCAATGATAAAGACAAGTCCGTGCGATAAGTGTACTGAAATAATAATAATAATTGATATATAAGTATAATAATTAATAGCAATTAATAGATATTAATTTCTAACTAATTAAAACAAATTCAAATTTTCCGACGTTCGGCAAATTTATTGCTTGAAATTTTTAAAACCTATGGTTTAACTAGCGACGATTACAAGAGAAACCATAATTGCATTCATGAAGAAGACAATAAATTTGTCAAAATGTCGCTGAAAATTTGATAATCTGTTTTTCTGACCGACCTTGATATCCTTTTACAATATAACAATACTATTAAAATAATATGTCGTCTGAGAGCTACTATGGCTTGGGAAAAGGAGTATCTGTATAAGATAGATGTAGAGAGTTGTTATTATGACAAGATGTTGAATATTTGGAGGAGAAAATTTGAATTATAAAGTGTTGGTCATTAAAAGAAACAAAATTTGGACATATGACCATATTTCACAAGTGATTTCTTCCATTATGTTCATCAGCAGTAGATGAGCTTTAGAGAAAAGAATGAGTGAAAAATAATGTCATTTCTTGTGTCTATATAGGTCACATATTATGGGTGAAAATTATGAATAATATTTAGATTAAGTTATTTATTCAATTTAAGTTTCATTTAATGTAAGACGAACATACGGCTAATTTATCAGCGGTCCAGAATAGCGGGCCAGTTGTAAAGAACAATGTCTATCAAAATAACGAACTTAATTCTTAATAATATTGAAAAATATTATTGAAATAAATTTTGGATAGGGCAAAGCAGAGAGGAATCCAATACCCATAAGTCTTCTCCAAACGACTCCGGAAAGAAGCTTTTGTCAAATAAGTTAGCTACAAAGCCAAAACCATAAAATGATCTAGCAGATCTATTGTAGCTCCTTGTATATTTCTATACATTATACAATGGCCAGTAAAAGAATAGGAAAATATATTATGTAAGGTGTGTCAGAATTTTCCCATGTTTTGAATTCATCTGAAAAAAAAATGCATTTGGACTGAATGTATGTATGAGACGGAATTTGTGAACAAAACATATAAAATGCCTATCACTTTTAGTCGATACATATTTTCAAGAATGTATTTTACAGGACTGGAGGCACCTTCAACCTTGAGTTTTTCTCTAAATCGCCACATCAATGCAATATAAAGGTAATTACACCATCTATATTATATTAAAGTATCTTAAATGCATTGCTATAATGCGAAGTTTGAAGAAATTCGGTTAATCGAAAGTACAATCTTTCAGAACAGATTCCAGAATGTTTTCGTAATTTCCTAGTAAACAGATCTATCGATTTCCTTTAAACATGGGATGCTAACTGTGCAGATATTAATTTTCAGTTTCAGTTTTATTTGAAACATTTTTCTAGGAAAAAAATTATTTTAGATGATGGCCTTATAAGTTCTGCTGAGAGGTGGCAGAGGGCGCTATAGTGTAGTTGGCATAATCAAACTTTTATTTATTTTATTAATACGAATTTATGTATAATACATATTAAGCGAGTCTGACTGATTTATATAACAATGTTTTTATGATGTATACAAACAACTAGTAATATACAAATTTTCTTATACACTATAATATGAGACTACCTATATTTAAATAGAAAAAAAATAAAACACATTTTTATTTAATTTATCATTATTATCAATATTCAAAATGTCCATAAGATAGCGCTGATTGTGCACTGATCTGGAAGTATGTTAGGTACAAATTGAGATCTGTAATTCTTCTAATCAGGGCAATGAAAAAAATATATGCAATGATTCTTTTGAATTCATCTGAAAAATGTGCATATGGACTGAGTGTATGTATGAGAAGGTATTTGGATGGGCCTGAAATGCTGGAGGATAACATCTGGTATTTTATCGGTCGCAGCATGTATATTCATTTTGTTCCTGACCGGTTTCGGATTTTCATCCATCGTCAAGGGAAATTCCCCAAGTTTGTGTAGAGTTCACTTCAACGTAATGTTTCTGTTACCCTCACACTTGGTTGGTTGGTTGGTTGTACATATGTCACGTATATATTCAACAAACATGTAACATATAGACATATATATATCTCTCTGACATGCAATTTGCTCTGGTGATGGATGAAAATCCGAAACCAGTCAGGAACCAAATGAATATGTATGCTAAGGCGGATAAAATACCAGATATTCCTTTTGGTCCAAAATTACATACCGGACGTTTCTCTTCAGTATTTACTGAATATTGAGTACCTTTATAACATGGATTGGTCGCAGTGCACATCTTATAACATATCCTAATTATTGATTTATTGGAAGTACCCAGCTGCATTATCAGTATTTGCTTTATACTTTTGGATACTTGTGAGATAGAATTGCGGCTCGTGAAAGTCAGATGCTGACATCTGTAAAATGGGTTGTAAGTTGAAACTCTATTTAAATGGGTTGTAAGTTGAATTCAATCTTAAAACGGGTTGTAATGAAAAGCTCTATTTAAATTTTAATGTCCACCTTGTCACTATGTCATCCTTTAGTCGCAATAAATTATTTATAAAGATTGCACACAGGGAGGGGATTAGCTCAGTGGTAGCGCGCTGGACTAGTAATGCGGAGATCACGGGTTCGAATCCAGCCGTGCTGCCCTTAGATTTTCTCTTCCTAGGAGCCCCTACAGCTCACTGTCTGGTGATGGACAGTGTTGTCTGTCTGGAGGCCGGCAGTGCACTGAGAAGGCTCCGGGCGCAAATGACCACAGATGTGTGAGACGCCTTAAATAATAAAAAAAAAAAAAAAAAAAAAACCACTCTCGTTGCCAAGAGAACAAAAAAACGTTAGGTAAGAGCTTGAACCAATTATTCCTTTTAAAGTTTTCAAAATGTATTTTAATCTTATGTTCAAAAATATGATTGTAGCATATTGGAGGAAGTTCATCAGTAATACTTTGCACCACCATGATAATGAACCTTTCTAGTGCTGTAATGGAAATATATTTACAGCCAGTCTCAACGGGAATGAATTGACCAGGGGTATTGAGAGGAAGTTTGAAGTCTCAATCGTACTTAAAGAACCCAAGGACCAAATTTCATCGCCATAAGCAGAGTAACTGATTCGTAAAGTTTCATTTTACTCTCCCAACTATCAGGTTTGCCCTTATTAGTTATCTCTAGCTATTATTAAACATGAAATATAAATATTTAATATTTTACCTATTACAGCTTTGTTAAAGGATTGAATGCATAGGCGCACAATGTGGGTAAGTCAATATGGCCACAAAAAAAAAAAATCAAAGTTCTGAAATAATTCAAGCGTTCAATGAAAACTGAGAATATTAACTATATAACTGTAGTTCAACATAATTGTTGGAAATTTATAAGAAATGTTTGTTTGGACAAGTAAAATATATTGTATGTGTACACTACATAGATATGTCAGACACTCCCAAAGTGTTCGGAATATTTAATATGTATAGCACAATGTTTTCATTATATCTAAAAAAACCCCTTCTGAACTTTTGGAGATTTATTTTACCCAATGCTGTAAAATACACTCATAGGTGGCATTCATATTATTCTTAAGAATTTATACCACACTTGTTACACAAACACTGCGAAATTTAGTAAAAATACCATCTTTATATATTAGTGAATAAGGCATTCAGCCGTTGTTTTATCCATAAAAACGACTTATGTATAAAGCAGCAATCAGATACATCTTCAATTCTTACCACTCACTCTCTGGTGGTGGGTTACTATACAAGTGGCTAGGACTTCTTGGATGCCTGGTGAATTACACTATTCTCATACCACAGAAATACGCATAATTCCAACCAATTCACAAATCACTACAACAAATTTATTTATTTATTTATTTATTTATTATTAAGTGTAAGCTACAGCTTGTGGTTAAGCATACTGGCTATATAACCAAAAGAAACACATCAAACACATATGAACTATAACATTATACTTCTTCACAAAATTAAAGGTCATTATACAAAATGTAATATTCATTCAAATTATCTGAAATACACTGCTACAAAACAAAACAAAAATGGAATAAAACAAATATATATAATGAAAACACAAGAGTAATGGAAGATACACGAACTCATTAATATATAAAGCAAATCAATCATTATCTTCTTTCACTTCTCATTACATTTGTATCTAATCTAAATGACAAAATTCATAATACTAATAAACATATAATTACTAACTCCCCATGAGAAACAACACAAAATAAACATAATATATGAAATGTAGTGTTATACAATAGTTATCATACATTACTTATATTAAGCAACCAAATAAAATAACTCAATAATTATTTCAGTTGTTGAAACAAGGCATAACATAATTAATAGTTGTATAGTTATCCCTACAAGATTTTAAAAACAGTCCAATATTCTTTACTTCCTTCTTATTTCTGGGAGAACATTTATTTGGGTCTTTGATATTATTTAATAGGTATCGTTTGTCATTATTTACAGGACACTTTAACATTATATGTTCATAATCTTCATACTCCCCACATAATATGCACATATTCTTTGGGCAACCCCTTCACTGACCTTTAAGCTTTCAGATACCCAATCTTTAGATGCTAAAGAGGCCATTTCAGACCTAGTTGAATTTTGAACGTAATATTCACTCATGATACTGGATTCCAATAATGATTAAAACCACATTATAACTAAGGTTGGTATAATTGTGGACAATAAAAATAAGATTTGTGTAAAAATGCTTACCTTGTTAGTTTTAAATCTCATTTTGTATTTCAAATTAAATATGTAAAAACCCCTGATGATAACACGCGTATGTGTTGAAACGTTGGGTAGTTTATATAAAATATAAAAAGAATAATGTAAATTATATTATAATATAATTTTGTATCAGGCTGGCAAAGGTTTATTAAATTTACAATTTTCATATAAATCCTGTAAAGCAGCCTATAAATACTTAGAAAAGTAATATTCTAAGTTAAAATAAATTTTATTTTCAAGCAGCAGTGTTAATGATTGTTTAGATCTCATCTCAGCGAATACTTCTTGCCTACCTATATCCCTAGCCCTGTTTGTGACAATCTTTATTAAAGTACTATCAGCTACATTACTACAAGTGAACACCCAGCCAAGACCCTTCTTAGAAATATTATTTTTTAGTGCATTTATCCAAAATACATCATTGTTTTTCCGTTCCTGGTAAGCCAAACAATCTTGAACTAAATGTCCTCTTTTATTATTTTTAATTTCCAAATAGTATCTGAAAATCTGCGGCAGAACTTCATACTTAATATAAACCAACCCAGTTCCCATAACACACCAGCGTTCGCAGCACTCGAGGGTACACTTAATATATACTTATTAAAGCCATTTACTACCACTTGTAGACTCGTTTTACTATTATCAGTATTTATTATTGTGTCATCTAATCCCCATAATTCTACACCATATCTCATCACTGATTTTACTAAAACAGTAAAGAAGTAAGACAATTCTATTCCGGTGTTCTCCTTCTTAACAATTTAACTCTACCAAGTGCAAGTCCACCCCTAATTTTAGTAGTTGAAATGTGTTCATTCCATTTTCCATTTTTATTTATTTTAAAGCCTAAATAGTTCAGATGATTTACCGTTTGCACCAGGTGATCCTTATAGTACCATTTTTGGTAAGTTTTTAATTTTTTAGATTTCCTAAACATAATTATTTTAGTTTTATGAACATTTACTATCATATTAAAATTGTCGCAACAAATTTTGCAGGATAAATTTACAACAGTATAATTTTGTAATAAAATTTTTATTTAAATATTATTTCAATAATGTGCACTCTACAAAAATAAAAATTACAACAAGAAAGAGGTAAGATAAATCAGTATTCTAGATAGGTTTACGATACATTTTCAACTTCATTCCTGAAATAAATTTTTCAAAACAGGTTAGTATGAAAAACTGACAAAACTGACGGCTACTGGTACTTTGTCTATAAAATATTCTTTTCTTACAGTTTAAGACAGGAAAATATTTGTCCAAGAAAATTGATTTTTGAACGATTCTTAATGGAGCAACTCTCGTTGAACTTTCCTCTGAATTGCATTTTCAGTAAAATGTACGATTCTACCACCAATAAAATATTGAAGATACAGTGCAGTCTCGATTATCCGTCACGTTCGGGACCAGACGGTTATCGGATAAGAGAATAGACGGTTAACAGAAAACAAGGTTTGGAGAATTTATATTTTATTAGTTTTTTAAAAACATTCCATTCTGCTTTTTATACGGGGTTGTGACCGTCACGGAAACCGAGCCAGCATTAAAAAGTTTTTGGAAAATCCAGAAATTATATTGCGCCCGCGCCTTGTACAATGAAGAGTATATAATATGTACATAATGTGTGGGCACAAACACCGTGATGGATAATTGGAGGTGACGGATAATCGAGACTGCACTGTACATTAAAATGTATTGCTATAATTCTGTTAGAATTTACCGATATAATTTACTGTTTTCATAGGGCTGTATTTTGTATTAAATAAATCTGCAATTAAAATTTGCTCAAAACACAGGTGAATTGCACAGTGAGATCTCCGGTGTACATATTGTTTTAAAAATGCCAAGGTAAGAAGTCATGTAGTTCACAATAGGTAGCTGCCTAGATTTCATTAGTATTTCCAGGGATATTCTAGGCATCTAAGTTTCTTGTAAGAAAGTAAATTGATGGATCTACATCAACAATAACTGCAGTTTTCCAAAAAGTCTAAAGTTAATTAATGTAATATGGATAAAACAGAATAAATTGAAATTTAATACAGCTATTCTATAATTATGTTCTGTAATCTACACTTCTTATAGAACCCAATAACACGAATTAATGCATGCATACACAAATAGTAATTATTAAAGTGTTTTAAATAGATTTTCATTAAGATGATCTATAAAATCAGATGGAGAATCTGCAGATATTCGAAAATAGAGATGTCTTCACTGTCAGTTAATGTGTGTTCCTGAAACATAAAAATAAATTACTCACAAAACTAGAATCAATTTATGAATATATGGTAAGTTTATATGTTTTATAAACTATTTTTATAAATTTATTTGTCTCTTTACTGTATGGTATTCATTTAATAATAAATTATACTCCTATTTATTTAATTAATAATAGTTCTCCATTTAGCTGAAATAGTGTTCAGTTGGCGAGAAGATTTTCTTTCATTTCCAACTATAATTATAATGTCAGTTTGGCAATAAATAAATAATTTAAATAACTTATTTATAAATGCATTCGTATTGCATTTTCAAACTGCGGATTCTCCAATCTAGAACACACTTACTTAGTATTAGATAATTAATAATCTTATGTCTAAGATTAATCTTAAGATACTCACTTTCCAGAGAACTACGGAAGCATTCCTGAGCGAAATCATGTTTAAGAGTCATGCACCATTAGGCCACCGCATATTCAACTGCTCCAGGAATTAATTATTAGAACATGGTATATTGGGCGTTTAGGTGTTATTTCTTCCCCCTGATAAATACCACCAAGAACAGAAATTACTCCTGGTGGAGCGCGCTGGACTAGCATCACGAAAGTATGGGGTTCCAGTCCAGCAGGTGCAGCTTACTTCCTCCTAGATTTTGGGAATATTCGTTAATATTGCGAGAAGAAAAATGCAACAAGATATGATGATGTCCGCTTTCCACAATAATTGAAATTTATTAGCAGAAGAGCAATTAATCCCTGAGTGTTTCAATCCGAATAAATTCAAACATAAATGACCAGACTTTGTTCGCTCATATCGTTGTAACGGTTTAAGAAAACGAAACTTGGAGCATCTACATAATTTATGACGCTCTTGGGAAAAGGGATGTAAAATGTGATTGGTGTGGGTGTGTTATGTATCAGAGACATTTTCCGTGGTAGCCTGCTTCATTTTGTGGTCATCGACCGGTTTCGGACGTTCGCCCATCTTCAGGATGCGCTTTTCAGACAGTGTGCCAACACAGACTCGTATAGAGTAACTTAGTTTCACACAAACTTACTCTATACGAGTACATACTCTATAGAGTTAGTGTGAAACTAAGTTACTCTATACGAGTCTGTGTTGGCACACTGTCTGAAAAGCGCATCCTGAAGATGGGCGAACGCCCGAAACCGGTCGATGACCACAAAATGTAGCAGGCTACCACGGAAAATGTCTCTGATGCTTTCCAGCTCTGCGGAACCAACCACCACAACAAATGTGTTATGTATGTTTGTAGTAGCGTGTAGCACGAACGGTTTTTAAAGGGCTTGTATTATGTAAGTTTTAAAGATAGAAGTATTAGAAATAGAGAATAAGAACCACTTTTAAATAAATAATTTAACTATGTATTAAATTAGTAAATTTACAAGATTAATTTTGAATTTTGAATTAACTTATACTTAACTACTTACCAGTAGCTATATTGTTTGAAACTCAAATGTTAACACTTAAACTGGCACTGAATTTAAGAGCGCAATTCCTGATACAAATGTTCTGGTTCTATGTCTAATTCAGACTGTTCTTGTTTGAAAGCAGAATTTAGACTGTCCTGGAATCGTAATGTTTAATTTTGAAAATCCATTTTTAATAGTAATTTAACAATAATATTTTTCATCTTACAAATTATTAAGTGTATGGTGAAAACTTATGCCACAAAAAAAAATTCTATTTCCCACGAATGAAATCATTAAAAAAATCTTTTAATTACAGCATCCAAAAAAAAAAAAAATGGCGTCTTGTTATAAGAGCTAAAACTGGGAAAAAATGATGCATTAATTTAATAAAATCCTAAATTTTATTTTTCTAATCAAATTCTAATTTATATTAAAATCAATTTAACAAAAATAAATAAATTATTAACATAATTTTATATTATTTGTGTGAACTTTTAAAAAAATATTATATGATTTTTGACAATTTAAAATAAAAAATTATTGAATTATTAATTTAATTACACGATAATTGAAAATCAAAAAGGATAGGTATATTAAAATATTGCATTTCAATAAGTATTTTTCGCAAAATTACGGATCCGTTGCCTGGCCCCTACCCACTTCCTCGCTTTTTCCGTGGCGTCATCAGCTCTGGTGAACACCAATTCTTATATGTAAGTAAAATTAACTCACTGTACATTGGGTAAATTAATAATTATTTATGAAATTCACTTCACAAATTATTAAATAAACAGTAAGTATTAAAAATGTATGTGAGAATATTACTTTTTGATTTAAACAAATGAAATAAACTACGTCTTAAAATTCAGGTAAAATTTACTATTTAACACTAATGATTCAGAAACCTTTTCATTCCATTAGAAAAATAGTATTTTAATCTATTTTAATAAAATAAAAGTTGGATTTAAAGATTTTTTTAAAATTTCGAATGCTGTTTTCAAAAAATTAAACGAATAATTAGGATAACTGAAACCACTAATTCAATATGGCGTGACTATGATAAAGATTGTTTTTTTTTTTCATTGGACACCTAGTTTCTTATTTTTCATAGACATATAAAAGTGCTTAAAAAGATTTATTTCTGTATTTTTATTTACTAAAAATTTTCTAATTTAATTTTAAATAGATTTCAAATCAATCGATGATCGATCGATATATCAGAACTACAATAGTAATTATGGGAGTCATAATTTGTAAATTAATTACAAGGCTATGAAAATGTCCTTAAATAATATTTCTATGCAAATTTTTCTTTACAAATTAGAAATTATCGGAGAATTTATGACAAAGAATTAATTAAAAATCACGTATCTGCCATTCGGACAAAGATCGAGGCTTGCTTACAATGAGAAGATAATTCAATATTTTATGAAGTCTTCATTTTTCTTATTTCATCAAACACTTCAATTCTGAAATCCATTATTTGTAGATTCAGTTTATTATTATTATTTTTTGTTTGTTTTTTAAACCCCAAAACACTCATATTAATTACTTAGAAAAGTCAAAATCTCAATCAAAACAAATCAAAATTTCAATTCGCTGCCATAATTGTCTCGTTAATAATTTCAACAGGAAAACTTCCTAAGTTGATTACGACTTCTGAATGCCTAAATTTTGCTTTTAATTTCATTATATACTAAATCACAATGAATACATGGCTATATTGAAATGTTAGGTAAGTGTTTTTTTTTTTTTAATCTGTGATTGTTTCCAATTCTTCAAACATGCAGGAAATTCTGAAAGCTAACCTTCAAGTTGCAAAAAGGTAGAAAGGATTCTGTTGAAATGATTATTTCTTTTTTAAATTAACACAAATAAAAATAATTAAATTTTAAGATAACAAAGGAAATCAAAAGAAGTTACTTATACATCGCAAGTTTGATTGATTGATTTGTTTTAATTTATTAACATATTCTTAAGAATCAAACGAAGTTTTTGTTAATTTTCACACTTCACAGTTTTAATTTAAAGAAAATTCGAAACTTTTTATGAACATTGGAAAAATGAAAGTTGATATCAATTCAAACATTTTAATGAGTACTTACTTTACTTGTGCAATCCTTAAGTTTTTCCGTTCATTTTGGGTGGTCACTATTTAAGTTTCACTTATATTAATTCAATATTTATGAATTTGGAATTTATAGACAAAAAGAATCATTTAAAAAAAAAAAAACACCTTTGTCGCCATAACACCAACACTCAACACGTTAACTAACCATAAGAAATGCTCCCTTCTATTATGTTTTCGATATAATTTAATTAAGGAAACGACAGAATATTATTGGCGGAAGAGTTGTTTATGTTAACATCTGTAAACAGATATTATGGTCTCATTCATATTTAAATTCAAATTTAAATACATTTATTTAAGGTCAGTATTTACAAATATACATTATAAACATAAAGAGTGTCATAACAGTTGTCTTTAACTTGTTACTTAACGTAAATAATAACATAACAATATGACTTATCTCATAATTCGGGCAAAATTACCCTTTAAAAAACTTGATAAAGCTGAAACCTATTAACTTATTCTCGTTTTAATTCTTTTATGTACACAACTATTATACTATAATTATTATATCATCTCCCTAATTCAACAATAAATTAAACTGTTTACATGTTCTTCATTTTTCTCAATTAAATTCCTTGAAATTTCTATTTTATATTGGAACATATTGAAATTATGTAAAACTATTGTTCTTAATTTTATTTTAATGTTTGATGATAAATAATATTTTATCAGATGAAGACTTTATAATTAAAAAAACTATAAAATAATTTTATATGACTGATTGGACAAAAAAAATTGGTCAATCATAATCCATGACCTTATCTCATAGATTCCACATAGATCCTAATAAGTTACTTCGAATTTAACTATTGATTTAGCTAAAAGTATTTTTGATTGACACAATTCTAACACTAGTACCTACTTGTAAATTATTTATTAAACACGGTATTATGGCTGTTTTATGTACCTAGATAGATAAGATTATTAAAATAAACAATAAAATATTTAAATGTAAAAATATTATGGACAATGACAAGACCGATTATTATGTTTTTATGGCTCTGAAATAGTTTGAAGAGATAATTATAAATTTTTATTTTATAATTTTATTTTAATGACATTTGTATAATAGCTATTTGTGAAAGTTTTATACAATTTACATATTAACTGACAGAGATAATTCAGTTATGCAATTGCTTACTTCATTATAAACTGGGAGTTTTTTTGATACACTTAAGCCCTAACAACATTCCAGAAGATACACTGGATTTTCTAGTTTATTTAATTTAAATATAGTTTAAAGTTCAAAATTGAAGTTTATTTTGTAGAGCTTCTTTTTTTCTCATTGACCCACTGGTCCTGGACGACTTCATCTCTTTTGCTGCAGACCAAATTTCTTCTTGTAAACACTTCAGTCTACCTGTTTCTTGTTTTCCTACAAATTGTTACGAATAACTGGCAATAGTGGTTTTAGTTCTTTTATGTAGCATGTGGCCAAACCTAGGCTTCTCTGCTCTATTACCTCTATGCTGGACATTACTCCGTGAGAGATCTTATTGTCATCTTTGGTCTCTTCAATTTTTTTTCTTTCTAAATTTCTGAGAAACCCCATTTTTGTTGCCCTATGTCTGAATTATCTTTTTCTGTTCAGGACTTACAAGTGTATTGAGTTCCGGTTTAGAAACCCTCTTTTTAACGTTGTTAAACATCCTGTTTGCTGCTCCTATATGTTCCTTTATTTGATATCGATCTAATATTCTCTGATAAGTGGGCTCCCACATATTAGAAATATACAACCTTTAAAGAAAAAAATTACAAGAAGAAACTGATATTTTAATCGTTCTAATACACTTTTATAAGCTTGGATATTTATCCATTAGCCCAGTTGATCGTTTTACCTTAAAACATTAATAAATTCCTTTTCTATTGTGTACATAAATGTAGTAATATAAAATGCTGCATTAACCTTTCTAAAAACATCAATAACTAAAAGAAAACATATAACTGAAAACATAAAAATAAATTAAAAATGCAATTCTCTATTAAATATTATTAAATTACAACAATATCCCCTGCTTCATTTTGTGGTCATCGACCGGTTTCGGGCGTTCGCCCATCTTCAGGATGCGTTTTTCAAATAGTATGACAACACAGACTTGCACAGAGTAAGTCGATGCTCTGTGCAAGTCTGTGTTGTCACACTGTCTGAAAAAACGCATCCTGAAGATGGGCGAACGCCCGAAACCGGTCGATGACCACAAAAATGAAGCAGGTTACCATGGAAAATGTCTCCGATACTTTCCAGCTCTGCGGAATCAACCCCCACAACAACCTGATATATAGCATTGAAGTGATAAGACATGCTTCATCTTCTCTTTATCACATAGTGAAACAAATGAAACAGTACACATTTCTTGCACCACTAAAATTCAAATTTAGCGTTTTAGACTCGTGTTTCATAATGTAGGTAGTTTTGTGTTGCGTGTTACTGCAAAATAAATAGATAATTTTTATATCAGCTGTAAAAAGAAGAGTTTTGCATATTAATCAATCGATCATAAATTTTTTTTTTAATCAATCTCATTTTATCTAGTATTGGGGTCAAACAGACTCCCAGGCTAAATATTTTGACATTCACTAGATAGGTGAAACCATTCTTTTGTCAGAGATTTAAACATTATTTATAACAAAATAACTTTTTACTGATTACCTTTCCTCAACTAGAAATGTTGGCAGATGTGAATCGAGGAATATCAAAACTTTTTGTGTGCGTATATTTAATGTTCAGACTATCAATAATTTATAGTAAATTACATGATAAGTTGTTTTCACTTCTAAGGAAGTTCTAAGGAACAAAATCAAGCCACTTAACACGCCAACATCTTTTTAAACTTCCTAGAAAATAAGCTATAATATTTATGCTTACATTTTACAATCCAAGTCTTTCGAATCATGCATTTTCACATTTTTGAAATTTGTTCTGAGAAGTATTATTATTATTATTATTATTATTATCCAACCTCGGGTGGGCTATATCCCGGCACTGCAGCCAACAGAGGCTTATTGTGCCACCCCCGACAGTTCCTAGTAGACAAACCCTCCCTCCTTAAGGAGTTTGAGGACCTTCACCACACCGGTCATTTTGAGCTACTAGCTCCTCAGGTCGCAAAGTACCAAAGGTTTCATACCTCAATTTGATTATTGCAACGCAATCGAACAACAGATGGGAGGCCGTTTCCTCCTCTTCCTGACATAGTCTGCACAAGGGTTCCGCTCGAATGAGTCCTACCTTGTACAGATGTTTCCTGAAACCTAGTGGAATGAGGCTCACCCCCCCCGATTCTATTCTATTCCTGAACCTACCATGACCCTAAATAGTCCCGTCACCAGAGAAATCTGGCTCCTACTCAGACCAAGAGTCATTTGGGTTCTTCGTTTACACAGTCCTGGCATCATCCTTTTACTGTGTATAACACCCGGGTCTGAGAACTAAAAAGAATTGGTAACGTTATTGCGTCATATCATGGAAAGTTCTTTTTAGAAATTGATTTGATTTTGTTCTCAGACCGTTAGCGATACCTACCCGAACGTTATCACAACTTTTATTTTTAGCTATGATTGTGGTGTCATCCGCATAAAACAAGAAGCTTCGTGAGCATTCAACATCATTGTAATTGATTTGATTTTGTTCTGAAATTCTTTAAAAAATAAAATAATTTATCACATGATATATTAACTTATTTGTTCACTTTTAGTCTGCATTTTAAATTTATCACAATATTTTTACACTCCCCGATTCACATGTGCTAAAACATTCTAGTTCAGGAGAAATAATAAGAAAAACGGTAATTTTAGTATAGGAAATTTGTAATAAAGTGGAGTGGTCCTAAAACAGAGTCTGGAAGAACTCCAGACTTTACCGGTTTTAATTCCGATCTTTCTCCTTTTTGTAACACCTATTGCTTTCTACCTATTAGATATTGCTTAAAAAAGTCCCAACTGAACACCATCTATGCCATACTTATGCAATTTGTTTAATAATATTTTGTGTGATACTATATCAGGAGCTTTTTTTTCAAATCACAAAACGTAATCTCAGATATTTCTTTTATTTCAGAGGCTTGAAATATTTTCTCAACTAAGGCACAACATATGGCATGTTGTGTTGAATTGTTTGCCCTATAGCTATACTGGATTCTTATGAAATAGGCCTATAGTTAGTGTTCTTTACTTTATTATTCTATTTTCATGTAAGTAGGTTTATTTATTGTTTCTTGTATCTATATTTTAATAGTGTGTAGCTGATATAGGTTATTTTTTCTGTATTTTTTGTGTCTTGATTTTGCTTTATTTTAATTTTGTCCTAGCTTATTTTTATAATTTTAAAGGCTAATTAGGCATTAATTCAAATAAAGTTTCTCACTAACCATGGTAATTTTCTTTTATTTAGATTTTTATTTCTTTTATGTTGTATTACTGTAATATATTTTCCTACTTTGGTTTTTATTTTGTTTATCTTTTGTTATCCTTCGGCAGACGGGTTAACTCTTGCCTAGGTATACTACTTGGCAAAATATTTTCTTCTTTGTAATTCTTTATGGAAATAAAGTTATATTTTATTATTATTAGTCCTGACCACTTAGCTATCTATTTGACAAGGCTTCTACCCTTTTTACGACATCTTTCACTTCTGTTTGCTCCATATGGCTTTGCTTTTGTCTATGGCTATAACATCCTGCCTTTTCTACTTTTAATTCCGAACATCTTTCTCACCATAGCTTCTTTGGATAGTCTGAAGCGTTTTTGTCGTGTAAGCCTAAGATTCAGCAATATACAGTAGACAGGACATATGCATGATACATATGTAGTTCTAAAACCGTATGTATTCATTAGGAACAAACTTCATTACACTCCTGGCCATTCGAAATTGATTAACAGCTTTCAGTAAACTCTTTCCGTAATACACCTTATTTTTACATTTTGAACAAATATAACTCTGATTTTGATGTTTAACAAATAGAACGGTTTTTGTCATTATTAATAATCTATCTTACTTCTCTATTAATTAAACTATTAATTGATTATTATTTTTTTTTTACAGGTAATGCGGGAGTGGTTGCTAACGGGAGTGCTTTTTATACTTTATTATCAAAATAAATTGATTATTTTAACTAGTGCGTTATAACAAAGTTCATCCACGGATATTCCAAATTCCGCCCAGAACTAGTAATGCGTTTCTTCTATTTTGCGATTATAATACTTTAAACTGTGTCCAGTGTCCAGTGCAATGAAGAGAAAGAAGAGAAGACATCGATGGATATGCAACTGCAAGAGATTGTTACATATTCCAACCTACAGCAATAAAGGTAGGCTGGGGAATTATAGTGGTCCATGTTTATGTTGACTTTATGTGGCACTCTGGGATTCTCTGCAATAGTATTGCTATAAAAATATTAGAATAAAATGAGCTCAGTTTAAATAATTACAGAATAATTATAATTCCTTCTAATTATTATGTCATATTGCATGCATTTTTGCTGTATAAATTCTATATTTCTTAGGCCTTTTTAAAGATTGATTATTTGGTATTAATGAAAGTGCGATATATTATTAATTACTTGTAACATTTTGTTTAGTAAAAGTCTTCCTTCTGGAAAATGCTTAGATTTTTTTGAGTTTACTTGTTCATTCAAAATAGTTTCATTAATAAATTCGTTAAATATATTAATAAATTTTGAAATAATTTATGACAACAATGATATTTTGCATGATCCTGTTTATACAGTTAATAATTGGAATTATAATTATTTAATAAAACATTTATATGGCCACTATTAATATCCTTCTTCGGAACTTCCAGTCCAGGTAGAGCAGAGTCGGTGAGTGAATTCTTGATATGTTTATTATTTTCATGCTTGACATCAATTCTTGACATGTTTGCAGGTTGTAGTTGTATACTATCGACCAATAATCCCAATTAAACACTATTTTAAAGATATTCACCCAAATAATTCTAGAACGATCAATATTAATGTGATGACGACTAAGTGCGTTGCCGGAAATGCAATGCGTCTTTAGAAAACGACGGTTATGCCTTGACAACTTATTTATTTTGATAGTATTTCTCAATTTGAGTTAGAATATAAACGCAGTGACTTTTTTGCAATATTTGTGGATTCTTTTAATAGTTTGAATCTTAACCTCTTGTGGTATAGAATTAGTATTTTTAAAAAATATTCATGAAAATGCAAACATTAGAGTGAAATCGGGAGGGGCATTAAGCGAAGAAATAAAATCAACTAAAAGGATTCTTCAAGGGAAAGTGCTTTCTGATTACCTGTTTAGCTTATTTATCAACGACGTTGAAGATTTCTTTCGAGTAAATGGGATATTAGGTATTCCGCTAACTTCCAGCTGTGAATACTCTTATCTCTAAGTGCTGCCGATAAGGAGATTTTCTTGGCCCACTCCCTTCTTATATAAGCATAAAACTGAATCTACTAGCCAAAGTAGACGGTTGTTTCTGTTGATGTTGTTTTCACTTTTGTAAGTAGAGTTATGTATGGCCGTATAGATTGTCTGTGTGAACATATCAATTGATGTATTAATGTCTTCAGTTGTTTCATAATGAGTAGCTATTGTCAGGAGCCGGTTTATGTCATGTCTGTAGGTATCCCACTCAATTTTTCTAGTGACTAGTTTTGGCCTTGGCTCACTATGGGTGTGAAACCTGCATAGTACTGGAAGATGGTCAGAATCTAGTTCGTTCATTGAATCCAGATATATGGTTACGTTAATGTTGAGTGACAATGCAATGTCCAGTATGTCGGGTTGGTAGTTACATTGAGAGGGGTAGAAGGTAAGCTCGTCTGGGGTAGAAATTAGAATGTGTAAGTAGTCTGGTACCGTTGTTGTTGGTGATTCGACATCCCCAATGTGTGTGCTTACTGTTAAGCTTCTAGTAATAGTGTACAGTTTTGTTTGCAAATAAGTTGAAGGTCGTCTTGCAGAAGTCGAGTGTTTGGTCTCAAGTAGGCTGATGTAATCGTTAGAGGTCCTCTGTCAGTACTTATCTGTATCGCTAGGTCTTCAAGATTATGAAGTGCAGGTAAAGAGAATTCATGGTGTCTGATATTTCTTTTCACGCAGAGGGCGACTTCTTCTGAAGCTATACATGTTGTATCCTGATATTTTAAGTCGTCCGTGGTGGTAAGGTGTGTTTCGGTGATGCAGGCAATATCAATGTTGTATCTAGTAAGAAAGTCTACAAATGTAGAGGTTCGTATTTTTAGTACATTCCGGTTTACTAGGGTTAAATTGTGTGCAGCGAGATATCTATGGTTGTCCATTGTTCGAAAAAATTAAGTTCTGCATCAAGTTGGTGATTAGTTGTTTCATATGTGGAATGAGAGGTGTGATTACTTTTAGGAGTATATCATTGATCAAAGTAATAATGGGTGAGTTAGGTTCAGAAGAGTGAATGGTTTGGTAGAGTTCTGATCAGGCGACCTACTTGTTTGTCGTCTTTGTGACCAGTAGTTAGGAGAAAGGTGGAAGAACGCAATAGTGGTAGTTTTTCACAAGTCTGGGAAGCCAAAATCTGATCCTAACAGTTATCGCCCAATTAGCCTCTTAAGCTCTCTCTCTAAAATACTAGAAAAACTAATCTACAAAAGACTCTTACAACACTTGGCAGACACAAACATAATTCCACAACATCAGTTCGGATTTAGAACAAGACATTCCCATTACATCAACTTAAAAGAATCGCAGAACACATTGTACAAAACTTCGAGGGCAGAAAATTCACAGCAGCTGTCTTTCTAGACGTAGCAGCCGCAGTGGACACATTTTGGCACTCTGAGCTACTCTACAAACTTAGAAACACAAATGCACCTGATTACATTATTCACATTATTGGATCCTTTCTACAGGACAGAACCTTGCAAGTAAGACTTAACAGCACGTACAGTACTAAACGACGAATTCTCGCTGGACTACCATAGGGGCAATCATGAGCCCAATACTTTTCAGTTTCTACTGCTCTGACATACCTGAACCTCCTTCAACGACACTAGCCACATACGCTGACGACACTATGGTAGCTTCTTCCAACCCACACTTAAACAGTAGCATCACTGACTGACTAAAAGACGTCTTTAGAATCAATATCAAACTGGTTCCAGCGATGGTAACTAAAGCTAAACGTTTCCAAAACTGAAGCAAAACTCTTCGCTCTGCGACTGTTTCGGAATGAGAACCTTCGTATTCTGCATATCAACAACCAAGAAGTCCCTTGGAAACAAAACGACCAAGGAGTGCGCTATCTCGCCGTGATCCTGGGCACAAGACTCACATGGAGACTACACATTAACACTAAACTACAACAAGCATACACCCGACTGAACCAGCTCTACCCACTCATTAACAGAAACACACCATCAAACACTTCTGCACCACACTTCTCTATAATACGCTTCTCAAACCTCTCCTGACATAGGCCTCCCATCTGGATCACACAGCAAGCAACACACTGACGAAATGATTACAGACATTTCAGAACAAAGTAGTACGAACAGCACTAAACGCACCCTGGTTTATCAGGAACACCGAAATACACAGAGAACTTGATACTGCAGACATACATACACACATGACCAAATTAACAGACCGCTTCTTCTTAACACTATTCTTAATACATTACCAACATCTATCACACTACCATATAGGCGAGCCTACCTCATCAAGAAGATTGAAATTCCCACTTTATCAAGACCTGTAATTTTTCCTCTTCTGTTTACCCGTATGTGTAAAGTTCTATGTGAACTGGTCCATATATTTTGATTGTAAATATTACAATATTTTCTATTTTTTTTTTTTGGAAAAATAAAATTAATATGAAAATGTAAAACAATTTTACTAATTTAGACATCATTTATAAAGATTTTCTTCTCTTTTTTTAAATTATTCTGAAATTGTTTAAAAATATGATTATAAAAAAAAAAAACAAGAAATAAACGGTTTCTTAATAGTATATTTTTTATTTATTTAATTTTAACATTAGAGAACAAAGTTAGCATGCCAATTTTTGTTAACTTCTTAATTGTTGAATATTTTTTGTTTTACTTATGTTTTTTCTATATTTTTACGTAATATTAATATTCTGGTTAATTATGGGTAAAACATAAACAATCATTAGGAATTCAGTAAGAATAGTTATACTGTTTTTTTTTTATTGTATAACGAGTACATAAAAGATCAGATTATATTTATTTTATTCTGATAACTAAACATAATGAACATTATAAGGAGATGTTTATATAGCGATTGCAGAGGAGTTTTAAAAGGAAAAAAGAATATCTTTATTGCTCTACGTTTTGATACCATTGGTTTGCTCTTACCCTAAGGAGCGCCTGAAGAAGGGCACCGCCAATGGTACCCGAAACGTAGAGCAATAAAGAATTCTTTTTTTTTTTAAAAATGGAAAAACTCCTCTGGCTATTGCCGTATAACATCTCGTTATAATTTTAGACCTGAACCTCCTTCAACGACACTAGCCACATATGCAGACAACACCATGCTAGCTTCTTCCTACACACACTTAAACAGTAGTATCTCTGACTAAAAGATGTTATTGTTTTTATACAATATCAAACTGGTTCCAGCGATGGAAACTAAAGTTAAACGTTTCCAAAACTGAGGCAAAACTCTTCACCAATCTTCATAATGTTGAAAACCATCATAATGAAAATTGGATTTAAAAAAAAAAAACTTATATCGAATGTTTTGATCGATTAATTTTTGTGATTAATTATATGATTTCATATTATCTTCAACTTTACAAATTTCTTGGTCAACCCACAGTCCAAGTAATCTTCTATTTGTGACATTTTCTAGAGATGAACCAGTCTTGTGCAGTAATCACAATTAGTTTCACCTGATTTTGGTGAGTATCTTACCTTTGATTGGCTTTGTTTTGAATGTTAAAGAGTTCTTCTCGCTTGTGATGGTTCATTAGCCGAGTATTTAGCTTTAAAACTTTGAATTTCTCTCTTCACTGATTCCTGTTATTCGTTCTTCGGTACAATAAGAGAAAGGTTCTTGCTTTTAAACATAACTGATCGTCCTAAGCTAGTTGTAGATCTTTCTCTGGCAGTTTTTTCGTCCATAGCTCTTTCATTTCTCCATATCTATCTTGAAGTAACTCTGTATCTTGGAAAACTGCAATTTTAGCCATTAGAAATGGGGAATATTGTTTTGTAATTTCTGATCAATCAGATATCAGGTATGCGATTAAAATAATTTACCTCTACTGTTTTGTTTTGAAAATTAGGCAAAAACAAGGGGTAGATATCTTCGCCCGATCATCCTATGCTTCGAAAAACTTCTTTTTTTCTTTATCTAACTGCTAGGAAGTATGCGATAGCACCAAATTCTTGAACTTTAGTGATTCACCGGATCATTATTTATTAATATTTGACTGTACGGAGGGATTAAGACCTATACTATACAAAGCCCGCTAGGCTCCCATATAGCTGTTCCAAAAAAAAAAAAAAAAAAAAACAACCGGTCTATAACAAAAATCCATACCTGGGTCTAATCTATCTGAAATTTACCGCTGTGCGAACAAATCGGATCATACCTTAAAGGGAAATAATCTACTAAACTCTTCCACAGACATCCTGTTCCGATCAAAGAGGTAGTGAACTTAGAAGGTATGTTTCCCTCACAAGACCTGTTTTTTCAAAATTTAGATTCTCCCACTGATAGAAAATTGAAGAAAACTGTAAAAATTATAAATTTGAAGAAAATGTATTAATTAGAGGCAGAGAATGTTGTGTGAATGTTTCATACCAGATTTTCTTTTGAGATATTCTGTTCACACACTAACGTATATGCTACACAGAAACCATCCACTAAAATTTCTCTCCCATCCTATTCCGATGGTCTTGAAAAACTGTGTTTGCGGTGAGAAATCAATTTAATATATCGGATACACGATCGGAACAAATAAAATAATTTTCCTATGCTTTTTTTTAAATTAACAAACAATAAAACATTGAGAAATATCACGTTTATAATGCAGCGCTACAGTCGTTTCTCACCATATCATCAAATTCTTGCTGAGATATAAATGTTTATGCTTTTTGAAAAATTTGTTTAGTTGCCTTTCAAAACTGGATGATCCAAGTTATTTATTCTCATAATCTTCATAAAATATTATTAATTAATCGTTCAACAATTTTATAATATTGAAATTATTTAATTTGTATAACAAAAATCACATGTGACCATTATATTATTTTATAAAAAAAAACACATATGATTCACATTAAGAATGGTGAATTTAACCATGTTTGGTTGACAAGAAAAAAATTATTGTTTTCAAAAACAAGTTACAAGGCTTACAATACATCTCGGTACATCATCATCACGTTAACACTATTATGCAAAAAGGCGCTGAATATCATGAACGATGGGAACAATGTTTAATACAGGGAATAAAGAGCCTAGGTAAGTTAAGTTATATATATAAAATATGGAGATAAGTTTTTTTTATAAGTAGACATTTTTTAGTTCGAAATTGATAAATAGTTAATATTTTTTTTTCTCTTTGTTGGGAGTGAAAGTTGAAGAATGAAGCAAAAAATGTCTAGTGACTGGAAAAACTTTAAACATGGTTTTTATGGTTATTTAACTCATAAAAACTACAGTTTTAGAACTTAATTTTGTTCGATTATTTTTTCAAATAACAAATATATTATCAGGTATAATTCAGCCACCAAAATTTTGTCCGTTCCTTTGTTCTTTAAGAACAGAAAAAAGAAAGACAGAAATAGACTAAAAGCGCTGCCTTATTTTCACACATATGTATATATGTATCTGTGAACAAAAATTGCAGTAATATCATCGGAATTTGATGTTCCCGTTTAATATACCAACATCCACAGATTTTAGGTTTCGGGCAAAATACATCTACATGAAATTCCATCCTATCAGCAGTGTATAGCATAGTGGTAGCACGCTGTAGTACCAAGCCCAGCAGTGCTCCCCTTAAATTTTCTCTTCCTTAGGGAATCTCTACAGCTTACTGTCCGATAATGGACAGTATTGTCTGTATTGAGGACGGCAGAATACTGTGAAGGCTCCAGAAAGAACAATAGATTTTTCAGTTCGTACTGCACTCACTATTCTCTAAAAAAAAAAAAAATAATAAAATAAGAACCCTATAATCATCTAGTTCCAAAAATGATCACTAGGTTTCAGTGAATGTTAGTATAAGCAATCTAGCTATTAGTAATACTTCTAAAAACCACTAGCAGATCACAGCACCTATAGTCACTGAAGTTATTAGGTTGAGTTTATTTTCTAATCTTGATGTTCAAAAGTGGATTATTACAAGAAAAACAAAAATGAAGAAGTTACCGGAAAACCATATATTTCTGTTATTATCACGACTAGAGTAATTAGTAGTATGCGAGCCCTAATCCGAAAACACCTTCTCTTTTTTTTAAGTTTCAGTCAAGCCCCCTCGCGCCCAAAATTGGCTTTTTTCCCGGTGAATAACTCAATTTCGTAAATTTAAAACGATCCCAATACTTCCTCTCTTACAAGCAGCTGGAGAAAGTAAAGAAGCTGTAAAGTGAAAGGACCTTAGATAGCAATAATAGATATTTATTATATAACTAGAAGTGCCTTACCCTGGAATCCTATATAAGCGGAATTTATATTTTCAAAATGTTATTCCTTTATGTTTTAATAGCAGTTTTATACGAGACACTGCTTACGTTGGCATCTCTTTATTTTCCTCAGTGTTTCTATAGGCAATAAAGATATTTTTACAGATTTTTACATAATAATTTAAATGTCCAAGTATTTTTTTATTTTATTTTTGGCCTTTACAGGTGTTGGTGTTGCAATTGGTATATTAGCATCAACTCTCATATTTAAACGTAAGTCTCAATTTTAATTAATTTTTATTTATAATGGAACCCGGTTAGTTTATGTTATTCGGGTGATTAACTAGATTTATTAATTACAGATTTATCATTTTCTTCATAAACTAAAATTTCTCAATGGGGTTTCTACGTTTTAACTCATTGTTTAAGAGCAAAAGAAATATCTAGGTTTCTTCTCAGATATCGTTAGAGAAAAAGCTTACAGAAAGATATTTTTAAGTATTTCTGTAAGGCCGGCCTTCTTTGCCCGACTTGCCAAATCTTACTCAGCCTTCCTTTAAGTCTGTTCGCACCAATTTGCAGCAACCCTCTTCAGTTTGGTTGCTGCTATTCTTGGCAAATGTCCAGTTATTTAGATAGATCTTTTCCATAATTTTTACTGTTTACCTAACTCCATGTAGACCTAGCGTCTGGACTGGAATTATCATCTTTATTGTTAGGAGTTTTCTTCCGTGCATACTTAATGAAGCCAGGAATACTATATAGTAGGGGGGATCTACTTTAGATGGATTCAGTTAGTTGTTGTTATGTATTTCCTTTTGGTATTCCTTGGAGGTCCCTCTTTTTTCACCAGTATTATTCCTCATCTCTCATCTGAATTTTTTTGTTCACACATAGTCAACAGCCTATCAAACATGTTCATTCCATCTTTTATCCAGATCATTCTCAAGGTGCTTCCGTAAACAATCGAATTGTATACCAAACATAGGTGTTAAAAATGTTAAGTGCAGCTTTTAGGTTCTGTAGTTGGAAAGGCTTCATTCTTGTATTTGGATTTGGCAATTGCTTTGTCTTACAATATGGTCTGAACTGGTGTTTTCTCCTTTATCCGTCTCGTTTTGCGGAAATTCCTTGATGAACATTCTACATGGACACATGAAACTATTACTACTACTACACTGGCACTACAGTCCAAAATAGACCAGGGCCTCATCAACAACTTTCTTCCACTCGTCTCTGTCAGTTGCCACTCTTCTCCATCTTCTTACACCCAATTCCGCGAGGTCTTCCTGGACATCGTCGGTCCACCTCTTACGAGGCCTACTTTTCTTTCTTGCTCCTCCTGGATTCCCATATAAAAGTCTTTTCGGAAGCCGCTCTTCCTCCATCCTCTCAACGTGCCCCAACCACCTCAAACGAGCCTGTTTTACACTGGCCACTATATTCTCATTTTCGTATATCTGGTACAATTCTACATTCTTTCTAGCGCGCCACTGTCCATCCACCATCTTGGCTCCAAACAGCTTCCTCAGTACCTTGCGCTCCCAAACCCCTAGTACATTCTCCGAAGACTTGGTCAAGACCTAGGTCTCAACGCGTATGGGACAAAAGGCTTTATGATTATCTTATACAGCACTATTTTGGCATCCCGTGATAACATCTTAAAGCGGAGCGCTTTAGACAGTGCAAATAAACATCTGTTGCCCGCCGCAATCCTAGATTTTATTTCATCTTCAATTTCATTTTTGTGTGTCACGACTGCTCCCAAATATTTAAATGCGTCAGTTCCCGGAAAGATGTACCCCAACATTTGTACATTTGCTGGATTTGTTGCTTGGTTCCTCGTAGTTTACATGTACTTTGTCTTTTTTTCATCCATCGCTGAGCGCTCAAATTCTTGGAGCATACCAGCTAACGATTCTATTGTACGTCCTGTGAGCAAACGCATCATGCGCATACGCAAGATGCTGGGTCATTCTATTGAAGATATGTCCTCCGGGGTTGGTTCTAATACCTCTTAAGGCGCACTCCAAGGCCAGGTCGAATAATATGGGAGATATTGGATCGCCCTGCCTGAGGCCGCGGTAACTCTAAATTGATCTGACAGGGAATTCTGAATCTTCACCTTACAGTTGGTATCGTTCAGGCTAATCTTTACCAATCTTATTAGCTTTTCGGGTATTCCCAAGCTTCTCATAGCTGTTAGCATTTCCTTCCATGTCAAACGAATCATAGGCTTGCTGAAAATCTATAAACAAGTAGTGTAGGTCCACATTGTGCTCGTAAGTGTTTTCCAGCATTTGCCTGACAGAGAAGATATGGTCAACTGTTGATCGGTTCTTCCTAAATCCACACTGGTAGTCACCAATTACTCTCTCTGCCCACTTTGACAGCCTATTACTTATTGCTTACAGCAATGCAATTCCTCTATAATTTTCGCAGTTAAGTTTATCACCCTTCTTATATATGGGACATAAAGACACATGAAACACTCTTTCTTTCATAAATATATAAACACATATTATTTATATTACACATATCACATTACATAATATGCTTGAGTTTTCATATTCCATTTCTTAAAATGCAGATAACTAAACATTTGGTAAGAATTATATGATAGAAAGTTTGTTCAATTATTTATGGACACTGAAACACTATTTCTTTATATTACGAATGGTTTAGCCATTACTTGACCTTTCATATTTCATTTCTCGCAATGGCACTCTGGATAACTTCCTTTCTTTCTTCATACTCGGTCAAAGACTTTTGAAGTGGTCTATAGAGAATACATTTTTTGCTTCTCCATTCTATAATAGATTTTTATTAAACTTGCATCATCCGCATATATTAGATCTATACTCTCTAGTATATCTCTTCTAAGTTGCTTTCTTCTATCCCTCTAAGGTGCTTTTCAAGGATTTTGATTTTTACTTTGCTTGGTACACTGGAATATTCCCAGTTATTCCTCTTTTTGAATTTTATAACAACTAACCAACTCTCTGGAAGTTTTCTTATTTTTTAAACTAGGATGAGAAGTAGGTAGCAGTTGTTCACCCTTGCTTTTCAGATGTGATATGATACATTTCCACTTCTTTCCAAACTTAAGATTGAATAGTGCCACTAACTTCTTTCTTCCTGATGAAGTGTAGCGTTCCTGTGGGTCCCTGGACATGCAGGAATAAATTATAACGAAGTCGCGGACAAAGCAGCGAAGGAAGCAGCACTACTCCCAAATAAGCAAGAACTCATTCTGCCATCTCATTGGACAAATCACCTGAAGAAAGAGCCAATTGCCCTGTGTAAGAGAGAATGGGAATTCATGCCAACTGCAAATAAACTGAGAAATATTAAGAACTCCCCAAGGAGATAGATGGCGTCACATCGAGCTGTTCGACGAGAAGAAGTTGTATTGGCAAGATTGCGCTTAGGCCATACTCTGCTAACACACACAGATACCTGATTCGTAGTGAGCAACCGCCGATATGTAACGTTTGCTTGATACCATTGTCTGTCCGCCACATTCTAATTGAATGTCCACAATATGCTAGTGCTAGAGAAAAATTGAATATGCCAAACAATCTGAAAGAGACCCTAGATGATGAATGTAGCGTAAACAAAACAATACAATTCCTTAGAGACAATTCAGCTATTTAATTTATTCTGAGCATGTATCAGAAATTGCACTTGGAAAGATTGGTCGGATGAAAAGTGTGATTAAGTGCATACACCGGCTGAACGCAAGGTTAAAAGACCTTAGTTGTTGTGCCCATTCAACAAAACAAAACACACACCTGATGAAGTCAACTTTATTTAACTAGCTTATTTTTCTCTTATTATTTCCAGAGATTCTTCTGTTTGAACATCTTTTCAATTTCATCACCTCAAATGTATACCACTAGTGTATACTTTGAAAATGAAATAGCTTTACAATTTATTGTTTACAAAATGGGAGGCTCCGAGAAAAGAAACCATAAGAAGCCATGAGTAATAAATGTTGAATATATGGATAGGCATGCAATGTATATAAGTATATTTTCGGTCCTTGTATATATTAGAAATATTACGAAATAATTGGACAGTGTAAATGTTTTCAGCATTGTGTGTATACTATATAATGTTTTGGAAAAACATCATATATATTTAGTTAGTTCGATAACTTTGTTATAGAAATTCAAACCAATGCGTCATTCCACCACCTACTGGTTGAAACAATTCCCTGAGGGTTGGTTGTAGCTGTTTGTTTACATTTCATTGTGTTTACCAAACCTTCAATTTCTAGTTGAATTATTCATGTACCTAGTTATTAAATTGAATACAGTAATACAAAAAAAAAATTAAATTAATTAGTTTTTAATTAGATATCGAATTATAAATTATATTAGTTTTATTGCGTTTATTCTCTTAAATACTATTAGATTATGGGCGAGTCAATTATATATATAGTGAATATATAGAGAAAAATTGAATATGCCAAACAATCTGAAAGAGACCCTAGATGATGAATGTAGCGTAAACAAAACAATACAATTCCTTAGAGACAATTCAGCTATTTAATTTATTCAATATATACGGTCGAGCCGAATAATAGTGAATATGGCCCGAGTCTGTGATATATATATATATATATATATCACAGACTCGGGCCATTCACTATTATTCGGTGAAGTAGAACATTATACACTAAAATTCTGGTGTGAATCATTCACACTACCTTCTCCTGTTAGTACAATTATATATATATAATGATAAATTCTCTTATCATTCTAACTCAAATTTTACATACATATGTTGCGTCGCCTTGCAAGGTTTGTTTGTCAGTAATACTACAACTTCTACGCACGCCCGGTCTGATACGCCCTGGTCGTCCGGCCAGATATCTTGTTTAATTCTCTCCCGTCAATTTTTTGACGTGTTAGGGTGATTTTCGCGCTTCTCTAAGTTTTTGTAATGATTACTATCAACAATAACCACCCAGGAACTAGCTGTTATGCGCAGAGATTATATAAGGGGGCCTTTACAGTCCCCCGGTTTCCTGAGTGCAGTACACTCACCAGAACACTACACCATACATCTACACTGACAAGCACACTTACAGACCACACTCGAGGGCTACTTTCCCGAGAGCCCCGAAAGGGGGAGCAGGTCTAGAGGCTCTAAGGAGGCAGCCCTCCGCTGGATACGGGAGCTGTGGGCCGATAACCGGCACTCCTTAAAAATCGTTATCACGGAAGCTGGAAGCAATGGAGGCCAAGAAGAACTGTGGGCCAATCCTGATGATGACTATTAATAATAATAATAATAATAATCTGTATGTATAAAAATTCAGCATCCGTATGTTTGTGGCCGCAAAACTCGAAATGTAGTCAATGGATTGACTTGAAATTTTTACACAACGTTTTAACATTTCTGTATAAGAGTGTTTATATATATTTTTTATTACGAACTTCCCATGGAAACGGGAAATTCTCTGACCGTTTGGCAAAAAATAACCAGACGCAGTCGCGTTGCGATCGTGGCGCGCTCTTTGCCGAAGATATTTTGCACAGAATACGCCAAGAAACGCCAATCATGGCGCTTAGATTTCACAGAAGAAATATATACAATGAAGCGTCTTGCAATGTGTGGCAAGTTGTTGGCACTATTGAGAGTAACAACAGTATCGAATAGATCGATCAATGCAATATTCGAGAGAAAATTGTTCAGAGAGTGATTCATACACCAGAAATGACTTACTGCTATTCGTCCAAGAAAATACACTGAAACTCCTTGAAGAACAAAAGATAAGTTTTTGATTACCATCATACAACCAATCCGGTGGATTTACTTTTTGGGACGCTCCAGATGGAACTGGAAAAAAGTTTTTAATTTCTTTAATCCTGGCTAAAATCCGTTCAAATGGCCATATTGCCGTTAGCACTTGCTTCTTTCAGGTAATGCTGCTACGTTGCTGGAAGGAGGTAGAACAGCGCATTCAGCTCTTGAAAACATTTTTTCTTTCTTTCCTTTCAGTTCAGAGCAACGCAAAGTAGGGTATTAAATTGAATGATGTGTTTTCTTGCTGAATCTATGTTAACTATAATACTTTCTATTTACTTCGCTAATAATTAAAATCAGACTGAGTCACAGCTAAGCGTGGCCGGGTTTAGCTAGTAACAATAATAATAATAATAATAATAATAATAATAACAATAATAATAATAATAATTACTATATTTTTTCTAGTTGATATTTTATGTAATTTCTTGCATAGGCAAAAGATGGGCCTTTTTAATTGGAGCGGGCTATGGTCTGGGCATGGCGGTGGCTGGTTGTAATTACGAACTATATGAAAAAGAACTTCTTCCACCCTGTGATGATGAGAAAAAGGTTACAAAGAAAAAGAAAAAATAAAATTCACTAATGTAATGATTGTTTTAACATTTCCTTCCCCCTTTTTTTTTTATAGAAATAGAACTAAATAAATAAGAGTTGTTTGTGAATTTTTGTATTCAATCAATTTAGAATAAAGGTTGACTTCGTACAACCAAATTATAGCAACCACTCACTTACAATTACTTCTTAATGCCAAGTAGTAGCATAAATCAAACAAATCTGGTATGAAACCCTCATATCATTTTCTCTTACTCCAATTTACATCATTATAATTGGTTAATTATCTTCAAACATATAATTTCTACTAGAAATTTTCTAACCATCAATTTACATGAATGGGAGAATATTAACTTTATAAAAAGGCTTTAGAGGAAAGCGTAAATTTCCTCCTTCCTCAAGAAATCCTCCCTTAAATGAGTTTTCTTGAAAAAACTTGTTTAACAGAAGTGATAGGTCTGTGTGTATTTATAGGTATAGGGTAAAGCTAGAAGAGATGACGGAAATAGGAGAGAAGACGCAGGCTTTACTTCTCTTCAGAACATCAGAGACATTTTCCGTGGTAGCCTGCTTCATTTTGTGGTCATCGACCGGTTTCGGGCGTTCGCCTATCTTCAGGAAAAAGGCCATTAGGTTACAAAGAGCTTTTCGCTACAAAATTAAATAAATGTTATCGTCGTAATTTTCTGCTTGCAGGAAAGGGTGAAAATGATAGAAAAAGGCTTATATTGTTTAATAAGCCTTTTATATTTAATTTAAATAAAATTATGTAAAACATTCGGTTATGTAAACTGGTTTTGTTCTATGCAAGTTAGCGTTATCGCACCGTTTATCAAGATATCCTGATAATGGACGAACGCCCAAAACCGGTTGACACTAAAAACTAAAGCAGACTATCACGGGATTTGGGCTCACAGGGTTTTGGGCGTTCGTCCATAATCAGGATATCTTGATAAACGGTGCGATAACGCTAACTTGCATAGAACAAAACCAGTTTTACATAACCGAATGTTTTAAATAATTTTATTTAAAATTAAATATAAAAAGCTTACTTCAATTTTATTCTTTACAATATAAGCCTTTTACTACCATTTTCACCCTTTCCAGCAAGCAGAAAATTGCGACGATAACATTTATTTAATTTTGTGGTGAAAAGCTCTTTGTAACCTAATGGCCTTTTTCCTGAAGATAGTCGATGACCACAAAATGAAGCAGGCTACCACGGAAAATGTCTCTGATGCTTTCCAGCTCTACGGAACCAACCACCACAACATTTACTTCTCTTGTTTCCCACCATGTGGCGTCATGGAAGTTAGTCTAGGAGTAGAGAGATCAGAAGCGAACGTATTGAAAAATTCTTCAATTATTTTGTGTATTCTTCCGTGTTATACGAACATTTATACGCAACAGCTATAAATAAATAAATGAATTTTCATAATGCTTAGTAATTTTTTTCTTTTTTTATATACTATATTAATTGCAATCGAAATGAAAGATTTCCTATCTGTCGTTAAAGTTGGGCTCGTAGACATAGTATTTACCAAGTTTCATGTTTCGATCAGTCGTGTTACCTTCATAGAGGAGTGGTCTCCTACTTATTGGTGCTTCGTCATTTATCCTAACATAGTAGTAGAGACGGCCAAATGTAGTGTATTTGTATTTTGTTTCTGGAATAAATGAGAATGTCTTTATTTTGAAAAATAACAGTTTTACTTTCTCTTACTACTATAGGTAAGAGGAAGTATTGTAATCGTGTTAAATTTTCGATATCGTTGGAAAATATTCGTTTGAGGTCCCTTGAGTCCAAAAAAGTGGTTTTAGGCAAATGGTCTTGGTGTGTGTATGTATGTGAACAAGCATAGCTCAAAAACGAAAAACCGTAGAAAGTTGAACTTGATATCCGTTTAGGTATCTCCATGGGATCTGACAGTGCGTTATCTGTCAAAATTCATCCACCGGAGATACCACTTTACGGTACTTAAGTTGTTAATCTTTTACGTTTTAGCAATTTCCTCAAAAATGGCTCCAAGATTTTTTAAACTCGTTACATCAACTACAATACTAATAGCTACAAATTATTTGAAAAATTTCTCCAGAAAAATTCATTTAAGGGCACTTTTGGGGGGGGGGAGGGCTGGGGTTAGGTTTTCATCTTACTACCATTTCAGTTATTAGACAATTCTGTCATCTAAATAATATTAATAAAATTTATATGTTGTTGAAATTCCGAGTTTGAAAAAATCGGATAACCGGAAGTGCGTTTATTTTACAACTTTATTAAATGATTTATTCTCTTCTTCGCAATTTTCTCAAAAATAGCTCATACGATTTTCTTGAAACTTTGTATATAAACTAAACATAGAAAGTTCTACAACTTTTAGCGAAAACATTTCTCTGTGAACATTCATTTAAGGGCACTTTTAGGGGAGGGGTGGGGTTACGTTTTTCTCTAAAGTGCTGTCACAGTTGATTATACAATTCTATCATCCAAACAGAATTAATTAGAAATAAATTGATGGCGAAAATTCCGAGTTTTAAGAAATTTAGTAAATCGGAAGTGCGCTTTTACTGAACAGTTTTTTTTTTCCAGTTTTCGACGAATTTCATTAAATTTGGTACACAAACTTTAAAATTTGTCGATTATAATTTTGAGAACAGGAGTAAGAGAAAGTTGTGTGAGTGTTTCACACCAGATTTTTTTTTGTAGATAATAGTAGTTGACATATGTTTTATAAGCATTATTTCTTTAATATATCTCCTATATTTTGATACAGAACATAACTGTGAAATATGCGTCATCTCTCCTAGCCTTATTTTATAACAAGTTTAATGAAAACAGTCGCAGGGTTATCATGGAAAAAAAGATTAGATTGGACCAGAGAGGAAGGACAACGCTGCTAACTTTTTTGTGGCTTATTGTGTCATCCTTCTTGTGTCTAGTAGAGGAATCCTCCCCTTCTTCATGAGGTCGTGGGCTTTCCCCACAAGTTCTTCTTGCGAAATAATTTCCTCCAATCTCAGCATGTTATCACACTACTTTGACAGAAACATCCTGATAATGGGGCGAACGCCCGAAACCGGTCGATGACCACAAAAAAAAGCAGGCTATCTATCATGGAAAATATCTCTGACGTCATTTTAGTTAACCTACAAATTTCTAGTTCCTCCATACTTAACTTTTGTACGATTATTTGGCTTAACTAAGTAATTCCCCTCAAGATTGTCTCAATTCACCACCCTTCTGAAAGTCTCAACATGTCTAAATTATCATATTATTTTCATTTTCTTTCTTATATGGATTTTTAATCATAATTGAACCCTTTCAGATTTGCCTAGCATATAATCTGAACTGTAAATGATCACTCGCCTGGATAAAACTCTTAATCTTCTTAACTAACAATATATCTGTATGCGTCACTCTAGTTCAGGTTTCAGTATGTCTGGTTTATACCCAGTAATATTTCTGCCTACCAATTCTATTAAAAGTCTCTTAGCATTAAGATAATATTTATATTACGTCATCGTATTCAGGTTCCAACATACGAGTATTAAGTTTGGACTTCATATGATTTTTCATTTTATTTTGAAATATTTTGTTAGAAAACACACACATATATGCACGCACCCATACATGCGATATATATACAAATATATGTATAGTTTATTCGCTGAAAACAATTTTTTTTTTTCTTAGGGAACCTCAAAACTCAGTTTCGAAAAATGTATGAAGAAAATTGTTTATCCGAGGTTGATAAAGGTGTTGCTTGGTAGTCTGGCAATGCAGTCACATTCAGGTAATTAGTTTGTGATGAATGAAGTATACTGGGTCTGTGATGATGTTGATTAATAGAATGACTGTTTTTTGGATGATGATATTATGATTTTTGAAATTGACGGTTTGCTTGAAATTTTAGTAAGCGCAGGTCTTTCTCCAAATGATTATTTCAAATTCATTTTTTCAGTTGGGAGACTATGAATTTACCTTGAATTTGTGTATTATCATCTATTGATAAATGAACGTTTGACATAGCCATACATAGTTGAGGATAATTTGGTTTGTAATTGATTTCAGAATAATGTTTGATTTTTCGGGCATCGATTTGACATGACTGGCATCAATCAATAAGTGAATACGAAGCGCCTATGTCGATTAACGCTTTTATCTTTTTGTTATTTATTTTAAGCATAATTAATAAATTATTTTGTCGTAGAATGCCGGAATCAATACAATTCTAGACGTTTGGCTGAACGCCTAGTTGTGTTTTGAATTAAACTTATATGCCTTAGCTGTGTGGCCTCGCTTTTCACATACCTGGCATGTTGGCACAAACCAACGGTTTCAAGTATTGCTACTATTAGTGTTAAATTTATTATTTATTACTATTATTATACCTTTGCCTTTTCATATAAGGCTACTTTGCCTGGAGATGATGTAATAGGATCCAAAGAGAGGGATCCATAGCAGGGAGAGAGAGACAAAAATGACAGGATCACTCTCTAGCTTAGGCCAGGATAGAGTGGGAGAAACTGCTTAAATACGCGACGGGAGAGTATTCAGGGAGTCTTATAGCAGAGTTCATACGGCAGTCATTACGCGTCATTAGCCTTTCTCTTTACCCCTCACTGCCATTCTATATATTTTAGTGTGAAGTCCAGGCAATCAGTGTTCTTTTATATTATATTGTGTTCAACTTCACTTCTAGTTTATTCGTCTAAACCAAACCATTTTCTCTCCTTCACAAACTCATTGTAGAAGCAAGAAGTAAAATATAAGGTTTTTCCTATACATCGCTTCTTCTTAGTCTTTGTACCGCTGTAACGATGTAGGATCTTGCAGAGACTTTTCTGCAACTTTCCCTATCCTGAACCTTCTCTCTCTCCTTCCTTACCCAATCCCATCCTCTCCCACCCTCTTGCAAGACCTGCTGAATATCCTGTACCCCCCCAGGTTCTCCTAGGCCTTCCACATTTTCTGGTACCCTGATCTCATATAACTTCCTTACTAGTATTCCCTCCAGCAATCTACAAACATGGCCGAACCAACGTAGCTGGCTGGTTACTATGATCTCCGGACATAACTTGCAGGTTCTTTCTGATGTACACATAATTGACTTTGTTCCTTCTATTTTCCTCAATTACCACATCTCCGAGCTTGGATCACGGACGCTTTTGTCTGTCTTTTCAGTGGATCTGCAGGAATACAGCCTTATATACAAACGGTGGGCAACCCTTCCAGCCACCGGGCCAACACCCGTGATCCAACATAAATTTTTGTTCCGCTATCGCAAAAATCTAAATTTTTAGAAAATAAATGGAAATATTGATAAAAACGAAAACTGAAACACTATAAAAGTATATGTGCTCCATTAGTGGCCATCAACTTACAGTACTAAATTTTCAAGTAGAACTTTTGGAACTTAAGGAGTGGCCAGACTTAAATGTACACGATTTTATAAAAAATCTATTCATTATTGAGGAATTTCCAAATATAATTAAACATACAAAGATAATATTATATTCTTAATTTGACTCCATGTGTGAACAAATGTAATCAAAATGTAGTACCACAAATCCAAGTGTGAAGCAGAATAACTAATGTGAATTTGAAAAAACTTACTTTCAAGTTGAACAAAAATTCAAGAAGAAATCGACTTTTTATCCAAATCTGTGCAGCATCAAATTTCGCTTTAAATAAAATTTTGTCATTCCTTGGATTTTTATGAAATGCGAAAGTACAATGCAACATCTTTTGGCAGGGAATAGAAATTGTTTCTTGTGTTCTTAAATTTTTCTTGATTTTCTTTGATTTCCATTGCTCTGTTTTAATTATTTAATGTTATCATCAACGAAACATAAAATAATAAATATAATATAGGTATTAAAAAAATTTCTTTAATAAAATAAATATGACCCACAAATTGTGACTTATGTTTGCCGCTTTAGAAACTTCTCGTATTTCTTAGAAAGTTTGTCTAAGGGTGTAAAAGATTTTTACCGCAGTTACCTCCCCATATTTTATCTCTTCGACGAAGGTATCTTTTTAGGACAGATGGGCTCATTACATATTTAAACGGTATGTATATACCTGCTCTATTCTTCGTCCCATTAACCTGTATATACTCACCGGCAAAAAATTTCCATTTGCTAAAAACCACTTTTTTGGACTCAGGGGACCTCAAAACGGATATTTCCGGTGAAAACTCGATATCAAAAATTTGACACGATTAAAATACTTAGGAGTAAGAGAAAGTAATAAATAGGATCATATAGAAAATTTAAAATAATTAATTAAAAAAGTGAACTAGAAGATTTTATTTACCTCTTTTTTAATTTTAATTTTCTAATTTTACATATTTTTTAGTGGGATGGTGCTAATACCGAATATTACCTCCTCTTGGCTTTATCACAGCTTCTAGGCGCCTCGGCATGCTCTGAAGCATGCAGGAAAGGAAATTTCGTTTTGTGACATTGGAGTCTGTTCGTCTTGAAGTGCCCTTTCTAGCGCCGGCAACGTCCCAGGAAAGACTCTCCGATCTCTTATCAGTCTTCCAAGCATATCCCACAGATGCTCTAAGGGATTCAAGTTAGGGCAATGGGCAGGCCAGTTTAGGAAGTCAATATTATAGTTATTAAGAAAGGCCTGCACTATGTGGGCTTTAACACAAACTCCTCACCTATCTCCGGCATGATGCTTGCTTGTACACACTTGCAATATACCCGCCAAATACCGAGCAGCAGTCATGGAACCTCCTCAAACGATCACTAACTCCGTACGTCTTTGTAAACTGATAGCTGCCCAAATCATCAGAAAAATCTCGTTAGAAACGCCTAGTAAGAACAAAATTGCAAAACTCTGACCTTCTCTTCCATACTCGTTCACAGCCCTCTGGAGCCCTTAAGGCAAATTTGGTCTCACTGCCCATTGCTCGATAGACCAATTGATGTATTGCCGAGCAAAGTCGGTGCACTCTGGTTTGTTCCGGACCCTCTTGTGGGGCGAAAAGCCATCTAATCTTGCTCATTCCATTTGAATCCAGCTGTTCTCTCGAGAAATTTGAGCTCCTCGACCTTCTTGGTGGCTATGAACTACTTCAACAGCTGTCAGATGACGATTTCGTAAAACTATCAATGCCAAGAAAAGGATCATCCCGCACGGTTTACTGGCTTTTGGTCGCCTGTCCTTCTTGAGTATGACCCTGTTACTCTGTAACGTTGCACTGCATCTCGCAAAGTTTGGTAGGGGAACACGAACAGCAATGGCTGCATATCTGTTGGAGCGGCCGTCATTAATAAGTGCTGCAGCATATGCGATATCCTCGGCACTAAGAGGTATTTTGAAATTCGTATTTTTAATTTTCTTAATCAAGGAACCAAGCTAAAACGAAGTTAAAGCAAATAAAAATCAATTCGAACTGAATAAAAATAAATAAATTGATAATTAACGAACACAAACTAGTAAACATTTTTGATTTAATTTTTTTTTAATACTAAAATTGAAATGTATAAAGTCAAATTTACTCTAGAAATGTTGACTATTAATCGCCAAAACAAAATAACTGGTGAAAACTTTACCAGCCATCAAAGTCAACTAAACGTTTCATACAAAATTTAAAGTTCGAAAAGCCAAGTCCTTTGAATGTTTTACAAATTTTGTGAAAGACCATGATGTATTTTTTTTAAAAACTCAATTTCCCAAATTTGATTTCTTCTTAGAACAATTTGTGAAAGTAATATATCCATGATTACAGTCTGATGTGAAAACTATGGAACTAGAATGTTAATTTAAAACTGGAAATCTTAGAAAAAAAAAAACAAAAAAAAAACGCTGTTATAAGAAAAGTTCAATAACTGTGCGCGGTTTAAGAAGAAAAACAAAAAAATTCTAGTTAAAAGTTAGTTTTGAGGGTGAGAGCAAGACTAACCACCATTACAAGTGAAGAAGTTGTGAAGTAGAATTAAAGGAAAAGTAAGGCTTAGCTGGCGGAGCAGAGAGTTAGCAAGTTATGAAGATAAAGAAGGACTAAAGAAAGGTTGTTGTTGGGTTAACTTGTGAATACGCCAGGCTAGAAAATTCCATAGCTATGGGTGGAAACTAAACGCAAGTCATAGTAGTAGGTAAGAAACGTGGAAAAATGTTATGTAGTAGGAGATCTGTCGTATGCTGCAGTACAGAGCGGGGAGCTATTTGAGAGGGGAAAGATGTGCAGCTAGTGTTGTTGAGGGGTGCGATAGGCCTAGTGGGTCGATCCAGCTAAGGGTTGAATGTCCTCTAGTTCCAACCCCTCTCTACTAAACCATTACTACACTTCAACTAATCCATTATTTTATCATCATATATTGTAGTCATTTCCATTCGATTCTTTCTTTTTTTGTTTTGTTTTTCTTTTCTCTCTTTTCCATCAAAATAATTTTCCACCATAGCTAGCAGATTTTCCACTCTATCCTAATGGAATATCAATCATAGCCGTATGTCTTCTTCATGAAATTTTTCACTAACATATAGGGGTTAAAAACATTTTCAGTGCCTTCAGCCAATAAAATTCACACACTGATTAGAAACGCTTACATTTGTGCCATACATGGCTGCGCCAGAAAATAATTAATACTTATAATAAATAATAATAATAATAATAATAATAATAATAATGTTGGTTTTCGGCCATTGGAAAAAAAGATGTTTATTAAAAAATATTGATTTCGATCAAAACGAAAATAATTACGATGTGTGAAATAATCACACAAATTTTCATTTAATATGCATTTAAAGATATTATAACTGATAAATTTCTATCAAACTTGGAATTTTAACTTTCTCTTATTCTGTAAGAAGAGGGGGGGGGGACATTAATTTACACCGGAAATACATGTTTGAGGTCTCTTGAATAAGATATTTTAAATTTTTGTTTTTTTAGCGAATTCATATTGGCCAGATGAAAAGTTATCGGCCTAGTAGTAAAAATGTTTTTTTTTTTTTATATATATATTAAAAATGCATTTATTCCTCAATATACTCTCTCATTAATTCAATATACTTTGGTCCAACGTTTCTTCAATAACTGGATTCCGTCACTGAATGGCAATTCAGGAAGGTCTTCAAAATATCCATTTACCGCTGCCATCAATTCTTCATTTGACCTAAAAAAGTTTCCAGCCACAAATAACTGAGGTTTAGGAATAGATGAAAGTGAGAGGGAGCCAAAATCTGGCGAACAGGGAGGATGTTCCAACAATTCCTACATCAAATCTCTCAATTTTCCCCCATTGCCAAAGCGCCTTTTTTTGGGCGGATGCATTGTCCTGGTGAAAGAGGATTTTTCTCCTTTTACAAATCAGGCCTTTTTCTCTCTAATTTTTTCAAGAAGGTTAAAAAGATATGCGTAGTATCACCCCATTAATTGTATGACTCAATTAAAAGAATAGTCAATTGGCAGGTAGTCAATTAAAAGAATCCCTTTGGAAGAATCCCAAAAAACACTAGCCATAAACATTCCAGCCGATGCAATTGTCTTTGCTTTCTTCGATGCAGAGGAATAGTGGCAGTTTAACAAATAAAGTTTCACGGGTGTTGATTGAAAGAAAAGAAGGTTGGTATAAGAAATGGGCTAAACTCGCGGAAAAAAATGGTATTACACTTGACACCCTTGATTTGAAAATACTAAAACAGCAGATGCTTTAGGTCTTGGAAAATGAAAAAGCAGCTAAATTTAATCTCTTTCTAGAAATGGTTTCTAAGTCTGAATTGCATCCTGTATATACAAGCAGTTAGATCACCAGATACAGTCATACGTAAATGATGATTACAGTCCGGAGAAAATTAGGGCGATATTCAAGGCGGGAGGGGTGTTATATAGCTTGAATTATCAGCCTTGGCGCCAAAATTCCACTTTCACATGTTCACTTTGTAATACAGGGGAAAATGAGGACATTATCCATTTCATTGGTAGGTGTCCCGTACTGTCAGACATTAGATCGAATATTTTCAATAATCGTTTTATTGATAATCTACAGTGCATACAGTACCTTAATGGTGAAAATTGGACCCTGCTTTTCCGTCACCTTTCTAAAGCCTGGACCTATAGAGAGTTCCTTGTCTCCCAGTTTAATTTTTATTGAAGGTTTTGTCTTTTAATTTTTCTTTTTATTGATCGCTGTGGTACTAGGTTCTACTTTTCTTTATTTCTTTAAAATATTGATTTTTCGAGAATTTAATCTTATGTTTTGTAAATAATTACTTCCTAATCATTATTATTCTCTTTTGTTCTGGTTTTTGTTTTTTGTTCTTTTATTATGTACCAATTAGTAATAAAGTGAAATTATATTTTTATAGAACAGATTGTACTCATGTAATTTTATATTTGAAGGATGTATACAACTCTCGACAGATGGACTTAAGTCCATTGTCTAAAAGTGTTTTTGTTCTTTTTTTATATTTTTTTTTTCTGTGCTTAAAAAGTTGTATTTTTACTTTATTTTATTACTTTTTTTGTCTGTTATCATTTTCTTAATAAACACTTTCATTCATTCATTCTTCGGTGCAAGGCCACCGACTTCTACCCACTGCTTGGAATGTTTTTTTTTGACTAAGGTGTAAAGTAGTGAATCCACGTTCCATCGTTACAAATTGGCGCAGAAAATCGGTTGGTTTCTTCTTCGTTTTAAGAAGAAAACAGCACAAACATTGCTGAGAAACTTGATTCCTTATTTGTTTGTAATTAGCATTTAACAAATGCAGCACTCATCTTGCACAAAGCTTTCTCATACTGAATTCTTCGTGTAAAATGTGCTGTACCTTTTCTTCTGAGACGCCTACTGCCTTAACTATCTCATACACATTTAATCGTCGATCATCTAGAACCATATTGTGTTTCTTCTCGATATTTTCTTTTGTAGTTGTAGTTTTTCGCCGTCCTTCACATGGATCATTTTCAATTGATGTACGACCACGTTATAACTTAGCTTCCCATTTTTTTTTTTTTTACTATTGATAACGAAGGTGCAGACTCATTATACACACACATTCACCAGCTTTGCATGAATTTAGGTTGGCGGTAAACCATCCAAAACGAAGAAATTTTATGACGGAATGGTATTGAAGTTTATTCATTTTGTCAGAAACACACAACACGCTTACTTTAAACAGCCATGTAATAATAAAAACTATTTGCCTGATCAAATTCACATATGGTATTTACTTTTGCAACAAGTGTGCCAACATAACAAAACAGTAATTTCATTTGTATCAGTGCCATCTATGCGTTAGGCCTTTGAACTTTTCACTTTGCCCTAGTATATATGCGAGGGTGTCAAGAAAATATCTAAAAAACTAAACAGTCACAGGGAACTCAAATTTGCTATTCTATTTATGTACCATATTAGTATCTGACAATAAAGTTTTGGTCATAATCTATCGATCAGAAGAGCGATTTTGATAATTTTTTTTTTTTAATTTTTTTGCGATTTGGCTGGGACGATTTTTTTTTTTTTTAATTTTGTGTACTATCTAAACATCCAAAGCTAAGTACTTTGTTGTTGTAGCATTTTCATAGGATTTGGGGGGGGGGGCGGCAACTTGCTAAAGCATTCTAGTAAAGTGTCACTTTGGTCAAAAAAAAAAAAAAAATTCAAACGGTATCTATCATGTGACGTTGCAACATGCAAATAATACATTTTTCACCCCCCCCCAACCGCCCCCGCCCTAATAACAACCCGTACAACAATCCCCCATACCCCCCACTAATCACTCACCTACTTCTCCCGCAATGAGGAAAACGTTCGTTCGCTTTTTATTATGTGAGAAACGATTCGGAATCGAATTTAAATAGATGCCTCCAAAAAAAAAAGTATTCTATGGTAATATACGTGGTATGTTAGGCCAATCAGAAATTTAGAATTATCATATTGACCACGCCCACATTTGACACCTTTATTTCTACACTGTGATTGGCTAATTATTTATAGCTAATTATTTCTTAGAAAAAATTAGTTTAGAATTTTTTTTATTACTAATTTTCCCATCGTAGGTATTTTATAAATAATTAAATTTTAATAATCATTTTTTTTTTATAAAAAAATACAAAAAACCAAGTTATTCTAACATATTATTTACTGTTTTATATAATATTTAATGTCACCTAGAAAGAAAAACTCAGAATTTTCATTCCATTGTTGAAAATGAAGGCAAAATAGGTGGAAATGCAAGTTCCAATGGAAGTCCGCCATTTTGTATTTGGCCGTTTATAATAGCGGGAAAAAATAGAATTTATGTTAAACACCTACAAAAATTTCTTCAAGAAGTTCGAAATTTTCAGTTAAAAAACTTTTCATTATATCTATTATCCTTAATGTTAATTGGGTAACACAGTCCACAAAGTATTGAAAGAGTACTATAAATATAAAGATGGAATCTAAGCAAGAGCTAGTTATTCGATCAAAATCTAGTTCATCTTAATCAAAACACTCATACGAATTTCTCTTACTACAGAATGGCAAAATTTCCTTCACACTTACAGTTCTTATTAGGGTCTAAAACCGTCGCCATTTTTATGGAGAAAATCACGAAAAACTGAACAACCTATTCAGTAAAGTCGCACTTCCGCTCAACCGATTTTCTTCAAACTGGGAATTTTGGAAACTTATAAAATTCTAATTAAATATTATTCAGTTGACAGAGTTGTGTAGCACATTAAAGGAAAACATAACCCCAACCCCATCTCTCAAAAGTCCCCTTAAATACATTTTCCCTGAGAAAAGTTTCAAATTAAAGTTGCAGCTCTTAGACTGTGTAGTTAATATACTAAGTTTACAGAAAATCCTTGGAGCCATTTCTGAGGAAATCACAAAATACTGAAAAAAAAAAAATCAGTAAAGTGGCACCTTTCATTTGATTGGATTTTGTCCGAAATCTTCGTGTCTGATGCGGTGGTAGTACTTAAACGCTCTAACTAAGTTTGAGCTTTCTGCAGTTTTTCATTCTTGAGATATTATTTTCAGATACAACCACACAGACACACACACCAATTTCTAAAAACCACTTTTTACTTTCTCTTACTCCTACGAGTAAGAGGAAGTATTGTAATCGTGCCAAATTTTCGATATGGACTTTTCACCGGAAATATCTGTTTTGAGGTCCCCTGAGTCCAAAAAAAGTGGTTTTTAGCAAATGGTCTGTGTGTGTGTGTATGTGAACAGCATAGCTCAAAAACGAAAAACCGTAGGCAGTTCAAACTTGATATTCCGTTTAGTTATCACCATGGGATCCGACAATGGGTTATCTGTCAAAATTCCTCAACCGAAAGTACCACTTAACTAGTTGTTTTTTTTACGTTTTTGCGATTTTCTCAAAAATGGCTCCAAAGATTTTCTTCAAACTTGCTATATCAACTATACATACAAAGAGCTACAACTTTTATTTGAAACATTTCTCCGGGAAAATTCATTTAAGGGCATTTCTGGGGGAGCTGTGGGGTTAGGTTTTTCATCTAAATTGCTATTTCAGTTTACTAGACAATTCTATCATCTAAATAATATTAATTAGAATTAAATATGTTGTTGAAATTCCTAGTTTGAAAAAATCGGATGACCGAAAGTGCGTTTACTTTACTAATTTATTAAATGATTTTTTTCCACTTTTTCGCAATTTTCTCAAAAATGGCTCCCGCGATTTTCTTGAAACATCCAATATAAACTAAACATACAAAGATCTACAACTTTTATTTAAAACATTTCTCTGGGAAAATTCATTTAAGGCCACTTTTAGGGGAGGATTGGGGGTTATGCTCTATAATGCTATCCATAGTTGATTATACAATTCTATCACCCAAAGAAAATTAATTAAAAATAAATATAGATGGGTAAAATTCCGAGTTTCAAGGAAATTAATAAACCGGAAATGCGCTTTTTTTTTTTTTTTTTTTGCTTTGACTGAATTTTTTTTTCAGTCATTTCGCCATACGTACAGTCTCAATTTTTCTCCAGTATTTCCATCTCTCTTACAGATACAAATCTATACATTTCCATACATTTCCTACGGCTTATACTTAATTTTTTCTAGATATTTACATAAATACATATATACATTTTCTCCCCCACTAAGCATGCCTTCATAATTGAAAGGGCAATCTATTAACCCTGTAATTTCCTTGAAGAGAATATCCCTATCCGTCGCATATTTCTCACATGTCATTATGACATGTTTCATATCCTCTGTTTCATTACAGATATTACACGTATCGTTATATATTTGCCTTATTTTGTACAGATATGCCGGACAAATTGCGTGATTGGCTCTCAATCTCGATATCTGCCTTATATGTTTTCTGTGAGCCTGTGAAGATTTGAACCATGATATTTTCCCCACCCGAGGATTTAAAGATTTATAAAACAAACCCTTTTGGTTTGAACTATATTGTTCTTGCCAGTTGTTTTTCATCCTCTCTTTGGCTATTATTAATAGATCACTGGTCGGTATTTTAATCAAATTTTCTTCTCCGTTTGTTGACGCACACTTAGCCAGGTTGTCAACTGTCTCATTTCCTGTAATACCGCCAGTGACTCATGCGCTTTTACTGAACAGTTTTTTCAATTTTCGACGAATTTCATTAAATTTGGTACACAACTGTAATAAAATTTGTAAATTATAATTTTGAGAACTGGAGTAAGAGAAAGTTGTGTTAGTGTTTCATACCAGATTTTTTTGTACTCAGGGGAACTCTAAACATGTATTTCCGGTGAAAACTCAATTTTGGAAATCTGACACTATCGCAATACTTCCTCTTACTATTATTAGTAAGAGGAAGTAAATAACATTATTAAAGTGTTACAGAAATTTTGTTTTAACCTTTCTCGATAGTTTTATTTCCTTTTTCAAGACCTGAGTTTATATATTAAGTGCGCAGTATGTATAGAATGTGGTTTAGGAGATGTGTACAACACTAATGTGAAAATACTGCCTATCACTGGGAAAGTGTGCTGTAGAGGCTGAAGAGAAAATCTAAGAGCAGCATTACTGTATTCGGAACCAGGACTAGACATGGAAGTATCCAGCCCTTGAAGCAATTAGTAATACCTCACAGATCTATACAACAATTTGGTTTAAAACTATGTGACTAAGAAATGCAGATCAACAGAATTTTTTAAAAAAATTATTTAATGTAATGAAATGAGAAATATATAAAAATGATGAAAAATTGAAGTAAGAAAAATTATTGACTAAACGCAATGTAGTTTTATTTATATTGATGAGAAAATGAAGGAATAAATTCAATTCTTTTTTTCAAAATTAAATTTAAACAAATGTGTAAAGGCAAATTATTGATATTATGCTAAAACGTTATAAGCTTCAAATACTCTGTTAATTTGTACAAAAATAATTTTATAAGGACAACTACTTAAAGTTTTAATAATTGAAAAGCCTAATAGTTGGCATGATTATCACTAGAATGCGGGTATGTTTAGTAAAGGCGCAACTATTCCTGGGTCAGTAAATTGTTTTTCTCTTTGCCTTCATGCCATCATTGGTCGAGTGACAAGTTTTTACTCGCCTTGGGTTCATTTTTCTTTCTGATGATATTTTAGATTTAATAATTTTTGCTTCCTGTTTAGATTTAACAAGAGGATCACTTTGATTCGAAGGTTTTCTTTGATCAAAATCCCGTTAACGAAATGCCACTTTCCTAAATGTAGTTTTTTTTTTTCAGTTTTTACATTTTTTCGAAAGTGACTGACTCTAACAGTTTCTTTAAACTAGGTGCACGGCAAGGTAACTATTAGCTATATACCTATAGCATTAGCATTTCTATTTGAATACACGTTTGAACACACTTTAATGACATTGCACTCACAGTTTGATATTTATAATATTTGAGAAATACTTTATAAAAGAGTGTGAATCAAAGGGTTGAGTGACCGAGCGAATAATGATGTTGACTGGTAATTTGGTAATGTAGCTACTGTGGCTAGAGCTTGATGAGAACTGTCTGGTCTTTAAAAGGGCTTTTAACAGACAGCTGAATGCCAGTTAATTGCTTGTTATAAGCAATTGTTTGAAGTAACTCTTTGAGACTAGTATTGAGGACACCTAGATACAGTAAGCTCTTGAATGCTTGGTCTCATTTCTAACTTCTAGCTCTTTCCTTCTTGATAGTTTGTTTAAGACTTCTTTGTGTCCAGATTTTTATCTGCTTCAAATGTTGACTCAAGACTACTAAAGCTCTCAAATACCAGGATTTTATATAATTTGTTTTAACACTTAGCAGGAGTTTAGACAAGAGCTTTTAGTGCTCTTAGAGGGCTTTTAGAGCTTGGTTTTTCAAAGTTGTAGCCCATTTGCCAGTACAATGCAATGGGCTTGATCGAATGGGGGCATAAGAACTCGTTGAAGGTGCACGTTGAAATGTTTTAGGGTGTGATGTGTTGTAGTATGTTTGTAGTTAGTTGCACGAGCGGTTTTGTAAAAGGGCTTGTATGTTTGAGATAGAAGTATTAGTAATAATCAAGAGAGCTCCACTGTTTTTAAAATAGATATATTCTCTAAGAGAAATTAAATTACTTTAAAATATCACAATAATAAGCTGTTATGTTATTACTTAAAACTGGTACAGTTCTGATGTGTTCTCCTTGGTGTCTACAATAAGTCTGTCTTGAAGGAATGCTCTCTTTAGCGGGGGATTTTCTTTTACAAAAGAGTTGGCCTAACGGGTTTTTGTGCCTTTGATTTCCTAATAGCAATGGCCTAGATTGTAGTATACCTGGCTCTGTACCCATCACTAAATACACTATTTGAACTATCTAATTTTCACAAAACAATTTTCTAAAACTATTATTTTTCCATTTCGTTCTTCCACTACATTATCTAGTTATATTTTCTTGCTTCCATCACAACGTAGTGCGATATTAGTGCTAATGCGGTTGATATCACCAACAACTAAAAGTTTCCAGCGCTTTGTTGTTCGTTCTGGTGAATTTCCCTCATATGGTAACAATATTTTATTGCTCATTGATTGCCGTAGTGAGTTAAATTCGCTGTGTTGGCCTTGGATTATTTCTAAAGTGTCATTATTTAATGAAATACTAAGTGAACTATGATTGCCACCCGCGTGATGTCTAATCGAAGTTGGACTAAGCGCAAAAAAAAAAAAAGAAAAAAAAGATCGTACAGCCATCATGAAAATATACACTATTTTACTTTATTTTATATATAATTAAGGACAAACTTGTAACAGTGAATTTATCTGACAAATTGTTATTTTATTCTTGTTAACTTTTTATCTTTAAGCATTTATTTAAAACTGACTGGAATGTGTATTTTTTAAATTAACATTTGTATTTTATATAAACATCATAACGTTCTCTCTTTGAGAAGCACTCTTCCTCACTTAAATAAACAGTGAAGAGAGAGAGAAAAAAAAAATTAACACGTCATTATTTAACGAAGCATTTACTTTTAAGTAAAGGGTAGCAATTAATTAAAAAGTTCCTCATAGCAAGATTAAATATTTGTTTTAATATATCCAAGAACTCTCCGACTCAAAATAATGCAAATGTGTATAACTAAAGTTTAAATCGGAAAACAAATTTGGAGTAAATGATTTCAATTATTGAATTTTATGATTAATTTTATCAAATATCATATTATCTTCTTTTACACTCGGATCAAAATAATATTATATTATTTTCTGCAACAGTTAAATCTTAAAAAAAAAAAAAAATAATAATAATAATCTGGTGTGAAACACTCACAAAACTTTCTCTTACACCAGTTCTCAAAATTGCAAAATTGTAATTAATAAATTTTATAGTTAGTGTTTACTAAATTTAATGAAATTTGTTGAAAAATTAAAAAAAAAAACTGTTCAGTACAAACGCACTTCCGGTTTATTAATTTTCTGGAAACTAGGAATTTTGGCAATCTGTTTATTTCTAATTAATTTCGTTTAGATGGTAGAATTGTGTAATGAACTATGATAGGATTTTAGGAGGTAACATAACCCCGTCATTCCCCCAAAGGCCACCTTAAATGATTTTACCAGAAGAAATGTTTCAAATAAAAGTTGTAGCTGTTTATATGTGTGTAGTTCATATTCCTAGTTTGAAGAAAATTGTTTTTGGCCGTATTAGAGAAAAATACATTTCAGTAAGAAAGCATTTCACTGAAGATGGATTTTTTTCAAACTCGGAATTTACGTCCAACTACCAATTTAGGTGTCGTGGACGGGGACGGAAGCACCTACTTTACTATTAACATTTTTTAAACAAATATAAAATTTAGTAATTATTCGCTGGACTTGAACTGGGGTCCTCCCACTTACAAGTCCACGTTCATAACCACTACACCAACACCCACCCCAATTAATATTATTTAGATGACAGAATTGTATAATAAACTGAAATAGCACTTTAGAGGAAAACCTGACCCCCCCATCTCTCCCCCCAAAAAGTGCCCTTTAATGAACTTTCCAAAGAGAATTGTTTTAAATAAAAGTTGTTGTTCTTTATATATAGATATAGAAAGAAAATCGTCGGAGCCAATTCTGAGAAAAATCGCAAGAAAATAAAAAATTCAGTAAAGTTGTACATCCGGTTCAGAAATTTTGACAGAATTTTGTCTGTCGGATCCCATGGTGACAGTAACGGAACTTTTTTTGGATTACAAATACGTACTTCTTCTTACTAGTAGTAAGAGAAAGTAAAAAGATTGTAAAAGCAATTAAAATTAAACGATGTTTTCTCGTTCATGAAAATTGAGTGGGATACCTTCAGTAAAGTTAATAAAGGATTAAAAAAAAATATATATTTGAATACAATCAATCTCTTTATATTGCTTTTAAATGAATAAAACAAACATTTATCTATGACTTTGATCGTTAGTTTTCTAAACTTGCGAAGTATGTACATGAAAATACATCGATATATACCAGCTTAAAATGCGATTATTAGATCTCAAAGCCCTTCAGAAAGAAATAGCCATTACTTTACTTACAGCTAAGCATATAGAGCTGAAATATAGCAACAATCATAACATACAGCGCAAATAAGCATAATTACAGGTAGCAAAAATTGTTATACAAGTCAGTCATCTATCTTGCATGATGGGATATTTTGAGAAGAGGTTCACTGTTTGTAATTAAGTGTTTGAGGTAAATCTTTTTTCTTTTCTTATGTCTTGCCAATAAAATTTTTCAACCATTCGATCCTAAATCTAAATACGAGGCATGTCCAGTAAGTAAGTGTACTGAGGCTCTAACGGCCGGAGGGATTTTGTTTTCGACATGTTGGCTACAATGTCGTGTAGCCTGATTCCTCCCCTCCGCAACGAGACCGGTTGGAGGTCAGTACGTTGAGAACTGTCGACGCGACAATACGTTTCGTGAAAAATGTCAATCCAATCTCCCGCCAAGTGTGAAATACGCGGCGTCATCCATTATCTCGTTTGGAAGGGAAAAACTCCGGTTGAGGTTTATAATGAGGTAAAAACTTCATATGGTGATAAAGCTGTGAATCGTACGAGTGTGTTGAAGTGGTGTCGCGAGTTTAAAAACGGTCGTACGTCTGTGCATGATGATCAGAGGAGCGGAAAACTTCAATTGTGACTGACGAAATTTGGAAAAAATCGAAAATGCGCTCCGTGACGATCGCAGATTGACTGTGGATGAACTTTCTGCGATGTTTCCGCAAACCTCCAGATCTCTGTTACACGAAACCATCACAGAACCCTCGGATATCGGAAACTGTCCGCGAGGTGGGTCCCAAAACAGCTGACAGACCAACACAAGTTGAATCGAGTGGAGGCCGGGCAAGAGTTTTTGAGACGCTACAAACTCCATGGAGATGAATTTCTCCTCTCCATCATTACTGGAGATGAAACTTGGGTTACACACTACACACCTGAAACCAAATGGCAGTCTCAACAGTGGCGTCACACCTCTTCACCCTCCGCCAAAAAGTTCAAAACCACAATTTCAGCCAAGAAATGGCATCCATGTTTTGGGACTGTCAAGGCATAATTTTAATTGAATATATGCCTCAAGGGGAGACCATCAACTCTGCAAGATACTGTGAGACCCTAAAAAAATTGCGGAGGGCGAATCAGAACAAAAGGAGAGGCATGTGCTGACAAAGGAGTCTGCCTGCTGCAAGACAATGCCAGGCCACACACGGCCAACGCCACGAAGGAACTGCTTGTCTCGTTTAAATGGGATGTCCTGAACCATCCCGCGCATACCCTTGACCTAGCACCTTCAGATTACTATCTCTTTACCTCCCTGAAGCTGCACATGGGTGGAAAAAAGGTTTTCAACCGACGAGGAGGTGAAGGGGAGGTGGAGAAGTGGACGAAGGGGTTGGCGGGAAACTACTTCGAGGAAGGCATCAAAAAATTAATACCCCGGTTCACCACCTGCATTGAGAGGAATGGTGACTATGTCGAAAAATAGCTTACATATGTACTAATGTAACCAGGTAATTTTTTTGTTAAAATAAAAATTTTTGTAACCTACAAAAATTCAGTACACTTACTTACTTTACTGGACATGCCTCGTAAATTGTTATTTTTTATTAGCGAATATCTGGTGTGTATCACTCACACGACTTTCTCTTGCTGAAGTTTACAGAATTATAATTGACGAAATTTTCTTCAAAGTTATAATTTTTACAAAATGATTATTTTGTCTTCAATAGAAGAATCTAAACTTAATAAAATTAGAATAGTTTTTCAAATCGTCAGGCCTTCAAAATTATAACGAGTTGTTTATACGGCAATGGCCAGGGGAGTTTTTGTTTTTTAAGAGAAAATAATTCTTTATTGCTCTACGTTTCGGGCACCATTGGTGTGCCTTTCTTCAGGAGCTCCAATGGGTGAGACACATCTCAACATTTTCAATGTAAACATACCCCAAAGAGCTCCTGAAGAATGGCATTCATCAATGGTACCCAAAACGTAGAGCAATAAAAAAAGAATTCGTTTTTTTCTTTGAAAAAAAAAACTCTTCCGGTCATTGCCATATAAATATCTCGTAATAAAATTACTTTTACGAGGAAAGCATAACACCCCCCTTTGAATGAACTTCTTTGAATGGACTTTGAAAGTTTACAACAAAAATCAATAAGTCTCTAAATTCATAGTTAATGTGTTTAACAAATTTAAATGAAATCCATCTAATAACATTGCGAAACTGGAAAATCCTATTTCCGGTCAACGAGAAATGTTTAAATTTAAAAATTTTAGCTGTTTATATGGATAGTATATATATTTTGTTTAAAGAAAATTTGTTGGAGTCATTTTTCGATAAATTTGCTAAAAAAGTAAAAGTATTACTTCCGGTAGGATATTTCGATCAATACCTTATTGTCTCAGGTCCCCTAGTGAAACATAAACGAAATATCAAGTTTGAACTTTCTAGGATTTTCATTTTTGAGTTATCCTGACCAATTTATATATATAAAAAAACAAAAAAACACTTTTTCGGATTAAGGGGACCTCAAAACGTGTATTTCTGGTGAAAACGTGATATCGAATCGCAATAAATACTTATCCTCATAGGAGTAAGTGACTATAAAAATAATAGGGACCAAGCATTGGTTTTTTTCAGAAATAAAACGTTTGTATTAATAAATCAATATTATTAGCTATTTTTGAAATGCAATCATAAATAATAATGGAACGCTGTCCGGATGTGCGGCAGTGCACTTAAAATACACCGGGTGCCAATGACCATAGCAGTTGACGCGCCTTAAATCAAGAAATACTAAAAAAAAAAAAAAAAAAAATTGCTTTAAATTAGCAATATTTAAAACCTTAAATAAACTTTGGCTGGCCTTAATGAAAGCCGTCTATATTAGAAGGCACCACTGTTCGTCCCTTTAATAGAGAAAAATCAACCATCTCAACCCTTGACGGCAAAATGATTCGAAAGAGAAAAGCGTGTTTTTCCAAGTGCCCATTGGTTGGAAGCAAGGAATGGTGAAAGGCCGATGGATGAACGAGTGTGAGGGATATAATATATATATGTATAAATATAATAGAACGCCCAGGGAGGGTTATGGGCTGGGCTGGTTAGAACAATAAATTATGAATTAGCCGTCCAGAGGCGGGTGGCTAATGGAATATCTGGAGTGAAATACAGCTGCGTCACAGCATTATATTGGGGAGAGCGAATGCTTTGTGTGAGTGGTTTTCCAAACCGGCCGCTTTATTCCCCATCTATTGACGTTTCACTGTTACGCTTTATTTTCTCTCTCTTACATTTTCCTGTTACTAGTAAAAAATCCATCAGAATTTACAAAGATTTTTAGTGTCATTACATTTTTGTTATTTTTTTTTTTAAGCATTTCAGATTTTTTATCAGTAAATATTTAGGTTAAGTGAAAACACTTCTGAATATAGAACTGTGAGAAGAATTTCATTTGTTATAGAGGGTGTTGCTTATATTATAAAGAATTATTTGTTTACAATTTTTACAAACATTCTTATCGTTTACAAACAACGTTAAGAGAATAATATTAAATTAAATTATTGAAAATCGTCTTTATAAAAGTACAAGTAATATTCCTTATATAGAAAAAAAAAAGAAAATCTGGTGTGAAACACTCACACGGCATTCTCTTACTTCAGTTACACAAATTTAATTACCATATTTCTTCGAACTTATAATTATTACTAAATATTCGCTTGTTTTCAATTTTAAATTAATTGGAGAAGCTGAACTTAACAAAAATGTATTTTTTTTTTTTAAGAAACCATAACCTCCAAACTCTCCCAAAACTTGTTTAAATGAACTTTCTCAGAATAAAAGTTTCCAATAAAAGTGATAGGTCTCTGAATTCATAGTTATCAGGCGAAATTCAGAATCAGATGATACTTATCCTGTCCGACAATCAGGCTGCATTAAAACACTGAGCTCTTGTGTTATCAGTTCCAAAATGGTTTGGGAATGCCTAGGTAAGCTTAACGACCTAGGCAAAAGAAATAAAGTTACCCTATTCTGGGTGCAGGGATATGTCGGCGTGGAAGGTAATGAAGTAGCTGATACCGTGCCAAAAGAAGGCTCTGCAACTCTTCTCTTGGAGCGTGAGACCTTTTGCCGAATCAGCGACCAGGTATTCTTGGAAGAAATCAAGAAAGAGGAGGTGGCGAAAGGAGCACGTCTCTGAAACACTCTTCCGGGAGTGAGGCAGGCCAAGGTCTGTCTGGGAGATTACAAACAGGAAAGGTCGAAAGCCTACATCAGTATGAGTAAAAACAAGATCCGTATTCTGACGGGATTTCTTACAGGGCACTACAGACTTAGTGGTTACCTGAGGAAGCTAGGCCTAGAAGATGATGGCTCATGCAGATTCTGCGGAGGGAGATGGAGGAAACACCAATACATCTCCTCACCGACTGCGACGTCGTCATCCAAAAAAGATTCACGGGATTCTTTAGGAAGCCCAACTCAACTTGGAGAGGGCATTGTAGATGAGCAAGTGGCCGACACCCTTGCAAAAGAAGGCGCTGCAATCTCCTTTCTTGGGGCCTGAGCCCTTTTGCGGAATGAGCGACCGGGTATTCTTGGAAAAAATCAAGAAAGAGGAGGTGGTGAAAAGAGCACATCTCTCTCGGAAATGAGGCAGGCCAAGATCTGTCTGGGAGGTTACAACCTGGAAAGGTTAAATGCTTGCATCAGTCTGAGTAAAAACAAGATCCGTATTCTTATGGGGCATGCAGTGCTCAGGGGAAACCTGAGGAAGATGGGCGTAGAAGATGATGGTGCATACAGATTCTGCGGGGGGGGGAGATGGAGGTAACTCCAATACACCTCCTCACCAAAGAAGTCACCCAAAAAAGATTCAACAGCTTGGGTTGTTACCATGTGGGGGAGGGTGAATTTACCCATCCTAGAACCATCCAAGATTCTGGGATTCCTAAGGAAGCTCAACGTGGAGAGGGTGCTGTAGATGAGCAAGCTCACCTACGGTACCAGACGAGGATAGATTACCTGATGGTTGCAATGTGTAGTGGAATCGTTTATTGGATGATCTGATCCCACCGTAATACTACAAGATGTAGTGGAATCGTTTAATGTGATTCCTGAGGTATGTAGTAGATGTCTTGAAAAGGGCGGAAGTTAGTTTAGATATTTTTGGAAGTTAGTGCTCGAATTATTAACACGGATTTTATAAAAATAGACTGTATTTGAACAATAATTTAACCGTAAAAAATGGTAACTATTAACAGGAAATACTTAGAAATAAAATAGGAGATAAATAACTAATAATTAGAATGAACTAAGATGCACAACTAAGGAAATAAGTGTAAATAAAACCTGTATAGGGACGCGGAAACTGCTGCTCGTATAATAATCTTGAAGATGTACTGAAGTATAATCGTATAATCATGCCCTCTTCCAATCGGGCGAAGTTTATAAATTAGTGTTGGCCACACTCACACCAAGACATCTATCCTAGTGTGCGACCTTGGTTAGTTTGGTGACCACCGACTTAGGTCAGTGGCCAGCCTTAGCGGTGCTTGCTTTGATGTAAAGGTATTTACCCTTGGTTTGTTTGTTTGGCGCGGCCTTGTCTTGAAGTCAGGCAGCTGGCTAGGCCACTAGTTGTAAATTATTCTTTCTTTGTTATTATTATGAAAGTTTGACATTGCTATGACTTTGCCATGTCATTACACAGTGTAATCACATAGACTTGCACAGAGCAAATACAATTGATACACTCTATTGTTACATTTGAGTGTATCCAACTGTATTTGCTCTGTGCAAGTGTATGTTATTACGCAGCTTGGCAAAAATATCCTGATGATGGGCGAACGCCCTAAACTGGTCGATGACCACAAAAAGAAGCAGGCTATCATGGAAAATATCTCTGATGTTGAAATAATGTACTAAATAATTAGTTGTTCTTAATATTACAATATAATTAACGTTGATGGAATTATACTTGCGTTTTTAGGACATAATAACTACCACAATCAGACCTATTATAATAGACAGATCTCCTGGCAGCAGCACTGCTAGCACCCTACAAAACAAGAGCAGTTTTTAAAATTAAGTCTAAATCATTGGTTTACAAGAACCCCGTTAACATCCATAAATAAAAGTGAAAGGTTTTAGTAAATGCAGATAGCGTTTCAAGTTTAAAGGAAAAAAACTTAGGATCTGTTTTCTGTGAAAATTCCGGAAAAACTTACAAAAAATACGGTAAAGTTGCTATTTCCTGTTAACCTGTTCTATTCAAAATTGGAACTGCAGTAGTGTAATTAAAATTATACGGGTGGATGAAACGTACATTTTAATGAAGTGTCACTTTAAACAAAACTTTGAAATTAACTTTTAAAAAAATTAGGAAAAGAAACATAGAAAATTAAATTTTTCGGAGAAAAATCTATTAAATAAAAGCGATTGTAAGTATGTGTATAGTTAGTAGCAAAGCTTAAAGTAAAATTACGATCTGTTTGGGGAAAAGTCACCAAAAAGACTTCTTGTTGACCGGCGCCAGATACTTCAACGCTGCTTTTCTTATAAGCGCACCTCAATGCGCAATACCTCCTCTGGCCAACCTTCCTGGAACAGACTAATAGGTTACAATCATGTACAGGCTTTACGCTCCCTTCTAGAGCTAGCTGTTGCCTACTACCCTCTAAGAGCTATCTCGTAATTAAACTCGTAATTCAGAGCTTAAGTGATTCTAGGCTAATACTAGTCAAATGAGAAAAGTTCTTTAGTAAATGTTTTTTATTAACACTTTCACTAAATTAATAATACTATAATGTTACTTTATATTCCGATTTTCATCTGGTTATTCCCCTAGTCCAATACATGAAACCATATGATAACTATTTTATTGTAATTTCTTTGTATATTTAATTTATATTATATGCTTTTCCTGTTGAAGAAGCAGGCAAGAGATGAAATCGGTTTCTTCTGTAGACACCACCTTTTGTAGGACATCGGGGCATTTAATCGGGGCTATATCTTGTCCATTAGTGACCCCTACGCGATCGCCAGGCTTCAAGGTTGTCAGTGGCGATGTGTAATGGCGGCGATAACACCAATCTTTTGCCTTCATATACGATCCTTTTCCTTACTTTCAAATAGCTGGATGTCTGGCCGTTCCCACAAGAGAACTGACTACTTTGTATAGGCAATGTTGTCCTGATTCTTCTGTTCATAAGCAACTGGGCAAAACTCAATCCATTTTTGAGAAGAGTTGCCAGATAACAGCAATCTTGATTGATGCCCACTGTTCGGTATTTAATATAAATTTAAATTTGCCGCCAACATTGTACAATAATTTCATTTCCGAGTGGGCCCTGTACTGCTTTGATAAATTTTTACTAATCGATTAGAGGGGATCTTATATCATTTAATAATACTTTCCTAATCTGTTAGGCTGTGTCCTAAGTGAGGAGAGAGGATAGTGTGTGCATTATCGTCCTCTCATTTGAGTCTTAATGCAATACTCTCGTACGAAAAAGTAGTGTTTGCATTCATTAAAATGATTCAGTCCATAGTATTCATCCCAGTTTGCCTTTAGTCGTGAAAACCCTAGTCAATTACTTTTGGTTTTCCATGGTAATGTCGCTAAGCTGGCTAAATAGTTGACTGAGTTGCCACGGTTCTCCTGGCCTAGACTGGTTCAAATTGGTTGTTAGTTCCGGTTGAATTTCTTGCCGTACAGCTTCTGGGAGCCTTTATCCACGATCAACAGCCAAGCTGTGTATGGGTGAAGACTCAAGATTTACTTAGTGAAGGCACTAAGAATTATTTCCTTATTCGTATTTTTCCTCTGCCCTTTTCCCTGATATAGGCTAAGGACGCATGGGTCTTCCAACACTGGCAACTAGGGATTCTGCGTTTCAAGATAAGTGCCATTCCTTTGGCTTATTGAATGTGATAATAAATTAATTAAATTATTCACTTTTTGTCTCGGTCCAGTTATTTATTGTGCAATGGCTACAAAAGGGACAAATACTATTTGCTACCCATTTTTAAATTCTAATTTACATGTCAGTTTTTTCTCCGCAAATAATTATTTAAATTTTCTATTTTCTCAAATTATATAAAGTCCATTCAATATAATATTTTAAAATAGAGTCAGTAAATAGAACCATCTGTGCTGAGGAGAACCTGCGCATGGGCTCTAGGAATAGAGAGATATGCATCTCCTCCCTGGTCAGGGAGTGTAGAGACTCCCTGGAGGCATTATCCCGGCACAACAAAGTTCGGCTAGTATGGGTGCCGGGGCATAAGGGGATTACAGGTAACGAAATAGCCGACCAACTGGCCAGGGAGGGAGCGAATACTCCCTTTTGTGGGCCGGAACCTGCTCTAGGGGTAGCCAAAAGTATGGCGATGGCGTCTCTGAGAGAATGGACTCGGAGGGATCATAATCGTCACTGGAGGCTAAGTACTGGGGCAAAACACGGCAAAATGGTTATGCCAGAGCTGTGTAGAAGAGGGACCAGAGACAACCTGGGTCTAAGTAGGTATCAGATTTTTCTGATAACGGGCCTGTTTACTGGGCATGGTAGGTTCAAAAAACATCTGCACAAGGTGGGGTTGGTGGATACAGAGTGCTTGTGTAGACTGTGTCAGAAGGAGGAGAGACGGCCTCTCACCTGCTGTTTGATTGCGTTGCTATTGGTAGATTGCGGTACGAGATCTTCGGTACGTTGAGACCGGAGGAAATCGTACTCCAAGAAGGACTGGGGAGGACCCTGCATCATTCTAATTCTAAATAGAACCAGGTGATTCACTATTTTATGTTGATTTTCGTTTATTTAATTTATATTATTTGATATCTAAAATAGATTCTGAATCCATATATTCGAAGAATTCTGAAATCAACCCGAAAGAATTAACAACCAACATTCGAAGAGTCTCCTTTTCTGTGCGTGTGTATGTGTGTTAACAGAATCTCACAAAAACGAAAAACTCGTAGGTAGTACAAACTTGGTATCCCATTTAGGCACAGTACCACCGCGCATTAGACCGGAAAGATTTCAAGCAAAATCCATCAACCGGATATTATTGAATGAATTTTTTTCAAAGTTTTTCATGATTTCCTCTTTTACGGGCTCCAATGATATTGTTTTAACTTCTCGTATACTAACTACACACACACACACACACACATATATATATATATATAATTATCCCTTTTATTTAAAACTTCTGTCCCGGGTAAATTTATTTTTTGAGAGCCTTGGATGGAACAGTAGCGGTTATTCTTTCCTCTAAAATACCACTTCAAATATAATACTGGCTTTACCATCTACATAATACTAACACACTTGAAAGCCTTGTTAGAATTCCCCAAATCTGTAGAAAATCGGTTTACCAGAAGCAAGATTTTACAGAATAGATTTCTGAGTTTGTTTGTTTGTTTTTTTTTTGTTTTTTTTTTGGAATTTTTTTTTACGATAAATAATTACAACGATATTCTTTAAACTTGCAATGTTTGCTGTGTAGATAGAAATGTATTATTTGAAACATGTTCCTACAAAAAAATTGATTTTAAGAGGGGTATTAGAGGGGTTTTTCAGTTTAGTTTTTAAATTTAAATTTGCATAAGGTCTGTTGGTTTTTTTTATATAAAGCGCTCCACATAAGAGGCTCCTGTATTCAAGGAAAAATCCCCCACCACCATGTTTATGGTCGAATCGAACTAAACATTGGTAACGTTGCAATTTTTTATAGTAAATTTTTTTATTAAATTAATTAGAGCAAGAGAAAAATCGTATTAATTAGAGCAAGAGAAAATCGTATTAATTAGAGCAAGAGAAAAATCGTATTATTAGAGCAAGAGAAAATCGTGTACACTTGATGGAATGTTTATAATATTCATTTCTCCTCTCTTCTTTTTACATAAAAGCTTATTTTTTTTTTTTTTATTGAAGTAATTAAATTTTGTTGGGAGGAATATAAGAAGTGAAGCCAATAAATTTAGGACCACCAAAGTTGATCCTGCTAACACAGCATCCCTGCCTATCAATTTTAATATATATAGTTTTTTTTTTTACTCTACCTTCAGGAATTATAGTATCCGATTTTCTTTATATATCTAATTTATTATACAACCATTCATCAAAAATTTATGCAATTTTGATAAAAAAAAACTTTTGATTATATAATTTATTTAATCTAATATTTAAATTGTGTGTAAACACAATCTAACTTGTTTGTTTATGCAAAATGGCCATGTTCCATTTTCTTTATAAAGGATTCAGCCGGATTCTGATTTGATTCATGTTGTGTACTATGAACTTTTAACAAGAAGTATAAAGATTGAATTTAGTGAATAGCTTCTATCAATAATGCTGAGTACCAGATGTATACAGGAGATGATTTGTGTACGATGTAGCTTGCATTTGTTTTTTTGGGTCTCATAGTTTCATATTCGATCTAGGGGGGGGGCATATTATAGTGGCACAAAAGTAAAGTAATGTTTTGTGAACAATATGAATCAACCTACACAATTTTTCGGCAATACATTTAATTTTCATTAATATTATATGTTGTGTTGGTAAAATCGTAATAATTTATTCAAACAGCACTCTGGGGGAAACCCTGACAAAACACCCCCTCCCTAAGAAACTGAGAAATGCGTTTTAATTTCCCAGAAAAAAATATCATAAATAAAAGTGTTTATTTTCTTGTGCATATAAAATGGTTAAGCAGGCGTTTTTTTTAAAGAAAACAACAAAATAAATAACTTTCAACTTTCTAACGCCGTAACTTTCAAACACCGCATTCCCTGTTCATAATCAAGCGGTATTTGTAAGTTTCAACTTACTGAGATTTTTTTTTATTTTGTTTTAAGTTATTTGACTAATGGGAAATCTCGTCTCTGAAGAGTTCTCAAAGTAAATAAGTGACATCTGAGACCATGTAGCGAGACCTCGGTGCTTTGATGTCTGGATTTCAGCTACCGGGGCTTACTAGCCTTGATATTGCCAATCAGATAATGAGAAGTAGAAGCAGTGTATGAAACTACTAAACTCGGTAATTTGCGGTAGATTGGTCGGTAAGAATAAGAACGGGCTAAAGAGGTTGTGAAAAATACTATACTTTATGCTGCGGAGACGTGACGTACCACTAAATGACTGGTAAGTAAGCTTCTCATGTTAGCGATGAATTTTTGGATGTAATAAGAAAACGGTAATAAGAAGACGCAATGAGGGCGAAGGGGAATATTGTCTATGAGATAGAGACGCGAAAGATAAAGTGGTAAGGTTATGGGTGAGGAAAAATGGCCTAAAAAAATGATATAGTACTTTCCAGAAGAATGGCGCAGCAAGAGATCTCCGGAAAGGACAGTGGTTGAACAGAGGAAAGTGGATTTTTTGGGCATTAAGAATTGTTTGAAGCCTCTCAACAGAAAAAGAAAGTTTACAGAAGAAGATATAAATAATCAAGAGAGTAAAATTTAAACGCAATTATATTCGAATGGCAGTAAAGAGAAATGGAGAAAACATGCATACCCCTCAATCGTTGCTCCAAAAAAAAAAAGGTTCAACATTTTCTCCGAGAAAGAGTATAAACAATAATTTGTAGTATGAGAGATACAGTTTATTTAAAAAAAAAAACTAAGTGGGGCTGCACAACTAGGTTGAGTTGCAGAGAACACAGCATACCAATCAATCAACTAGGACAAGTCACACGAAAATAAAAGAAAATCAAAAACACAAACATGTACACATTTTTAGCGAATAAAAGAAAACAAACACACTTAACTCTACTTAAGCCTAATAAAAAAATCATTTGTCACTATTAATAAATATGGTTTTTTTTATAATCGCTAGTGAGTCGATAAGAATGAGCTCGTTGAGCGACGTTAGTTTGCTCTGGTCGTGACCGACCATGTCAAAAAACTTTGCCATTCTGTTCCTCTCGAACCGAACCAGAGTCCCTGGACCTGAAACTTCTATATCGCCGAAGTGCTCCCTGGACTTCTCCTGGTAGTAGGCGATGCACTTCTCATAGGTACGGCGCTTCTCCGTGTCGATCTTCTCTGCCTGATCAGGATCGTTAGACTCGTACCTAATTGTGGGATCCAGGTTATATGCCAACTTGCTGCTCTTCCTGAAGGCCAGGATATCTGCATACCAGGTCGACCCTGCGTCATCGACAGCGAACACCTCCTCGTAGCACACAAAATCCTTCATGCCTTCCAGTAGCTCCATGATGTGTGTTTGACATGGTGGTGGCCGGCGAGTGACAATGAGCATGCTGTGTGGAAATTACCAAGCACTTGGGCTGGTGTTTCATTCTACCTACCTACCATCGGCGGCAGAGTAGTCCAACATCTCCTGGCTTCTGTGCGGCAACCGCCAGTACTCCACGAAGAGGAATTGTCATTGAATAAAATATAAAGTTTAAAGAAAATCCAAGCACTATTTACGAGTAAATTGCGAAAATGATTTGATAAAGAGGCACTTCCGGTTGACGATTATTGTTCGAATTTGTTGTGGTGGTTGGTTCCGCAGAGCTGGAAAGCATCAGAGACATTTTCCGTGGTAGCCTGCTTCGTTTTGCTTTTGTGGTCATCGACCGGTTTCGGGCGTTCGCCCATCTTCAGGATGCGTTCTTCAGACAGTGTGCCAACACAGACTCGTACAGAGACTTAGTTTCACACTAACTGAAGATGGGCGAACGCCCGAAACCGGTCGATGACCACAAAATGAAGCAGGCTACCACGGAAAATGTCTCTGATGATTGTTCGAATTCTTTATGTCAGATCCGGTGTTGGTAATTAAATGGAGTATCAAGTTTGGATCCTTCCTACAAGTGGTACTCACAGACTATTGGCTAAAAAAAAACAACATTTTATTCGTTTATCAGGAAAGTTGAAACCAGTATTTCCTTCCAATAATTAGTCAATTTTAAAAATTAGTCACGATCATAATGTTTATCTTATAGCAATAAGTGAAAGTAAGTGTAAATTTAATTGTAATTTTGCAAAAACAAGATTTATTTTCAAAAGGTTTAAAGTGTGCCATTTGACTTTAAATGTTATACAAATAAGGCAGACAGTTTTTAAACAAATGAAAGTAATTATTTTTGATAATTAAACTCATTAATTAAGATGCAGAAAACTTAGAATTGTTAAAAAATAATTTGAAATTTATTTGAATTTCAGATGAGTCTAATTTTTTTAATATAAGAAATTTCCCAGATAAATCCTTTCCATAATTTTCACCTGCACAATGAAAAACAGTAGAAGTGAGAAAAAAAAAATTATATAAACAATTAGTAAAGTTATAATATTTTTTTTGCCTTTTTTCATTAAAAGAAAATAAAGGCAGAAGGTGAAAATATACTAGAAGAGTTTTCATCTGTTTGAGTAGAAATACTACTAGCCAACTGGCAAGGGTATGCAATTAAGGAAAAATTTAATTAGGAATTAAAACAGGGAGCTGTTTTATTAAGGTTCCCTAATGATTCCCGTCTTTGTGTTGCAGAAGGACGCCTTAATTATACTACTTTTGTAATGTAATATAGGACAGGAGAGGTTACTTGTCTGTGTCTGTGATGTCAGAATTTATATATGTCTAAATATCATACAACTTAAAATCACCAATTATAAATTAAAATGCTCTGCTTGTTCTTTAGCCAATAATATGGATTTATGAATCCAAGTGAAACAAATATACTTTTACTGAATCATTCTTTTATTTTTTTATTTATTTATTTAAGGCGTCTCAACATCTGTGGTCATTTGCGCCCGGAGCCTTCTCAGTGCATTGCCGGCCTCCGGACAGTGTCTCTTTCTCCCGTTACAGACAACACTGTCATCACCGGACAGTGAGCTGTAGAGGCTCCTAGGAAGAGAAAATCTAAGGGCAGCACGGCTGGATTCGAACCCGTGATCTCCGCGTTGCTAGTCCAGTCCAGCGCGCTACCACTGAGCTAATCCCTTCCCTGTCTCACTCTGGTTAAACAGTCAGGGTTATTCTTTTACTACACTTTTTTTTTTTGTGGAGGCAATGAACCTGTTGGTTATTACGCCACCAAGACTCAACCGATCAACCCATACAGTGACAAAAATATAAATATAAATAGATAAACAAATATGAAAAATAAAAATTAAAAACTCAAATATATAAACACAACCAGAGGCATTCCAGAAATTGTACTAACAATTCGCAGAAACCTAACACAATGACTATTTAATAAGAGAACCAATCTAAAGGCTTCACTACCACTGATAAAGAATTGCAAATACTAAACACTTAACAACAATTAACAATATAAATATAAAACTATATTCCTTCATACAGGCGGATATCTTTCAGGTACTGTACTATTAATGTTGTTGAGGTTATTACCTAGTGCTTCCACTATTCTATTTGGAATACAGTTTAACAATCTCCCATGAGCTATAGGGGCACACTTCTCTACTCATCAGGTATCCATGAGTTACGCGGGTATGATCATTTTTCCAGTGGAGTTATCACCATTTCTTCCCTCCTTGTTACCACTGTAAAATTGTGGTGTACCAGGGTGTTACGATGTTGTTAGCATTCACTGAGGTCCAACCATCTTGCCAATCTTGACGAATTTTCTTTGTTATACATTTATTACGTCAATCGGCCCGTGTCTCTCGTATGTGCTGTAATAGGATCCGAAGAGAGGGTCCAAAGCAGAGAGAGAGAGAGAGAGAGAGAGAGAGAGAGAGAGACAGACAGACAGACAGGATCACTCTCTAGTTTAGGCCAGACTAGAGTTGGACAAACTGTTTAAATAGTTGCAGTGTCAGCAGTAGGAGGGGGTCGACCGACAGTCTTGCAGCAGAGTTCATACAGCAGTCACAACGCGTCATCATCCTTTCTCTTTACCTCTCACTAACATTTTATATATTTTAGTGTAAAGTCCAGACAGTTTGTGCTACTATTCCATTATACAGCGTTCGGGTTTACTTCTAGTTTATTTATCTATCTAACCCAACTTCTCTCCTTCTCAAACCTATTATAGTGGTCTCCATATTTGTGTCATCTCTTTAGCCGCCAAATCAGTGAGTTCATTGGTATATAAAGATGCCTCTTGTTAGATAAAAATTCTGTACAATTGGATGCCTCGAATGTGCCTCTCAATTCCTCCGACAATTCTTATTGAAGACCTGAATGGCAAAGTTACTTCAACCTTCAAATTTTTACTTTCTATTACTTCCTGGTAACAAGAAGTATTGCGGTCGTGTAAAATTAGCGAATTTGTGTTTGCCTCGGAAATACATTTTAAAGTACCCTGAGAATGAAAAGAAAATTGTTTTCAGCGAATGGTGAATGGTATGTTTGTGTGTGTGCGTGCGTGTGAACAAAATATCTCTTACTTTACTTTACACTGTTTCATCCCCGCAAAGGGGTTGCCGTTGAGAACCAAGAACGTCTCTCCACTTCTTCCTACCTTTCCAGACAACCTCTCGCAGGTCTTGTCCCGCCATTTTCTCCTCCATATCATTGTATCCTCGGCCTGCCTCTTCTTCTGTGTCCTCTCGGGATCTAACTCGACCTCGACCTTAGATTTCAATCTTCTGACATATCCATACTCTGTCTGCATCCTTTCCATTATCTTCTCTCCCACTCCATTCCCGATACCCATCAACTCCCTTACCTATCATTCCGAACTCCGTCCATTCTGGCCTTCTTAAGATGCTTTCTCCAAAAGTTCTTTTTTACAACCTCGTGTTTTTTTTCACAACTTTTTTGTCATGGTCCAGGTTTCCGCCGCCCAGAGGAAAACTGAAAAAGTACAGTAAAGTAAACTGGTACTTCCGGTTGATCAATTTTGACCAAAATGTTATTGTCCATGTCTTCTGGTGGAAGTTAAACGATATAACAAGTTTGAATTTTCTACAATTTTTTTTAGTTATTAATTATCCTGACCATTAGTTATTCTGGCACACACACACACATAAACAAAGATCAATTTCAAAAACCATTTTTTCTGACTCAGGGGACCTCTCAAAACATGTATTTCCGGTGAAATCTCAATTCTGCAACATTTTCTAGAATATTTTCTCTTATAGCAATAAGAGAATGTAAAAACAAAGAAAATAATAAGATATGAATTCATTATTAGAGTACATTAATTATTGATTAATTGAGTATCACTGATAACAGGGAATGAGTTGAGAATTTTATGAAATAATGGTAGAATACTGGGGAAGATATTTTTTTTTTTTAGCTGATACAAAATAGATAAATGCCTGGAATCAGACGATATGGAGAGTCTGTGTCAAGGCCATTCCTCCGACATGTTCACTACTATGCACTGATATGGAGTGAAACAATAGTAGTACCTAGGAAGTTGTATAGTGTATAGTAGCTGCCCGTATCACTTGTAACCAAAGATTACTCTAGCGGGACAACAAACATACGGACCACTAGGTGGGCCCACTAAACCCTTCTATCTCTGTGTTTGTTACTCTACAGTTTACGACAGCAGCAAGAGTTACAGAGAGAGAGTGGGTGAAGTTTTATAAATAATTCAGATATACTAAAACATAGAGGCATGCCGAGGATGAAATTCATGCTCATCCCCATTGCCCTGTTCGTTAATAGTATTTCTCACCGTCCCTCTTCTCTTCAACATCCCTGAACATTTCCACTTCAGTCAGGATCGCGCTTTATAACCACAATATTTCCCCTCTACTGGTCATGAATTTGAAATTTACTACTTTCAAGTCAAAAACACCCAAACCATCTATAAACGAATTATATTATGTACACACACACACACAAATATTTATATTACATTTCTTTTTATGAACTCTCAAAACTAATTCTCTACCATTTCTGAATTTTTGACATAAAGCAACAATTTTATTTTTATTACTCCATCTGTATATCCACTCGAATAAATATATAATTAATTTATTTAATATTTATCCAATAAGGATGCTCTGAATACATTTAAGTAGAACTAGAGAGAGAGAGAGAAAAAATACCATTTTTTACTATATAAAATGAGTTTCAAATTTATGTGTAAGTGTATTAATAAAAATTTTTTTTTTGACTTGAATGGCATAAATAAAAGTATTTATTCCTCTTGCCATTCTGCATTTTTTTTTCCATCTTTTTACTTTTATAATTTTCTACATACTTTTTTAGTAATACTATTGAGAGATATTGGCTCCGGATGATCCATTTTCCCGTTTTAAAGCGACTATGGATTGTTGTTGTGATTGGGTCTAGCAGAACTGGAAAGCATTGTAGATATTTTCCGTGATAGTCTGCATCAATTTGGTGGTCATCGACCGGGTTCGAGCGTAGAGCCCATCATCAGGATGTCTTGATATAACAGTGTGATTAACACAGAATGGCACAGAGCAAAATCAGTTTTGTACACTTCATAGTTTATATACTCCATAATTAACTGTAGGTATTATGAATGTTTTCTGAATTGTTCCCTATATCAAAAAGACTCAGACAAGATTTGCTGTGTTTCCCCCGGTTCTCTGTAACATCTTCTTCATACGATGTGGCCCTCTCTGATTGGAAGAAAAAATGCTCAAAAAAAAATGGGAGTGAAAGAGAAGAAACCCTGTACACGTTGCAGTTTGCGGGCGATCAAATTCTTATTGCTGAAGATGAGGAAGACCTAGCATACATGTTGAGGAAGCTGCTTGCAGCGTACTCAGAATGTGGCTTAGAGTTCAGTAAGTCCAAAACGCAATACATGCTAGTAGTTGGATATTCTCCAACGTCCCTGATTGTGGGCGATTAGCAGGTACATCCGCATAGCGAGTTTAAGTACCTAGGTGCCTAGTTATCAGCTACTGAGTCTTCAGAATTGGGTATCCAAAAAAAGAAAATTGTAAAGGGAAGGCAAACTATTCAATTATTAAACTCGGTACATTGGTGTAAATCTATCCAAATGGAGATTATAAAAAGGCTCTTCCACGTTTTCCTTAGCGAATGCCACTCTCTACGCTGCAGAAACTTGGAACTTAACGAAGTAAATGGAAGATAGGCTATTGATTGACCTCAGAAATGGATTTCTGAAGAAAAAGCGTATCTCCAAGATATGGCAAGTGCCTAATCCGGAAATCCGAAGACGTGTTGGAATACAAAAAAACATTTTTGTATTCCGTTGTAAAACAAAAACACGTTAAAATGGTAAGGCCACGTGTTGCGAATGAGTGGTGAGAGATGGCCTCTAGGAAAATCATCGATTCCTAAATGAGAGGAGAAGGAAAAAGCAGGCCTAGGAAAACTTGAATGGAGGGTATCACCGAAGGAATGGCTTCTAGAGGCCTTCGGAAAGGGGAATGGGAGGACAGGAAATCTTGAATCTTGGGGGATATGATTCCTTAGGAATTGTTTTTGACCATCTCCCCCCCCCCCAAATTATGAATGCTACAGTGAACAAAAGAAAATTTCCTGGCATCTTAGTGCAAGCTGATTGATAGATCACTCCTATGCAGGGCTGGACTTTGTGGACCAACTGGAGAAGATCATTTTGAATAGAATTTGTGATGTTGATTAAAATTCTGTTTAAAAACTTTTTTTTATTGATTTCAGCTGCCCACCTTTTAAAGGTTGTACTTTTATTAAACGCCTTTGACTCAAAATAACTTCAATAATACGTCTAGATAAATATAGAGGCGATAAATCAGAAAATATCGCGGATCAGAGAGAAAATAGAGGTGATTAAACATTAAATATTAAAACATATTAAGAATATAAATATTTAAAATGATCATAATTTAAGTTAATAATAAACTAAATATAAATCTCTATGATTAAAGAAACTATCTATCTAATTTTAAAAATAGACTGTTGGGAATGGTACATCTAAAAATAAAGTTTCAAAATTACAACAATTTAATGAATACAAACCAAAGCCCATTATATTGTACACACACACATATATATGGCTATGATGTGACAGTATTTCCTTACACATTATTCACAAACCAATACGGTGGTAAAGTCCATAAATTCTAATCAGTAAATGCATATATCAAGGTAAGCGGGTACATATAATATGTTGTCAGGAACAGTGATGGGTCCAAAGCACAATAACCGTGTGGATTCCCAAAATGTTGGATGGTCAAAACGTCAATGTGATAGCTCATGCCTCATATCACTGTTTCCTATATACACTCACTCACACACACTAAGTACATAAACAAAACCAAACAATACAATATTTATATGAATAAATTTATATCTTTTTATATGAAGTACTTAATTTGACTGTATCGCTATTACTAATATAATATATCTTCATTAATTTCAAAATATGAAAACAAATGTTATCTCTCATAAATTAATATTATAAAATTTCATTCTAAATTTTGCATTAATATCTACTGATAGTTCAAATATTTATTAAATTTTTGTTCTATAATTGACAATGATAATAATTGACCATAACTTTTGTTAACAATTATTTTTATTAGCTTTACAATATGTTACTAAGAATTACAAACTTTCTAACTGGCCACAAATGTTAATTAATAATAAATTCGAGATAAGATAGATCGGTATCATTGATCATAATAATAGGCAAATATTATGTTATTTTTTACTATTAATAATAATAATAAATAATGATTCGGAAGTGAAGAAGAACCTGAGTTCAATAGGAGTCTTCCGAAAGCCCCCTCAAGCCTTTATGGCAAGAATTTGATCGATACAGCAAATGTTTACGCAATCTCTACACCCTATTATGATAGTGGTCCCAAAATGATGTTGAATTGCTTCAGCAAAACACATATCAGAGCCCAAATGACCATGCACTATGCTCAATGGTATTCGGGACGAGGTCTGAAGTCATTGTTTGATGCTGGTTCCGCTCAGGTAAAAGAGTTCAGAGAATATTTTTATTTCGGTGAATTTTTCTCTTCTCCATGTCTCGATATGGACAGACAGTTGACTTGACGTCTTTTGGACCTAGAAAATCATAGGTTGCTGACTCTAAGGATAAATTCTACGAACTTCAAGACTGAATGGGCTTCATAGTAGTTATTATGCCCGACTTCACGTTCCTATTATAGATAGTGAAGCCTCGTGTACATAATTGGAATAAGGTGGAATATTCGGGGAAACAGAGAGCTTTCTGCAGGCTATGTAAGATTATTTTGTTGTAACCAACAACTTTAGAGCCTGCATAATTAAATAAGATAAGAACGATGGAGCAACAGAAACTGTGTAGAATATGCCTCGTACATAATGAAAATCTCGTCCATGTTGTGGAGGTTGTAACTGCCGTGGCGGTTACTTGTCTAACACAGTGTCAAAAATTTTGCATATAATAGTTGCAAAGGTTAAATGGTTTGACTGAGAACGATCCCCATTACATTCGCTATTTTTTTCCGCCTGCAAGCGAGAATGACATGTGCAGAGTATATTGGGATCGGGAAATTTCAATGGATCACTTCCGGTCATTCAAAAATGCCCGGACAGTCAGCCGACTTCTTTAGACCTAGGAAATCATAGGTTGGTGACTTCATAGGAGTAAAATCTACGGAGATCGAAATGGAATGGGTACATAAGAAGCTTGATGGTAGGTAGACATTATTACCTCGTTCATTTACAAAAGGAAAATAAGATTGCCACTTGTTCTACATAGCAGTTCCTCCTCTATGCAGCAATGTTACAGAGGTAGTCCGTATACAAAAGTACAAAATTATACTCCTTTTGGTCCGGTTGGAGCATGTTCCGGTTGTGATATCGGTATTCGGTTTAATATCTATCTCTGCAAGGCTAACTTGAAAAGTTGAAGCTGCCGAAATTATTCTACCTGAGACTGTAAGAGGTAGTAACATGCTGACACTGCACTCATAATATTATCAGAGACATTTTCCGTGGTAGCCTGCTTCATTTTGTGGTCATCGACCGGTTTCGGGCGTTCGCCCATCTTCAGGATGCTTTTTTCAGACAGTGTGACAACACAGACTTGCATAGAGCAAATTTAGTTTACACACTGACTGTTTTTAACTGTATTACAGTCAGTGTGTAACTAAATTTGCTCTGTGCAAGTCTGTGTTGTTCACACTGTCTGAAAAACGCATCCTGAGATGGGCGAACGCCCGAAACCGGTCGATGACTACAAAATGAAGCAGGCTACCACGGAAAATGTCTCTGATGCTTTCCAGCTCTGCGGAATCAACCACCACAACATAATATTATCGTTTAACGTTTTACTTAACGTGAGTATATAAAGGGAAAACCGAATGAAGAGTGATGACGTTAATACTGTGGCCTGTGTGCATAGTTTGATGGGCGGTAGCTAGTTAGAATTCTTGTTTATGGCTAGCATGAAGAGAATTCTCTAGCCTGTAAAAGCGCATTTGACAGGGAGCTGAGAGAAAATAGATGATTACTTTTTGAAAACTGTCGCTTGATATAACTTTTCGAGAGAGCTTGTGTCGTAGATTTTGTGATGGATGCAAAACATTAAAATATATTAATTTTAAATAAATCAAAATTATCAAGATATGTGACATACCCTTGCAAAAGGGCAAGCCAGGTAGAAGAGGTCCAGTTACTGGCATTGTACTACCCCCTTCTACTAACAAGGGAGGAACTGAAGAACAAAGAGAAACATTCTTGAAAATGGCAGTGCAGAAGCGGCTGGCGCAGGCAGCATGAAGTTCCAACAACAAATATTTATTCCATTACACGTGGTTCCATAAGTCGTCTGCTTCCATTTACCGCAAATTAATGATTTATGAAAGACATTAAAAATAATATTTACAAAATTTTAAATAAAGTCAATTGTTGGCAAAAATCAAGGATAACAAATATTAAAGCTTAGAAGTATTTTTAATTATTTCTATCAAAAGTCGATCAATTAGCAATTGTAATAAGTACGAGATCATATTTAGAGCAAATGCAGATGGTATATTATGCTGTTTTAGAGCTGATGAACTTACACTAATTGCCACTAATTCGATAGATGTTTGTCAGGTTTGTAGAGTAATTGAAATACTAGGAAAGTGCATAGAGAGAGAGATTGCAGAGTAATATTATATATTGTGGGTGTATTGTGTGATTGCGGAAGGTAGTATTTTATATATATATATATATATATATATATATATGTGTAGGGGCTGGACGAGAGGTGAAGTGAGAATCAGACTGGTAAGTATTGATCAAAGCGAGAGAAAGAGAGAGTGAGAAATGGTATGAGAAGATGAAGAGAGAGAAAACGGGATTGCTCCCAGAGGACACCACCTGGGTCCCTACTCCATGCTTCTTCACCCCTCTTAAACAAACTCCCTTAACACAACCCTCATCCCGTCGTCCTCCCTTGCCATGCTAGCTCCACTCGCACCACTTCTACCAGTTAATTGACACACCCCATGTCCAGCTGCTGAATATTCTGAAACTGGGTACATGGCCAATACTGTTGTTGTAGTTAGTACATCAATGAGAGAATACCAGGGTAGGAAAACGATAGATAGTACAAATAGTACTACTAGAGGCACTAGAGGACTAACAGAAACTTGTTTTGTTCTTCTAGCACTACTTCTCTATTCCTTTCACCGCTAACATGATCTAATTTTACGTTTCATTTCACCTTTCATTGTAACAAATAGCATTAATAACTAGTTCCATGATTAATTAAACATAAATGTATACATATTAAAGATAATTAATTTTTAAATTTGATCCTGCGTTCTGATATTTCTTTCACTCACTCCTAGTAACAACAGGAAGTATTGCGAACATGCCATATTTTCGAAAATGAGTTTTCATCGGAATTATATGATTTGGGGGCCCCCCTGTATATGTGTGTGTGTATACAGAATATCTCAAGAAACAAAAAGTTCCAAGGAAGCTCAAACTTAGGTTTAGATACTACCATGTGCAACAGGCACGAAGATTTTGGGCAAAATCCATTATCCGGGAAGTTCACCTTTATTGAATGTTTTTATTTTTTTCAGATTTTTCGTGATTTTCTCGAAAACGGCTCTTAACGATTAAATTTTGTATAATAAATCACTTTTAGGCAATGTAACAAAAACAATAATAACATATAACCATCATTTATTAATGATTTAATTCCAGTATACTTCAATAAAATCTCATTCTATTCCATTTCGGTCTTTACTAATAATTCGGCTCTGGGAAGGGATTAGCTGAGTGATAGCGCACTAGACTAGCAACATGGAGATCCCTAGTTCGAATCCAGCCGTACTACTCTTAGATTTTCCCTTCCTAGGAGCCTCTACAGCTCAGTGTCCGGTGATGGGCAGTGTTGTCTGGAACGAGAGAACATTGTCCGGAGGCCGGCAGTTCACTGAGAAGTCTCCGGGCGCAAATGGCCACAGATGTTGAGACGACTTCAATAATAATAATTTTTGTATTTTTATTTATTTATTTATTGTTACTTCTGTTACAGTCGAGACATACAGAAGGGGTTGGCCCAATAATAAATAACAAACATATTAATGAATAACAAAGAAAAAAAATTATTATACAATAAATTTAACTAAAAAGAATACCTCGACTACAAATTAAGAAAAAAAAAACAAAATTAATAATAATATTTACAAACAGTATGTTTGAGATAAATTGAAAGTTTTCCGGTTTAAAAACTCATACAAAAATAGCAATAAGTTGCGAGTGAAAATAAACATAATGTCTCGGCGAAGAGAAAATAAATAATAAACAAAATTCAGAAATTTAACATACTATTTTGCTGAAAGAACCAAACATAAATGGTCATGATGATAACAACAGTAATAATAATAAATAATTAATAATAATCATCATCATCATAATCATAATCAATAATAATAATTATCATCATCACTGGACAAATAAAAAATGTTTATTATCTTAAGATAAAATTTGCAAATATACCTAAAAGATTTTAAGTTAGCAGAGATATAATAATAATAATAATAATAATAATAATAATAATAATAATAATAATAATAATAATAATAATAATAATAATAATAATAATAACAATAATAATAAACTATTAATTCGGTTAAACGCGTTTATTTATCTCTTTTTGCCAGTTTTTCCTATTTTCAAAAAAATGGTTTCAGAGATTTTTCCAGATTGAAACGAATAGATCTCTACGAACTTATACATTTATCTCGAATCTGTTTGGAAGGCACTGGAATTTTTTCCTTTAACACAAAAGGTCAATCTACTCATCTATTGCAGTATTGTAAAATTCTGATCTTACAAATGTAAAGTGTGATTTTTTTAAAAATTTCAAATCTAATAGTTGTGGTTAGTTCCGCAGTGCTGGAAAGCATCAGTGATATTTTCCGTGATACCTGCTCCTATTTGTGGTCATCGACCGACCCAGTTTCTGTTTTGTCAAAACAGTGTGTGATGACGCAGACTTGCATTGAGCAAATTCAGTTTTGTACATTCATTTGCTGTTTACAAGTGTGTGTTATCACAATTTTTTTACAAAAAATCCTAAAGATCGGGGATCGCCCAAAATCGGTCGATGACCACAATAAGAAGCAGGCTATCACGGAAATAATCTCTGATTCCAAATCCAGTACCTATGGTTTTCAATTTTTTTAATTAAAAACCACACTATTCGAATTGTTGGAACTGACACAATTGGGTCTGCTTGGCCGTCCTCTAGTTGGAAATTAGTAGCCAAAATAATGTTTTTCTAGCCTGGGTACCAAGACTTTCAGGGTGTAGGGGCACTGAGGTGGCAGTTCACATTGCTCGAGAGAACGGCATAGGAACCCTTATTAGACCTGAACCCTTTTCGTGCCATTTCAAGATGCCTAGTGAGTGCAACCATCAAAGCATCGCTGCACACAATTGATTGCAAGAATGTTGGATCATAAAGCCAGATGAGAGACAGGTGAAAATGTTTGCTAATTCGTCCATGCTTACTACAGAACTATTCCAACAAGGCCGTGCGAATATATGACTATAGATGACGTTAGACTTTCTCAGTGTCCATTATAGTCTAAAGAATCACATGAATTCATGGACCTTACAATGGATAGGCTATGTAGGTTTTTGTTGTGGTCGGTTCCGCAGAGCTGGAAAGCGTCAGAGATATTTTCCGTGATAGCCTGCTTCTTTTTGTGGTCATCGACCGATTTCGAGCGTTCTCCCATCATCAGGATGCTTTTTGTCAAACAGTGTGATAACACAGACTTGCACAGAGCAAACTTAGTTGTTACACTGGTCTTTAAATATTTTTGTTAGGGCCTAACTAGGTTTCGAGAGGTGATGTTACCTGAGTGGGAAAAAACACATGTTTCGGTCTTCAAAGGGGGCATATTGTACCCACACGTGGGGGGGTGTGTAACTTAAACTACATTTTTTGAAGGAGATTTACTTTATAATTAAACCTATGTAGGCTTTGTCAGATGAAAGAGAAAACAGCATTGCACGTACTGTGCGACGGAGTTATGCGTCTTCGGAAAGGAGAAATAGATGCCTTCAAGTTTTATCTAGGTGTCCCTTTCCATACTCCTAAATCTAATTAAACAGATATTACTGAGGTGGGTAATAGACTCATAGAGAAGTCACGGTGGCGTAGGCTTCTGCCAAAATCTAATCTCGCTAAATGTTATGATTCTTGCTGACCTAGTATTTCTTTTTGTATCCTAATTAATAAGATGCTAAAATCTCCATAATTCTAATTCTGCCTACTTTACATTTTAAACTGTAATAATAAACCCAATAAACCTTCCACTAATCCTTCATCCTATCGACCAATTAGTTTACTTCCTATACTTGCCAAAATACTAGAAAAACTGCTCTTAAAGCGACTTTATCCTATTATTGATTTCCAAAAACACATGCCGAATGATCAATTTGGTTTCCGTTCCCACCATTCTACAACCTAACAAGGACTTCGCGTTGTGGATGCAATAGCTTCTTCTCTTGAGCGAAAGCAGTACTGCCCGAGTGTCTTCCTTGACATTGCTCAAGCATTTGATAGGGTATGGCATGAAGGCTTGCTGTTTAAACTTAAGAGATTTCTCCCCCATACCTACATTTAATATTAAAATCCTACTTAACCGACAGATATTTCCAAGAAAGGGTACCGCCCTTTCTCCAATACTTCCTATACTCGCTGGAGTTCCTCAAGGCAGCATACTTGGCCCCGCTCTTCTATTCCTTATATACTTCAGACATCCCAGAACACCCAAACACCGTAATATATACCTTCGCAGATGATACTGCAATTCTTTCCCCAAACCTTGAACCCTTGAATGGCTATCGCTCTCTACAAGAACATATCTTTCAACTGGAATCTTGGCTCTTAAAATGGAAAATAAAAGTTAACCCATAAAAAAAGTAAATACATCGTATTTACACTGGGTAGAAAAATTCTCCCACCGATCCACATCAACCACACTCAAATCTCTCCCGTAAATAGCGTACGTTACCTGGGTTTCCACCTAGACAAAAGACTGACTTGGAATCCCCACACTAGACTCAAATGACTTGAACTAATCAGACGGTTCAGACAACTCTCAAAACTACTAGACAGACGATCCAAACTCACATTACAAAATAAAAGACTTCTCTACCTACTACTACTGAGACCTGTTTGGTCATATGGCTTAGAAATATGGGGAACAACCAAGCGTTCCAATTCCCGTCGTATCCAGTCATTTCAATCAAAAATCCTTCGAAAAATTGTCAATGCACCCTACTATGTTGCTAACTTCACTATCCATACTGATCTAAACATTCCTTTCGTTAACCATCTAGCCAAAACTCCTTTCCTTAAATTCCATTCATCCATAACTGCTCATCCTAATCCTTTAATTCACCAGCTTTCTTCAAACACTATTCCCGACAATCCACGAAGGCGGCTGAAGGGAAGATGGCCCCGTGACCACCTTATAGACTAACTCAAGATAGTGGAGTGCCATCGCTGGATGTCTTCTCCAATCCACACTCCTGTTATTTAAGTTGCCATTTAACACATTTACTTGTTGCAGTTGTAAATATCAATAAAAAAAAAAAACTGTAATAATGATTACAATAAATATAAAATCTATCACAATCAGTGTCGTGTATTTTTGCGATTTATATATATTTGAACAGATTGAGTTTTTAAGCTTTAGTTCTTAATCCTAGTATGGTAGACTCTCATCGACAAATCACATTCTTTGATTAACAATCTTCTAAATGTAGAAAAAGTGATTTTTTTTTTAAACTCATATCTTCCAAATTCCTGCTAATAAAGAACTGTATATCCTACAAGTCGTATTAAGAGTTTTTAAGGGTTCAATTTTTCAAGAAAACATGACTGGTGTGCAATGGAAAAATTGGTCTAGTTTTGCTTTTAGGATGCTGTTTCTTTTTACCACTGGCCTGGCCTAGGGTGTGAAAAATAGTTACCCATCGACACAAAACATTATGACATATGACTGGAGTTGTACGGTAAATTGGTGTAATATTTCAGTAGATAGAAGTAGTGGATCTCTTACTGTATAGGCTCTTATCAGGACCGGGCAGGCAGTCGCAAACAACTACTCCTCGTCTGTTACAAATAGTTTCAACGCTACACTGACGAGCTAAACACGCACCTCACTTTCATTGCACCCACTTTTCTTTTTTCTTACACAAGTTCAGTTATTTTATTTTTCATTTTTACTAAATATCTTTAGCGAAAATAATTTCGCTTTCTTAAAATAATTTTTAAATCCACTATTTAAATATTTAAATCAATTAATCAATTTGATTGTAGCTGCTAAAAAGCTTTGTTACAAGATTTGTTACAAACAAAAGTGATATTCTATTTTATTATATAATTTTAACTTTATTAAATTATTACGATAATAATTACTAATACTAATAATAATAATTAACAAATGTTGTATATTAAGATTTGGTAGACAGAACAGACTGTAGATGGTCGTCATTTATAATCTGCTATAATATTATTAAATCAATTGAGATGAATGAGGACAAATGCGTCATTGTTCATTGATTCAACTCTATCCTGTCGCTATTTCTGAAATTCCTCTGATGGAATAGAACTGCATGTTATTTCTATTATGATATTTGGGGTAGGATGATGTTGGAGGAGAGGTCGAGCGATAAACTGTCTTAGAAAGGTAGCGTTGCCGAGCGGTGTATCTACTTGGAACGCTTAACAGTTGATTAACTAGACTGAACTTTCTGGCTGTAAAGAGGCTTTTTAACAGAGAACTAAACTAAAAGTTACTTTTTGGAAGCTGATATTTCTGTTAACCCTTGGAGTTATGAATTTGGAATGATGGCTGATAGTCTAGGCAGTTTCTTTTTTTGAGAATGATTTTTTTTTTCCTAACTGTTCAAATGTTGATTTTTAATTCTTAATGGTTGATTTCAGACTTAATCTCTGAAATTGCTCAGTTTTAATACGATCTTTTTTTTTTTTTTGGATCTCGTGGTGGGAACTTGACGAAACTTTAGGTTGTAGCGTTCTTGTCCTTTTTAATTAATACATGTGGAGTGACAGAGAAGAAATGCGCTATGATGGCGGCGTATGAGAATATCAGCACTGAAGCGGCGGAGGCTTGCAACATGAAGCAGCCAACGCTGGTTGTGGAGCATTTCCTCAACTGGGCAATGTTTATTCAATTACATTGACACAAATTACAATAAAATTTAATTTATTAAAATTAATTAATTAATAATTAATATTATATTATATAATATATAGGTCGTGGATATACCTGGCCAATGTGACATATCAATATAGCTCATGACAATAAATTAAATTTGAAACTTACAAAGGGGTTGTCCAGAAATCTCAAAAATGAAATTTTTCGGAACATTTTTGAAATAAAAGTGATGAGCAATATATTGTAGTATATAATTATTATTTTAGAATTAAAATTAATCAAAACTCAAGCGGGAGTGTTGCCAGTAGGCAGCTTCTCTCCTCCAGCCAATCACGTCCACAGCATCATTCATCGGATTTACTGATTGCATTGTTTTGTAGATAGTAAATAAAAAAAAAAAAAAAAAAAAAAAAAAAAAATATATATATATATATATTAAGAGGTGATTGTTGTCCTAGAACATTCTCGTATATCGATCTTAACCAGGATATATTGGCTGATAGAAATAATTTTCTTTCGGGATTCCTTTTATAGGGATCCCTCCACGTGATTCCAGTCTTTCTTTCTTTCTCTGGATAAGCTGCTTTTTTTTTTTTTCTTTTTTTTTTGAAGCGGGGGTCAATGCACTGCGACCTTTTCCGGTCTATTGTGCTATGCCTCCTGGGTGCCGCAGGCTTGCCCACAGCACCCAAACAGATGTCCCAGCTGAACATCCGTTCTACAAAGCCTCCATCAGTCTGAGATCCCTGAGGAATCTCAGTATCCTGACAGGCTCTAAAGAGGCTATATCCCCCTCCTCCACCTGGTAGCTACCCAGGTTCTTGAACCTTCTCTGAGTGGCAGCCTTGCAGTCTGTTAGGAGATGTCTCCGGAGTTTCCTCCAGCTCCCACAGAATCTGCATGAGCTATCACTTTCCAAACCCAGCTTCATCAGATGTCCTCTAAGTCGGCAATGCCTCGTGAGGAAATCCGTAAGAACGCGGAGCTTGTTCTTGCTCAATCAAATGCAGGCCTCCTTTCTCCGTCGGTTATAATTTTCCAAGCAGTTCTTGGCCTGCCGCAAACCAGGCAGGGAGTACCAGAGTTGAGATCTCCTCGTCTCCTCTTGCTTCCTAAGTTCCTCCAACAGAAACTGGTCACCAACCCCACAAAAAGGTTCTGGCCCTAGAAGCGGGGTCGTAGCGCCTATCTTGGCCAGGGCATCGGCCATCTCATTCCCTTCGATGCCAACATGCCCCGGCACCCACCAAAGCGCAACTTTGTTCTTCCTGCCTAGGTTATTAAGTTTATCTAGGCATTCCCAGACCATTTTAGAGTTGATAACTGATGCACTCAATGCACTAATGGCTGCTTGACTATCGGAAAGGATAACAATCTTCTGGTTCCTATATCGCCTATCGAGGTTAAATTGTACACATCTTCCAATAGCGTATATCTCCGCCTGGAAGATGCTGGGAAATTTACCCATGGGTTCCGAGTGCTTGATTCTTGGACCGACCACCCCCGCTCCAGTCCCCTCGAGGGTCTTAGACCCATCAGTATACCATTTAATGGCATGTTCCTTAATGCCCAACAGAGCGGATCTTTCTCTCCACCCACTATTGGTGGTGCCCAGCAAAAACGAAAAATTTTTAGTGAAGCTGTATTTCTTAATCATACCATCTGTAGGGAGGTGCCCGATAAGGGAGCCCAAAGGTGAGGATAACTACTCCCTGACTCCCAGCCTCCTCTCTCCTCCTGCGCCACCCCTAGAGATCCTAAAAAGAGCTCCCTTCGCCACCCTTTCCACCACTAGGTGCATAGGTGACAGATTGAGGATAACCTCCTAGTTAACATCCTAAATTATTCTTTCGGTCTCCTATTGTATCGGTTTCTACATTCCAGGTTATAAATATCTATAGCTTCTTTCTTTTTTTTTGGAGCAATATATCATTATCTTAGATTCCTGAGAAGATTTCCTTAATCAGTCAACACCCAGTTTGATTGGTATTTTATCCATTGATATGATATATTTATAATCTTATAAAAAAAAAAAAATGTCAAACCTATTTATCAATAAAACCCATTTCCTATAGAAAATATTAAATATTCCTTCCTTTCGAGTTATATTATAATTATTTTTTAATAACAGTCATTAGCATTCTATAGTATTAATATTATTATTAAAATGATTGATTACTTTAACTTACTGTTATTTCACCTTTTATTTTAATTAATATTCCAGAAATAAATGAACATTTTTTTTTTTTTTAGAGAATCGTTGAGGAATCCAAGAGTGAATGCTAAGTTGGCTTGCTTTGACGTCACATTCAATGGCCTTTCAACAAAAGGTTGAGATAATGCGTAATGACAAATAAACTTCCATATTCCTCCTGCTCCTAGCGTTTTTTTGGATAACTGCCAGCATTATTCTCACCTTTTGAAAAGAGAATATTCTCAAAAAAAAACTTTACAGTCATTTCCCGAACAGAGTTGTAACGACGGAACTGAATATAATTAATTTATTCACATAGTTGAAGAAGATAATAATGTGTGTGTAATTTATTTTTCAGCTTTACTAGTATTGTAAAATTTCTTTGTCTTTAGTAATATTATGTTTAGTAAATTAAGAAATTACCAAACTATCAATGTTTAGGAAATTACCATATTTTATTCTGTTTGGTCCATGAAGGTCGAATTCTTTACCATGGTTGTTGATACCAGTTGGAATTTAATAACAATTCAATTTTATTGCTTGCTTGGTCCAAGTTATTCCTTACTTCCTCTATGATTTCTTCACAAGTTACACATACACTCACACATAAACACATATGTTTATTTGGTGTATACATACTTATATTTATATAATAAAAATCTGGTGTGAAACACTTATACGAATCTCTGCTACTGCAGTTTCGAAGATTTAAGTGACAAATATACTTCAAACTTTTTATTGAATATTTACAACTATATTATATATATACAACAAGTAAATATGATAGAAGGAATACTATATCATGTAATGTCATGAATGGCAGTTATCCAGTGATAACTGACATTAGTTATCCAGGAGGTCGCGGGGCCAACGGCGCTTCAGCCGTCTTTGGGGATTACCTGGGAGTGAGTTTGAGTAGAGGGCTTGGACGAGGGGATTTGGATGGAGGGATAGGTGACTGTGGAATTTGATGTATCGGGATTTTGCGAGGTCGTTGACAAACGGGATCTTGATGTCGTTGTGGATGGTGCGGTTGGTGACGTAAAAAGGAGCGTCGACAATTCGACGGAGGATTTTTGATTGAAGGGTTTGAATTCTATTGAGGTTGGAACGCTTAGCAGTGCCGTATAGTTCTAGTCCGTATGTCCAAATTGGAGCGAGCACTGAGATGTAAAGCTGTCTTTTGTTTAGAAGTGTTAGTTTAGAGCGTTTGTCAAGAAGTCTAGCCAGAAGTCTGAAGCGTTGGTTGAGGGTGATTCGTTTAAGTCTCGTATGGGGATTCCATGTGAGTCGCTTGTCTAAGTATAGTCCAAGATAGCGAACGTGGTCTGCGGGAGAAATAGGGATATTGAACAGGTAGACGGGAGGGAGTACTTTTTTGTTTAATGTGAAGACTATGTACTGGGATTTGTTAAGGTTGATTTTTATTCTCCATTTGTTTAACCAGGATTCAAGTGAGTGGAGATGGATTTGCAAGGGGCGCCTGGAGAGAACGGGATCTGTGTGGGGTGAAAGGATTGCTGTGTCATCAGCATAGGTGAATAGGCTCGTGTTGGGGTGTCCAGGGATGTCGGCAGTATAAATTGTGTATAGGATGGGTGCCAGGATGCTACCCTGAGGCACTCCGGCTAGGATGGGATAGATGGAGGAAGTAGATGAGCCTTGGGTGACTTGGAAGAATCGATCACTTAGAAAGGATCTTAGGTGAGGTAGTAGGTACAGGGTAGGAGGCCCTTGAGCTTCCACAGTAAACCTTCGTGCCACACGCAGTCAAAGGCTCTAGAGATGTCTAAAAAGACGCCAGCACAGTATTGTTTCAGCTCAAGGGAGGTAGCGATGGTATCTACAACGCGATGCGCCTGCTGGATAGTAGAGTGACCACTCCGAAATCCAAACTGGTGATGTGGGATGATTTGAAGGGGTTCTAGGATTGATAGGAGACGATTGAGAAGAATTTTTTCAAGAACTTTTCCTAAAATAGGGAGAAGGCTAATGGGGCGATAGGATGTAAGACAGTGGAGAGGTTTATTAGGCTTGGGGATCATTCTTATTGAAGAAAATTTCCATAGAATTGGGAAGTATGTGGTTCTGAGGACTGCATTATAAATGGATGTTAGGAAAATTAGGGCTTTGCGGGGGAGTTGTTGAAGGATGGTTGAGGTGATTAGATGGTTGAGGTGATGTCTGCTTGTCTTCAATTTTATATCAACTGAAGAATCTAAACTTAATAAAATGAAAATTTATTAAGAAAACCATGCAATACTCCTTCCTCTAAAGTTTTTTAAACAAACTTTCTTAGAAAAAAGACGGCAACAAAAGTGATAGATCATTCGATTCCATAGTTAGTGTAACAAATTTTATTGAAATCCGTTCGGTGTTTTTATAGATAAAATCGTAGAAAATTGAAATAACTTCAGTGTATTTCTTTGGTCGTAAGGTACGATTGGCAGGAAAAAGCATGTGTATGCATCCCTAATGTTGGGAGCCAGTTCGAGCAAGATCTGTAATTAATGAGGAGTAAAATTTATAATAAAATAGTACTTTTCTTCTTATTCAATCAAAAAACCCGTTATAATATCATTTTGAAATTTCTTATAAGAATCATGTTTTCATTCATAACTTGTAAAATATCGCTCAAAGGTAAAAAAAAAAAAAACGTTCAAGTAAATTTTTCTTAAATAAAAACTACACCTCCCCATTTAAAAAAATGAATTTGGTGCCTGTATCTCGCTTCTCAAACCAAAACAAATTTGCAAATTAAATTTGATTTTCTAACAAAAAAACTACGGGGACACGTATTTTTCAGTTTTTTTTTTCTAGCTATCTTAGTTTCCGAGAAAAGGTCGTTATCCATATACCTCGGGATACCCTGAATTATGTGTATGTGTGCGCAAAATACTTATCTTAGAATTATATTCCTAAAACAAAATTTCTATTGTAATAATTCATGTGTTTAAAATGAATGATCCAGAAATTATACCAGTAGCCATTATCTGATATCACAGTAATACGTCCGACTAAACTAAGTTAAACCCATCTTAAACAAGTTAAACTTTGTGTGGTAGGAAAACGCCTTTATCCATCTATTGAAGATGAATAACGTCCTGATATAAATTTTCAAATATCATAACATTGGTATCTACTGTTAACTATTTTATCTTTTTACTATTTCCGTAATGAAAGTGCATAAAGATACTTACATCTTCCCTTTTCCCCTTTTGTATATCTTTATGCCGCTCAATACTTGCACTATGTACACTGATCTTAATACAATTAATCCTTAATCTTTCTTTAAAATTATTGCTTCTTAAAAAAAAAAAAAACAATAGTTTATAATTGTAAGTTTTACGATCAGACTGGTTTTGGATGTCCTTTTGTAGCGCAAAGTTGTAATCAATTAGATAGTTCAGAATTGTAGGTAACCGTTTGTAGGTTTATTTATTTAGAAACATCCCAATGCTTTCTAAAGTTTTGAAGATTTTATTCTGATACTCCCTTAGTAAAAAAAAAAAAAACAGTGAAAAAGTAATTTGAGTTATAGTAATATGTGAATAATGTGTGGAAGAAATTGTGATAAAAGTTGTTGCCTAGCAACTGTCACTCGTGGCACGCTGTCTTCCTTTTATATTCACCCCACCAAGACCCCATTCTACTATACGTATTTCCTCTTTAACGTCCTTGTCTAGACTCCAACCCCATTTTCCGCACTACTCCACTGTCAGTTTTCCTCCCCCACTACGCTCGATAGGAATGTTCATTTTCATGCAGCCTTGATATATATATATTTATATTTTTTACTGATAACATTTTTTTTTTTTTTTTTTTACAAACATATCATGATGCTCAGCTTTATAAAGTTTGAAAATCATTATAAAATTCTACTATTTTTTTCAACTACTGTTTTATATTGCAAATATCTGCACAAAGAATTTTTAAACTCATTGCTGCCTTCGTTTAGTAGAGGCAATATTGTCCGAGAATCTTAATCGACATTTCTCAAACATTTGATTGGTTCTAGTATTCCGAGACCTTATAGAGCAGTGATGGCGAACCTTTTGAGCTCGGTGTGTCAAAATTTTGAAAAATAGAAACATAATTCTCGTGGCGTGTCACTCATCAAGTTAATTATTTGTTTAATGCCATTTAAAATACAAAAGCCAAAATTATGAAACCAATAGTTTACATTTAGAGACTTGTCTTACATATTTCATTGACACTTAACTTACAAAATCAAGTAATATATATATAAAAATATAATTTAACAAAAACAGAAAAACAATATAAATTTATACAATTAGAAAATAAATATATATGAAAAATTAGTGACTTTTTTGGTGTGGTGGTTGATTCCGCAGAGCTGGAAAGCATCAGAGACATTTTCCGTGGTAGCCTGCTTCATTTTGTGGTCAGTGTGAAAACTAAGTTTGCTCTGTGCATGTCGGTGTTGTCACACTGTCTGAAAAAAAGCATCCTGAAGATAGGCGAACGCCCGAAACCGGTCGATGACTACAAAATGAAGCAGGCTACCGCGGAAAATGTCTCTGATGACTTTTTTGGTGCTGAAGTTTGTCTGCTAAATCTTCTATTTCGGGTTTATACTTGGTACATTTCAAGGCCAAGCAAGCGCCACTGACTTCATCTGTTAACCGATTCCGTTTGTTTGTCTTAATATTATTTAATGCTGAGAACAATGTCTCACAAAAATATGTGGATGAAAAAATTGTTAGCAAAACAACTAAAGGAGATCTCGAGGAGCGGTCAATAAAATGTACACTTTTTTTTTAAATCTTTTCCAACGTTTCGACAAATTTATTGTCTTTTTCAGGGATAAAATTAAAAAAAATGTTAATCGGTATTTATAATTTCCATGAAACAAACTAAACACAAAATATGTAGTAAACAGAGAGAGTTGCTAACTATATGAGCTACATTATCAGAAAAAAAAGATTTTTTTGAATTATGAAATTTTTTATCTTTGAAGATGCGTGTCACCAAAAATGAGCTCGCGTGTCAGCACTGACACGCGTGTCATAGGTTCGCCATCACTGCTATAGAGGCTCAAGATATCCTTCCTTATTCTTATTACCCTTTCCAAAATTGTAGCCCTTATTCGTTGTTTTAATAATCAAAGAATATCCTTTGCATTTATATTTCCTGGACTTGCCAGCGATCCATAATAGAGCCGTACTTTATCCCATCTTATTACGCCGACCATTGAATAATGAATGTCTATCATTTCCCTTAATGGTGATCTTGTCATGAGAACTCACCATCTTCATTCTTAACATTGTGAAATGTTACTTACTTTAACCACCATCTATTTCTATTTTCTTTTCTCTAAGTCACATTTGGTACCATAGATTTCTTCTTTATTGAGTGTATCTTTTTGTTTTTCAGATCCTTTTCTCGATTTCCAAAAAAATTGTCGAAAACATAACTACCACTTAGTATTTATTAGAATGTACTCTTTCGCCAACCATTTCTTTTATATTCATACGTTGCCGTTTGACGAAGACTCTTAACAATGAGAGTTTTTTTTTTTTTAACAATTACGTCTTCAGAAAACTAAATGTCCTTTTGCTATCCTTCAAGAAGTTGTCGTTCAAATGTTCGTATTATTTAACGAAGAATGTAGAAAAATCGAGTAAATGTTTGTTTAATTTTTTTTTTTTTACTTTCTCTTACTTCCTGTCTCTTAAGACAGGAAATATTTCGATCGTGTCTGATTTTCGAAATAATTGGAGTTTTCACTGAAAATACATGTTTTGGGTAAATATACCCAATATTTAGTTCCCTGGCCAAAATAGTCAGTAGAAATACCATTTTACTGAATGATTATTTCAGTTATCAATATATTTCTTAAATACAGCTCCAACTATTTTGTTTATGTTTATTTATTTATTATAAATACAGAATTATTATCTTAATTATTATTTTCGAAAATCTGTTTCTAAGAAAGTTTTGGGATCCTTTGCTCTAAAGTATTATTTTTAATTATTTTATTATACTTCCGTTTATATAATAGTAAAGAAAGTAAAATTGTATAAAAAGTCCATATCTAAAGATAAATTATCCAATGGAAATTAAGAATTGCGGTATATGGGATGGAAGATGTTAGAATGGCCTATACATTCCAAGGAGTCAGAGTTAGTCTTAACCAACATTACAGAACGATTGTGCTGGCTTGCAGCACAAATTCACACATTGGGTCTATTGAATAAAAATAAGTAAATACTTCCAAGTGTTTACTTTTATAAAAAGTGTACACTTTTAAGTATAAGCAATTAATTACTTGTTTTCAATTGAATAAGAGCCACCTTTTGCATAAAAGTAAATACTGGAAAAATCATCGACAAAATAAGTATCAGAAGATTTTCTTTGTTGGCCGTTAGTTGTAGTATGAAAACAAGAATTATTTGGCTTCTCGACCAATTCAAGGTAAAAAAACAAAAACCAAAAAAGTAATTTTGTAATTGTTTTTTAATAATTAACAAGTTCGACGTTTCGACAAACTTTGTTTGCCTTCTTCAGGAACAATACAAAAATAAAGAGAAAAAATTATAACATAAAACACAAACAAAAAACAAAATACATGGGTGCGATTACAGTAGGACTGCTAAGTCTGTTTTTTAATATAATATATATGTTCACTATATACATTAGACATTGTATAGGAAAGAACATAGAAAATGTTAGAGCTAGATTAGTATAAAACAATATCCCTTATATTTTCTATAAAGTGTTCTTGTACAAATGTGAAATCAAGCGCCTTTTTCTGCCTGGAATGGAAGATTTTGCTGGGTCTCACATAGACGTTATTAAAAGATGAAGTCAACTGTGTCTCGCTAGTCCTTATGCCTTAAAAAAACAGAAAAATATTAAGGCAAACTATACTTTTCCACTAAAAACTTCCAGGATCAAATAAAATTTGTCAATCATTTTAAAGAAAGAAAGATTAGATCACGTTGAAATGCAATATACGAAAAACCGAATGCATATATCACACCAAATTTTGTTCGAATATGTTATCTTTATGCACACTTTAAAATATCTGTAAAGGCAAGAGAAAAAAGAAAAAAAAGAAAAAAAGAATCTGCTACAAGATGGATAGATGTCGTCAAAAATTCACCGATGTACGTGACATGACTGAAAAAGGAATCAACTAACCCAGTTAGTTTGTTCGAAGTTTCCAGCTAGTGGTAATAAAACAGACACAGAATTGGAGTCCCTAGAGTTTGATGACAACCTTCAGAGTTTGATGACAAATGTAAACATTGAATAGGAACCATTCCCTTGATAATTTTATTTGTTTGCTTAATTCTAGCTTGTTACACAAGTTAATATTAATATAAAAATATTTTAATGGTATCTACTTTTACTTATCACTTTCTAAAGTTGAAAAACATAATGTTAAAAAATTTGATTGAATCATCTATTAAATACTGAATTTAATTAACACCATATATTTTTTTTTACTTCCATAAGAAATACTTGGATATAATTAAACAAATTTATAATTTTACACTCTAAAGGACCTTAATTTAGAGATAGAAAAAGTAAGGTATTGAGAGATAGAGGGCCATGGCGATAACGGTGACATAGACAGATTGATGTCGACTGATAGTTTTAATTTTGAACCATCAATGAAGTGCACATATTCCCATAAAAGTATGGGTAAAATTTGATAACTCAAAGGGGGAAGAACAACAGGAAGGCAGAGAATGCTGTGGATGGACATGGCTTAACGGAAGAAAATTCGATGGATAGAATGCAAGGAACATGCTACTATATGGTGAATGTTGTCGAGAGAACTACATTTTTGGAGGATTTATTCATTTATTTTTATTCTGTTTGTTTTGAGGCACATCATACATCATTTCTCCTAATCCTTAATATAACCAACTTTTTCTACGATCTAACACTTTTTCTATTACAATCCCCACTAATCCTTTTCCAGAATGTGGACTCTTCTATGTCCTGCGTCAATCTTTTTCCCCAAACACAAAACGCGCTTTCTAACAAGGCATTATTTTCCTATAACATCTTAACGCCAATGTTGGGAATGTGTTCCAAATGTGGTTATTACACAATATCTTCTCTAATAATCCATTTTTACTTTGCTGTACTTTTAAAGCCTTTATAATATAACACTTTTAATTATTTTACCAACGATCCTTTTTGTGGCTACTGAGATGGACATTTCAGCTCTCCAACAGTGGTTCATTATGCTGAAGAAATTTCTTCTCATAGAATCCTTATAGTCAAAAACAGTTTCCTATTCCTCTCTTGTAGACATGTAATCCTAGCTCAGAAAATGCGGCTCGTTATTCCCATGATTTATGTCAATTAACAATAAGATTCTCATCAGACACTTCCTTTTATTGCTTGCAATCATCACCGATGTTAGGGAAAAATATCCCTATTAAAGCAAATATCTTTGGGGAGTGAATTATTGTTATTACACTCCTACAGGGAGAAAACAAACCTAACGTTGTCCAAAGCCCCACTGGACCCATATCAAAGAAAAACAACAACAAACCGGGTCTGAAACAAAAATCTAGACCCGGACCCACTTAAGATTCATCGCAGTCTGAACAAAACGGATCATAACCTTAGAGGGAAATAGCCGAAGTTTTGCCACAGACATCCTATTCCGGCCAAAGTTCTTCACAACCTAAGCAATCTGTCATAACATTGGACGGGTAGTTCTTCCTTATCTCACAAACTCACCTATCACACAAAAAGGGATCTGTTATGAGCTACTTACGCAGAGGTGTCTCCTTAAACCACAATGCCCAGTAAGGGATCTAACCGATGCCTGAGAGAGATGTGTGAAAAACACTGCAATATCTCACTAATAGATCCCAATGGGCATCTTAAACTTCTGACAACCCTGAGCTCACCCTAGGTCCATAGGGTGTGCAAATATCCAAGACAGGAAGCTTGACAGACATATATACACAGACAAATCAACAAAGCAGAAAAGGGATGAAAAGGAAGAGCGGCGTCTAAAGTGGCAAATTCCCCCCCCCCAAATCACCTGGTATCGAGACTAGAAGAAGTACTCCCTTGTAATGGAATCGTTTGTTGTGTGTGATTCCTGGAGTAGCAGATGTCTTGAAGAGGGCGGAAGTTAGTTTGAGAGATTTTGGGAAGTTAGTGCTCGAATAATTAAACGGTTTATATAAAAATAACTATAATTGAACAATACTTTGAACGTTAGAAATGGTAACTAATAATTATAATAAAATACTTAGTAATAAATAGAAGATAAATTAGAATGATAAAATAACAAACTAAGATGCACTACTAAAGAAAGATAAGTTTGAATATAACTGTAAATTGCCGCTTGGGTATATAGACTGCTCGTTTGGCCGTAGGCGATATAATAATGATTTCGTCGTATATCATAGAGTTTATATATTGGTGTTGGCCACACTCACACCAAGACATCTGTCCTAGTGTGCGACCACGTGCGACTTTCGCAGTTTGCTGACTTTATTCGGTGCTTGCTTTTTGATGTACAGTATTGATGAAAAGGCTTTGTTAATTGTTTGTTTGGCCGCGGCTGTCTTGAAGCCGGCGGCCAACTAGGTCGCAGGTTTTATTACTGCCACTCTTGTTAGATAGCAGCTGGCTGGAACCACTAGTTGTAAATTATTATTTCTTTGGTGTACTTTGCCGATGTCAATGACTTTGCCATGTCATTACACCTTCAAGGGAGGAAGCTTTTCCAGTCTTCTAGAACATTCTAGTACCAGCTTGGAAATAAAGACACTTGAACTCAGTGCCTTCAACAAGATTGACTATTCGAGCAGATACACACATCTTTTACGCTGTATCAAACGCGCTCACCAAAAGGATAGCATGAACCTCAGCCTGGAAAACAGTGGTCCTTTCAGCAAGAGGTGCTGTCAAGTGATCTCCTATCTCAACATAGATCACAGCTTCACACTCAGGCGGACCCATACCTAACCAAAAAGGGATATTAAATTTAAAGGGATTAAAAAAAAAAACAAATAAAAGAAATACGAGTATTTGAGTGAACAAAGTATTAAAGATACAATAATTATAATACTTTTTAATTTTTTTTATTCTACTGAGTTAATAAGAGAAGGAAAAATAAGCAAGTGAGAAAACATTGTCGCAGTTATTCAGCATTACCAGCGAAATTCTCTTAATAAAGATGAAATTAATGAGGTCGCATTTTCTATTTATTTGTACAGTGAAACTAGGTCAGCAGACAACTTCATACCGAATTATTGCTTAAAGAATTACTGCTATAAAAATTATATATTTATGTTGTGATTATATAGAAGGATAGAGGTTTTTGATCATCCAGTTTTTAATTGGACTTTTAAAATGGCCCTCTTGTGATTTTAATTCTTCCACATTGCTTTTAAAAAAGGAAACTATTCAAATTGCAGATATATTAATAATTGAAAACCTTTCAGAATATAGTTATCTATTTGTAACTTGTGTTGGCCATAATTGGAGCCTTCCATGTCCTGCCTCCGTGGCATAACAGCACCTAGCCGCCCTGGAGCTCCAATCTCCTGACGCCTTCGGTGCCCAACCCTTCACCACTCTCAACGTTTTCAAGAAAATTTCTGTCAAATGTTGCAACCGCAACTGGAAATCCGTCCAGCCGAATTTGTAATATTAATGCACTTCACGGGGGCTTCGTCTCATTGCATCTTCGTAACTCAGCCGTCCGGCACGGAACTCCGCCCCTCTGGCGTTTTTGGCGCCCAACACCTTACCAATCATAACATTCTCAAGAAAATTCTGTGTTAAATGGTGCAAGTCGCTTGAAAATCCATCCAGCTGAATTTGCAATAACGTATTTCACAAAATCGTTACCAAAAGCGTGACACAAAAATAGCTTTCTACTTTATTTATATAAAATAGATATATTTTTTAATGTCTTCAAGGTGTAGAAAGTACATTTCACTTTTTGGCTGTTTGCCCCATTTTGAAAACGTTTAGAGTGCGTCATTTTAATAAAGCCGTGCTAACCAGAGAAGAGGTATTAGATTTATTAAATGGTCATGATTGGTGTGCTCTGGTAGATTATGTTAAAGACGCTATACAATATAGAACAGTTTTAGTTAGCGAATTTAATTATTAACTGTAGAGTTCAGATTTTTTTATTTTTTTTATTTTTTCTATTTGTCTATTTGTATTTAAATATAAGGACTGTTTAGTTTGTTATCTTCCACATTTTTTTATTATTGTTTTGTTTTCAAGTAAGTTTCTATTTTTAGTTTATATTCATTCATTATGATATGCGCTTGTATAGTTTTACTTGATTAGCGTCAATTATTTATATTTCTTTTTCGTTCGCAGAATTTATTTTTAATTTTTTAATTTATTTTTAATTTTTTAATTAATTTTTAATTTCTTATTCAAATGAGACTCTGACAGATGGTTGTAAACCGTCATAGTTGTTTATTGTAAAGATTTATCTCGTTTCTCTTTTAGTTCTGTAAACTTTTTGTTAATAAAACAACATTATTATTATTATTATTATTATTATTATTATTATTATATTTTTTAATGTTATACATTAATTTTACTTTAATTTTTTAATTATACATTATTCTTGAAGGGTATTAGCCACCATTCCACTCTATTCAAGTTCACAGATGTTCCATTCTACATCCGCCAGTCTTTATGTATTCAGCCTACCAACCTTTTTCATCTTGCTCCCAGTCTCTTATCAAATAGCTTCTTTACCGCCTGCTTTTTCCTATTCTTATTGTAGGCCCTAGCTACTTCAATCTTCTCCCTTTTTATCTCACAGACCACATACGTGAATTGGTACAGTTAGCTCAGTTCCTCCGCATTACTCCAGATTCTCCATCCCTATTTATTTTGTTTGGCCCGAAAAATACTAAACCAGGATCTTCCTTTTCCCAAATAAGGATAATATTGTATTCATTTTTATTAATGTAATATTTATTTAACTTATTAATCGTTATGTGGTTGTTTAATGAATAATAAATAAGGAAAAAATCAAAAAGTAACTGATAATAATTTTTAGTCACATATAGTTTAATCTCAATCGTTAATCATTGTCAAATGTAGAGTTATAATTTAGTAATTACGTACATAATAAATGATATTACAATTCCTAAAATCCGAAAGTGCCACTTTAACGCAAGGAAATTTCCCTTTCAAGTTAATAAGTGTGTATGTGAACAGCAGAGCCTAAAAAACGAAAAACCGTAGAAAGTTCAAACTTGAAATTCCGTTTAATTATCACCATGGAATCTGGCAGTAGGTCATCTGTCAAAACTCCTCAACCGGAAGTACCACTTTACTAGTTAATTTTTTTTACTTTTTTACTCAAAAATGGCTCCAACGATTTTTTTTAAAACTTGGTACATCAAACTACACATACAATGAGCTTTGTATTACTTGAAATATTTCTCCTGGAAGATTCATTTAAAATTTGCCAAAGGGCACTTTTGAGGGAGAGGAGGGATTTGGTTATCTTTAATGTGCTATTTCAGTTTATTACACAATTGTATCAAAAAAAAATAATATTGATTAAAATGAAATATTTTGTTGAAATTCCGAGTTTGAAAAAAATCGGATGACCGGAAGTGCGTTTTTACTATGAAGTATTTTTCATCAGAGACATTTTCCGTAGTATCCTGCTTCATTTTGTGGTCATCAACCGGTTTCGGGCGTTCGCCCATCTTCAGGATGCGTTATTCAGACAGTGTGATAACACAGACTGCACACTCTAACATACATGAGCGTGTAAACTGAATTTGCTATGTGCAAGTCTGTGTTGTCATACTGTCTGAAAAACGCATCCTGAAGATGGGCAAACGCCCGAAACCGGTTGATGACCACAAAATGAAGCAGGCTACCACGGAAAATGTCTCTGATACTTACCAGCTCTGCGGAACCAACCATCACAACAAGTATTTTTCAATTTTTGCGATTTTCTCCATAAAATCACCGTCGAATTTCATTAAAGTTTGTTACACTAACTATGAAATTTGTCAATCACAGTTTTGAAAACTGGAGTAGGAGAAAGTTGTGTGAGTGTATCACACCAGATTTTCTTAAAACTTTACATACATTTAAGTCTCTCCCACTTATGTCTCACACATCATCATACTCTAGTTTCGCACTCTCGCATCCTCTTACTTATCTCTCTCTCTATCACTCCTCTCATTTGCTCTCTCTTTCGTCATACACTCTACTTCCTCTTTATCACTCCTCCCTTACCTCTCTATCTAATTCTCACCATTCTCTTCTCTCTCTTCCTAGCGCTCCGTTCTCGTCTCAGCATCTCCCTCCTCTCAAAACTCTTCCACCCCTTCAATAATGTCATTCTTTCGCCTCTCTCTTCACTCCTTCCCAATTCTCTTTGCTCTCTCTTTTCTCTTCGTTATCTCTTTCTCTCCATTAACTCCTCATTTTCCTTCTCCTCCCCCCCTGCACTCACACTCTCATTCCTCCCTCCTCTACTATCTTTATTATTAAAGGCAATACAGTTTTTTTAGCCATTAATTTTAGTACAATAATAATTGTTAATTAATCAGCTGTTATAAAAAAAAAATATATTTAAAAATTATAAAAAAATTACCTAGGCATATCATTATTGAATTCTGGGGCATGTTATAAGTTCATCTGAGGATTTAATGAAAAAGTACGGGGAGAGAATCGGTGGTAATTTTTATTAATATTCTTGAATATAAAAGAGCCGCGGATGGTCCAAGGGGGGGAAGGAAAGTGTGAATTGGGTGGTAGCGGTAAAAAGAGGATGGGGATATCGAAGTTATGGAGACAAAAGAGTCTGTGTGTATGTGTGTGTGTGTTGTGTGTGTGTGTTGGTTGATGTCTGGTGAGGACAATATAGAAAGATAGCAAGGACCGTGGTAGTGTGTTGTAACTCTCGAGGGAATATAACACCTAGCAAAGAGCATTGTCGGGCCTCACACTACTTTCCTTTTTGTTATCTAAATGTATGTGCATGTTCAAGAGAAGGGGTGAGTCTAACGACGTGGTGGTCTGGCATGAGAGGGTCTGTCTGGCTTCGCTCTTCACTGCATACCCACATTACAAGAGAATAGGCAAATAGACCAACGATTAAGCCCCCTCTGGTTGTATATAGCTTTTCTTCAACTTTCTTCTGTTTGTTGCAGTTTTCAAGCAAATTCTCGCTCTCATACTATCACAATGTCCTGATATATATTATATATTGCAACACTTGTTACAAATATCATGTACATTAGTTTATGATCTATATCATAAACATGTTATGTTTTTTTATATTATAATCTAAAGAAATTCAACCGTGTTTTGGAAAGTAAGTATGTAGGTGGAGCACTGGTATGTATACACTTGGAATCATATGACACGTTTAACCTAATCATCCAATTCTCCATTTTGTTGCCCTAATGTATTATCTTTAGCTTATTTACACAATATAGTTTGCCTACCTTTCTCAGAGTTTGAATCAATTTTAGTCTAGATATGGAAAATTGATTTTTCAATCAACACACATTTTTCTACGAAAAATCTGAGTCCTTCTTAACGATCGGTTAAAAGCACATTGTCTTCATACAATAAAGTCCGTAAATACGAATAATTTAGAGTATATAGTGTTGCAGTTTGCTCGCGTCAGCTTTATAAAGATTGAGGCTAGAGGTTGTTTTTTAGTCTTTTTAAAGAAGACATTACAGTAAAGTAATGGCCTATTTTTTTCAGGCAGGCTTAACGTCCAACTACCAAAATTAGGTGTCGTGGACGGGGGGAGGGACCCCCTTATTTACCAGGATATTTTTTAAAGTAATATGAAAATTTAGCAGTTATACGCTGGACTGAACTGGGGACCTTCCAGTTACAAGTCCATGCGCATAAACCATACTAACGCCCGCCCCAAAGAATTATTCTAAGATATGATAAGAAACAATGACATGGCTGTTTGGGATAAGTCATCATAGCATACTAGAGTAGCAAATTTTTTTTTTATGATATTAATAATTATTTTATTTTCTGGGGGGGGGGGGATCATCCTAACTTTTACTTTCTCTTAACTGCTATTATAGGAAGTATTGCGACGTTTTCAAATTTTCGATATCGAGTTCTCACCGGCAGTAGACATTTAGAGATCTTCTGAGTCCGAAAAAGTGTTTTTTTTTTTAGAAATTGGTATTTGTGAGCGCTTTGTGATTGTGAGTGAGTGTGTGGCGGATAAATGTGTAGTTGATCAGCATAATTAAATAACGGAAAGTTGCAGCAAATTTAAACTTAATATTTCGTTTAAATTCTATCAGAGGACCCGACAATAAGGTTAATATTTTCGATTAACCGGAAATACTTTAATTAATTGATTTTCTTTATCTTTTAGTTTTTGCTATTGAGACCAACTACATAGTTATATAATTCATTTTTAGGGTTTCAGGAGAGATGTGATCTTAGGCTTTCCTGACTACTATGAAATATACGTGTCATTTTTTTTATATTTTATGACCTGTTATCTATATAATATTAATGTGAATTGAATCTATTGCAAATGTATCGAGCTTGAAGAAAATCGATAGACCGGAAGTGCTACTTTTTCTGTTGAACGGTTTTTTTTTTTCAGTTTTTTTCTGCATTATCTCAATAAAGATATCAACGAGTTGCATTGAAGTTGGTATACTAATTACACATATAATGGATGAGTTAGGTGGAAAGAATTTATTTGGTTGATGAAATAAGAAGACAGGGTTAACGCTGGTTAACTATGTATAATAATAATAATGACTGACCCTGTCTGCCTGGACTTCACACTTGTGATGACACTGTATGGTAGAGCGGAAAATGGGTAATGACACGTAGTGATTGGCTGTATGAACTCAGTAGTATGAACTGCATTGAACTGTCCATCTCTGGACTGTTCGCCGTTCTATATATATATATATATATTTCTCCCACTCCATTCCGAGAGAAAGTGGTTGGGTTCGTTTCTTTTCTCTTTACTCTCTTTGGTTGCTGTTACATCATCCCGCTGCCACCAATATACTTGATGCGTTAGGTGGAGAGAATTTGGGTCTGGTTGATGAAATAAGAAGACTGAGTTAACACTGGTTAACTATGTATAATAATAATAATAATAATAATAATGAGTGTCACAGTCTGCCTGGACTTTACACTTGTAATGATACTGTATGGTAGAGTGGAAAATGGGTAATGACACGTAGTGATTGGCTGTATGAACTCAGTAGTATGGACTGTATTGAACTGTCCATCTCTGGACTGTCCGTCGCTCTATATATATATATATGTTTCTCCCAGTCCAGTCCGAGAGAGTGGTTAGGTTCGTTTTTCTTCTCTTTACTCTCTTTGGTTGCTGATCTCTCTTTGGTTGCTGTTACATCATCCCGCTGCCACCAATATAATGGATGAGTTAGGTGGAGAGGATTTGTCTGGTTGATGAAATAAGAAGACAGGGTTAACACTGGCTAACTATGTATAATAATAATAATGAGTGACACTGTCTGCCTGGACTTTACACTTGTAATGATGCTGTATAGTAGAGTGGAAATGGGGTAGTGACACGTAGTGATTGGCTGTATGAACTGTATTGAACTGTCCATCTCTGGGACTGTCAACCGCTCTCTCTATGTATATATATATGTTTCTCCCACTCCAGTCCGAGAGAGTGGTTGGGTTCTTTTCTCTTCTCTTTACTCTCTTTGGTTGCTGATCTCTCTTTGTTTGCTGTTACACACACATATAGACCTATCACATTTGTTACAAAACATTTTCGCTAGTAAATACATTTTAAGGCGTTCTCTGAGGAACTGTAAAATCACGCTTCGCTTGTAGTGGATATTATGTGAGCTTGGATAGTAGAAAAAAAAACATAGTTTTAGTTATAAGTTAGACTTACTGAAAACTGTTATATTATATGAGAATATAAGCCTTACACAAACTACTTTACACTGTATAATTTATAGTGAGAGTATAGTAGCGTGAGAAGAGAGTGACAGACTACCTGGCAGAGTGACGGTATGAGAACGATGGTCGTTGAGTGATGATGCTTGTACGAATGGCTTCTAAAATAAGAGAAAATTGGCTATCAAGCCCCATTTAAGGGCGGCTACACCCAAGTCTTTTTAACTTCTCCTTCCAATGCCCAGTTATACTCCTTAGATTGCCGCCCTGTCTGCTACTGTAAGAGAGACGTGTCACGGCGCGATACCTGTTTCGGTGATCCATTACAGCGCGCAACTGTCGTTTTTACAGTATATTCTTCCAGCTATACATACATTACTGAAATGAACTTAAATTTAGTAAAAGTTTCAAGTTCGAAGGAAATCTACTAGTTATAATTATGTAAATTGGAAGAAGAGCAAGTGGTATTAGTTTTTAACATCATATTTTTATTTTAATATCAATTTATGTGTTCATTTATTCAACTTCATTGAATAAATAATAAAAATATTCTCAATTCCTTCTGTGCGGTCCGGGCCGGCTGTATTAAGATATACTTATAGCAAAACTAGCTGCCCTCCCATCTATTTAGTTTCAATATCTAATTATTTATAGTGATTGTAAAAATTTTAGTAATAATTTAAAAGTATCATATATTGGAATTTATTATTTTTTATAACTTCCATTTTCCAAAAAAAAAAAAAAAAATACAATTTAATACTGAAAATTATGGAAGAATTTGTATTCAAATATTCTGCGTTTTCATAGTCTTATTTTTATCACATAACATGGATTTAATATATATAAAATATATACGTAATACTTGGCTGGCATTTACCAGACAGTCATGTAAAAATATTATACGTATACATAGCACAGTTTCTGTATAAATAGCTGGCTTGCTTTTGCTGCTTCAATGGAGATATCGATTTCCAAGTGAGACACACCAATGCAGATACCCCACCTTCTACTACCATACATACACTCACTCATACATTCACGTATTCTGTCGTATTTTTAACTTTTCCTTTAAAACGGGGAAAAATATGGCTTTATATAAATATATATATTTATTTCTTATTACCGAATATTTATTTTAAATTTCCATATTTCAGATATAATAAAAAGTAATCCAAATTATTACTATTCGATGTATGAAATTTCTTATTTTTTTTTAACTTTTTGTAACTCCTTGTAATAAGGAAGTAAGGTGATCACGTCATATTTTCGAAATTGAGTTTTTTTACCGGATATGATTTAACATCCCTTGAATCAGAAAGAAATATTTTTTAGCGAATAGTCTGTATTTGTGTGTGTGTGTGTGTGTGGGTGTGAACGATAAAAATCGCAGGAAGCTCCTACTTAGTTTTCCTGTGTTTAGATGGGATGGGTTCAAATAAACAGAAATTACACACAATAACAAACCGCATCAGACGGCAATAAGTTTATTCAACATATCGTGCAAAAAAGTTAATCAACATAATAATTTAAAAAAAAATCTGGTGTGAAACACTCACACAACTTTCTCTTACTCCAGTTCTCAAAATTATAATTAACAAATTTTATAGTTTGTGTCCCAAATTTTAATGTGTCGAAAATTGAAAAAAACTGTTCAGTAAAAGCGCACTTCCGGTTTACTAATTTTCTTAAAGCACTGAAATTTAGCCATCTATTTATTTCTAATTAATTTTGTTTGGATGATAGAATTGTATAATGAACTATGATAGTACTTTAGAGAAAAACATAGCCCCCCCACCCTTCCTCCAAAAGTGCTTTTAAATGAATTTTCCCTGAGAAATGTTTAGTTCCAGCCTTCGCTACCTAGGGAGCTAATAACTATAGCTTCCCACTTTTTATCACGATGCTGGGTCAACATCAACTTTGCCCTAATGGAAATCGAATCCTGAATTTTCGCACTAAAGGACCATTTGAACCATTTTTCCTGGAAAAACTGATCTTAGGATGTTTATGTGGACCTGTCACTTATATTAAAATTTAACTCCCACTACAAGCTATATTGCTTGTGTCAGAGGGGCTTCCACATTATTTACACTCATACATGATAACCCCTTCTAAAGTTTTTATGTCAAGACAATCTAAATGTTTGCATAAATTACAATTTTAAAGAAAAATTGTCCATTTAATTGTATCTTAAAAATTAACGTCCTTTTTCAAAAATTAATTGGAATATACAGTTCTTGGAATTTATTTTGATAAAAATCTTCTTTTTTTTATTTTTTATTAAACAGAATTTCAGATTGATTGCAATCATTTTTTTTATTCACCCATAGTAAATCAAGAAAATACATGTGGAAAATAAAAAAAAAAGTTGGGTAACAATAAAAATAGCTCTAACGACCACCTTTACTGACCTAGTTTGGTAAAAATGGTATTCACACACACATATTTAGAAGTTGCCCAGGTAACTCTGATTGGCTTGGCTAGCTTGTCGGCATACTTTATTATCACGAAAACCTAAAGCCATAGGCATGCACTAACGTTATATTTTTTTCCCGAATTGAATCAAATGATTCAATTATTCACCTTCGTGAATGTATATATACTCTTTCTTTCACATTTTTGTAGTATTTGACAAAATGATTTCATCTTTCTTTATTATGCTAGCAAATAATAATGATAAGGAGAGATTGAGAGAGAATGAGCGAGAAGTGAAAGGTTAAGAAGGTGGAGTTAGTTCCAGATAGAAACTCTTAAAAGCCTATACAACCAAGTCGGTAAAGGCACGGAACGTACTGCTTTAGATGTATATCTTATAGGCTCTTTCTACCCCAAACAGTCGAACCTCTAACGGCATACTATACTATACACGCACTTGCCCTATTATGAAGGACTTTGAACTTTGACCCTTATTCTTTTTTTTTTTTAGTAAGGCACCTTTAAAGTAAAAGGGACATGTCAAAATTACGTGAATAAAGGTAAATCGTTTAATAATTTATTTATAAAAATTTAATATATTCAAGAATAAGTAAGCGCAAAAAAATTGTAATGAATTACTTTTATTGCCATGAAACATCGTAAAACAATATTTTGTGTTTAAATAAGGCTATTAAAAAATAAACACGTAAGGGAGATTGGAACCATAGACAAGGTTTGCATTTATTAGGATTGCATTTATAAGAATTGCATGTAATTGAATCAACAAATTTGCATAAGTGTGCCTATGGTTATAAAACTCGCTCTCTTGGATTAGTTGCTCCAAAAGAGGAAATTTTAATAGAGAGAGAAAATACCACAAATTAAAGATGCTGTAGGCGCTTGGACGCTTAGGTTGAGGACTCATTAAAGAGGTTAATAAACAAATAGATTCATTCTGTATCCTGAGTAAATACTGGTTTTGCCAATAATACCTCTTTATGGTACTTAAAAAACAATCCACTAAGAGAAAAAGTACTCTTTTGTAAATAATTTACTTAATTTGCTAATAGACAAGATTATTTACAAACAAGTTACCGTAATGTAATCAAGACAACCCCTATTGAGAAAATTTCTCACCGAGCGTTCGTCTCAATTGTGCCATTCAGCCGTAACGAACGCCACCATCGTGCCTCCAAGCCACTTCAACTGAGCATTTCAAGCACTTCAAGCGGGGGTGGTTGGTCCAAGGATTAAACACTCGGAACCCATGGATAAATTTCCCAGCATCTTCCAGGCGGAGATTCACGCTATTGGAAGATGTGTACAACTTAACCTCGATAGGGGATATAGAAACCAGGAGTTTGTAATCCTTTTCGATAGTCAAGCAGCCATTAGAACACTGAGTATAACAGTTATCAGCTCTAAAATGGTCTGGCAATGCCTAGGTAAACTTAATAACCTAGGAAGGAGGAATAAAGTTACCCTTTGGTGGGTGCCGGAGCATGTTGGCATTGAAGGGAATAATGGTGGCCGACACCCTGGCCAAGATAGGCGCTACTAGGGCCGGAACCTTTTTGTTGAATCAGCGACCAGTTTCTGTTGGAGGAACTTAGGAAGGAGGAGGTGACGAGGAGATGTCAACTCTGGTACTCCCTCCCCCAGTTTGCGGCAGGCCAAGATCTGCCTGGGAAATTATAACCAACGGAGATCGGAGGCCTGCATCGAAGCTCCGCGTTCTTACGGGTTTCCTCAGGAGCATTGCCGACTTGGAGGACACCTGGTGAAGCTGGGTTTGGAAAGTGACAGCTCATGCAGATTCTGTGGGGAGTTGGAGCAAACACCATTACATCTCCTAACAGACTGCGAGGCTGCCATTCAGAGAAGGTTCAAGAACCTGGCTAGCTACCAGGTGGAGGAGGGGGATATGCCCTCTCTAGAGCCTGTCAGGGTATTCGGATTCCTCAGGGATCTCAACCTGATGGAGGTTTTGTAGAACGGATGTTCAGAGGACATCTGTTGGGGTGCTGTGGGCAACCCAGGGTGCGTAGCACAATAGATCGAAAGGTCGTAGTGCATTGGCCCCCACTTCAAAAAAAAAAAAAAATACCTCCTCTCGCGTTTATTGCAATTATTCGCGAATAAGCTTTAACTTGGACACCCAAGAAGAAAAAGTTCAACAGGACAGTCTAAAAGCTCTCTCTAGCTTCCATCAAGAGTTAGGAGGAATAAAATAAATAGCCCGGCAATCAGTGGTTTTAAGAATCCTTCAGATCAACTTTGAAATGTAAAAAAAGTCGCCAGACCAGGGATTGAAATCAATAATTATTTTTATATTGTAAAAAATCATATTATGACTTAGATTTTTATTTTTTGTCTTTAGAAATAATTTTTTTGATTTTATATTAAGATTGGGACTTTTATTTTCTTTATTCAAACTATCAGTGATCACACCATGAGGGTTATTTTTGAGACAAAATAAATCTATCATAAATAACGGTTATTCCATAAGCGAAAATGTTTCTCTCAGAAATCAAACACAATTTTATTTATTGACAAAGAAACGAAATTATTGACTGTCGAAGTGTAAAATATCTTACAGCAATTCAACCTGCGAGTCAAATGAGATAAACAAGCTAAGATTTTCTAATTGATATATTTTTGCCTAATTTTTTACTGAAAACAATCAAAAAGAATTGGTAAACTGGAGAATTTAGATGAACAAAGACTTGCATCTGCACCAAATATTTTTATTTTTAAAATTTAATGGAACGTATAGATATTAAAAGAAAAAATTCTGTTTTTTGTCTTGATAAATTTAAATTTAAATGTTTTTAATGAATTTACAAAAACAAATTCCCATGTTTACTTCTACATGGGGGGAAAAAATTTAAACAACATCCTTTTGTTTTTCTAAAAATTAAATACCTATTATTGAAAAATACATAATTAATTAAATAAATAAAATAAACTTAAGAAGAATTTCATTTCAAAACAGTAACCTGCTCTAAATGTGTAGACCATATTTAATCTGAATTTTATTGAATATGAATTTACCTACTGTTTGTTTACAATCACGTATTAGCAAAAGTTCAATAATAAAACATACTTATTATCAGACTCGATATTTATATTTTGAGAGAAATAATAAGAATCACAGGATATTTCTGGAGCAAAACACAAATCTCTCAAAGGATAATAATTAATTTGTCGAAATAAGAAAAATGTTAACGATTAATTTTTACTTTTATATAAAAAATCATATAGAATTTTTAAAAATATCGATCTAAAATAACTCTCATTTATCAACTCATAAAGTTCAAAATTTGTCGCAAAATTTAACTTGAAATTAGTGAGTCGTTAAAGTGGGCTTAATGCGAATTATATTTTTAGTTTTAAAAATAACTCTTATATTCCAATCCCTGTGCCAGATAAATTTGGAGAAAAGTGAACAAGCTAATGAGAAGAAAACAGCCAGTCAAGCATTTAAAAGTTTACAATAAGTCCACAACACAACTTTCAATGAATTATTTAAACTGTTTGTAGAAAGCAATAATCTATCTCAAGTCAGTTTTTGCCTTACACACTTTCAAAGGCCAGAGAGTCTTCATTAAGGCTAGCTATTTGACTATTAGAGTTCAAGCAAGATTTCTAACTCGCAACATCGCTCTTCATTCGACTCACATCAGCCAACGCTACCATTCTAAATTGCCACGAATATTATCACTATTCGCTCGGTTACTTTATCTTCAAAAAACACTTTTGTCCCCACAAAGTTCAATAGTAAGTTTGTTTCTTCATTTACATGGTCAATCTTCTTCCTACGATTACTACATTACCAAAAATTATGTAATAGTTGTAAAAAAAAATCGTAAACAGTTTTAAGGAAGAAATGTAACTTTGTCAGCTTTTTTGCTGTTTAATGGAATAAACACTCCTCTGTTAAGGAATTTCACCAAAGTTAGCATTGGGAGGTTTATGTTGCCGGCACCAGCCACTTCAACGCTCCCTGTTTTCTTTGGCACACATCATCGAGCTTTACACCTTTTATCAGCCCATCAGGAAGCTCTTCTCTCGCCCATTCTAACCTTTCTTTATACTTATTCCCCTTCTCAGTATCGCTAAATATAATATTGCGAAATAAGTGCAATGCAGTAGTGGTTGTATTCATTTTTCAAACATCATCAGCTTCAACTTTTTTTTCCGTCACTCTTCCACTTTCATAAACCGTTATCTTTTAATTATATTCTTCTTCATTTTGAAATATGCGGAATCAGTAAAGAGTCCATAATATTGCAATACGTTATCTGTTTCTCTAGTAGTAGTATAGCTTTCCTATTTTCTGCAGAATTCTTCATGCTCTTATCAAAAACTATCTAAGTATTCTAAGAGGCAACAATCTGACTGTAATGACGGTAAATATTTTATTTTGTGGCCCTTCTAGTTAACTATATTAATTTTGTAAATCAAATAACAAAAACAAGTAAGAGTACTTGAATTTCTTCCATTAAACTGAACGAGGACAATAATTTTTACAATATTTTGGAAACGATAACCTTTAAAACAGTTTACAGTGTTAGTTGGCTAAACTTTTTGCAACTAACGGCATCCTGTTCACATTATTTTTCTATCATCATAAACTTTGGAGTGGAAATTCTTTTATGGCGATTTTTATTGTAATACTGTCAGAATTATATATATTACTATTATGAATAGGATTTATGTTATTTATGAACAAGTAATTTAGATAATCTTCACATAATTCTTTATTTTAGAAATCAGAGCTGTTTTTTGGTACTGGTTGACATAATTTGAACGATAACTTTATATCTAAAATTATCAATTGATAATATCAATCTTAAATGTTTTTAAAAAAAATTATTGTAAATTCATTTTTTTGTGTTTTTTGTTGATGTTATCAAAAATCTTGAAGTTAACTTAATTTTTTTTTATTTTCTCTTCTGTTGAAAGAACTGTTGCGATCTTGTCAGATTTTTTGATACGTGAATTCACCGGAAGTATTACATTTTGAGGGCCCTTTGAGTATAGAAAAAAGCTGAGTGAATGTGTGCATGTGTGTGCATGTATGCATGTGAACAGTATAGCTCAAAAACAAAAGATTTCTAAGAAGTTCACAATTGATATTCTATTTAAGCATCACCATAGGGGTATGACAGGAAGTTGTCTGTCAAAATTCCTACCACTTTACTACTGAATGGATTTTCCAGTTTTTGGCGATTTTCTCAACAAAAAAAAAAACGTCTCAAACGATTTCCTTAAAAACTTGATATATCAATTATATACGTACAAATAAGAGATATCTATATTGCAGATTTTATAGACTTTTTTCATTCTAAAAGACTCAACGGATGTAAGATAAATGCTTCTAACAATTTGCTCTGCCTCATGTTTGCGGACGATCTGGTTTCGGTTGCGCAATCTAAATTAGATGTACTCTAAGAATACTTAAGCTGAACTTTAAATATAACAAAAAAAAACTCAAACTGTTATCTTTCGTTTATCTCCTAAAGTGAAAAAACTTCCCCCCACTTATTTATGAGAGTCCAGCAATAGATTATATAAATAATTACAACTATCTTGGTGTCCCTTTCTCCTGCTGCGCAGCAATTAGTTCTGCGTCTAAATATTTCTTTAGTAAAGGTATTAAAGCCTTAGGGAAAGTGAGGGAAATATTAATGTAGGATAAAATGTAGAACGAGTCAATTGCAATCAAGGTTCAGCTCAGCCTTTATTTAAATACGAAATTACACTTATTGTTCTTAATCGGTCTTCTCAAATAAACCGCTTTCTATTTACGATTTTATAACGTACTCCTTACTTGAATATACTTCTTAAAGGTACACCGGAAAACTCTTCACCTTCACGTCTTCACTTCACTCTCTCGCACTATCACCTGGTCCCTTTTTTTTTTGTAATCACCTGTCACCTCCTCTATCGATTCCCATCAACACATCGATTCTACTTCCTTACATTAATAAAAATAAAATCAGACTCATGGAAAGCCAAAATCAGACTGTACGAATCAATAGCAGCTGCCACAGTTCTCTATTCTTCTTGGGGCATTTAAATGTAGCTGAAAGAGTTCAAATTTCCTTCTTTAAGTTCCTATTTTATCTTCCTTTTAATACGCCAAACCACTTTATACGATGTGAAACTGGCTGTAAAGATATCCATCTTGTAATACTAGAACGTACACTGAATTGGTGGGTAAATATACTTTCTATGTCCGATGACGATGTATTGGAATCAGTTGATCGGATTCCAGAGGTAATGGAGTTCAGATGTCTTGAAGAGGGACTTGATATGAAGAAAAGGCGGAAGTTAGTTTAGAGATTTTTAGAGAGTTATTACTTGAAATACGAACACTGAATTTACAAAAATTGACTATATTTTAACAATAATTTAAATGTGTCAATTGGTAACTACAATTAATATGAAATGATAGAAATAAATAAATAATTTAAAGAGATAAAACTACAAATAATTTAAAATGATTTAAGTAGATAAAAAACTAAGATGCACAACTATGAAATGTTTGATTGAATGATAAAAATTATAAGTTAGACCTTGTATAGGGACGCGCTCGCGAAACTGCTGCTGTACTGATCGTTGAAGCTGTAATGCTCGTTGAAACTGTAATGGTATAATGATCCCCTCCTCCAGTGGGGCGAAGTTTATATTAGTATTACTCACACATTGACAGGTGTGTAAGTAGTACTCACACTAAGACATCTCTCGCAGTGTGCCGACCTTGGCCAGGTCGGTGACCAGTGTGATTTAGGTCAGTGACCAGATTTGGCGACAGATGGTCGCCCATCGGTGATTTTCAAAGACTGGTAGCCTTGAGTGTTTGTTGGCCCTTGTATGAAGGAATATCGGCCAGGTGGCTTCTGTACAATAATGATCCTTTTAGCGGTGCTTCTCTTTCCCTCACTATTGACTCTTGTTTAAAAAGGCTTTTGTTTGGCCGCGGCTCTTGTCTTGAAGACAGCGGCTGGCTGGGGCCACTAGTTATAAATTACAACGAACTTCCTAAGATATTGCTTTTTGAAACCTATAAACATTGTGAGGCGATAAAAAAGCACTGGCTCCTTCATGTTAGTAAAATAATGGCCATGCGGGTATAATAACATATACAACTTCTCCGACGCTGAGCAGCTGCTACAGCAGAAGAAGAAGAATATTTTGGAAAGATGGTCGAATCATCTAATCATCTAAGTTGTGTTGATTTTGAACGAGTCTTTAACTCCAAATATAACCCTGTCTACAGATGCTTGCTGTCTACCGAAATAGCACTTTTTTATGTTACCAACAAGTTTCCAAAAACCAACCTCGTTAGAATTTATTTTAATGGGGAAAGCTATATAATTGACACAACTAGTAAATGTGAAATGTCTAATCTAAAAGAAAAAGAAACTCTACATCATATTATCTTTATTTGCCCTACTTTACAGTGGATACAGAAAGTCATTACTAGCAAATTATATTGTAAACGCTGATCTAAATACAGAGAATGACAATATTTATATTATTTTGTCGGTTGAAGGACAATGACCATATCAGTAAAGTTTTCAATTACTTTGTTTATGTTCTAAAATTAAGAAAGTTTTATTTTGATTTTTTTTTTTTTGAGAAGTAATTATCTCTTCTTTTCTTTTTTTATGAGAAGTATTGTATTATTTTATTTATTCATTTATTTTATTTATTTATTTATTTATTTTTTTATTTTGTGAACCATTATTTTGAAAACTATATTAATCTTTATGCCTTGTTTGAAATTTTGCAACTATGTATTTATTTACTTTTGGTTGTAGAACTGGCAACTCCCTGTAACATGATACATAAACATTTATGTAACTCCCTATTACATAAATACAGATTTATTTATTTATTTATTTAATGAGAGATATAACTTTTATCTAAAACATTTTTCCGGGAAAATTCATTTTTGGAGGGGTTTGGAGAGGTGGGGAGAGGTGTGGAGAGAATGTGTCTTCCTCTTAAGGGTTTTTTTTTTACTTAATTATATGACTTTATCATTATGTTTTGTCAAAATTCCAAGTTTGAAGAAAAATCGGTTGACCGGAAGAGCGACTTTACTGAACAGCATTTTTTTTTCAGTTTTCTACGAATTTTCCCCATTAAAACCCCGACGGATGTTATTATATTTGGTCTAGTAACTTTAAATACAGTGACTTATCACTTTTGTTTGAATGTTTGTTCCGAGATTTTTTGGTGGAGGCTTTTTTTCTTTAAAAAAAGGAGTCAGTTTAATAAGTTTAGATTCTCTCATTGATAAAAAAAGATGGCAGGCCAGTAAACATTATATAGTTACCTATAAATTTTTTGGAAAATTTTTTATTAATAACTATATAGCTATAATTACATAATAAGAGAAAGTCGTGTGTGTGTTTCGCACGATTTTAATTGATTCAGATATTTATTTTTTCTTCAAGAAAATGTTATAAATAAATGTAAAATGATTGGATTAATATTAAGTTTGGTACAGTCGGTGTTTTTATTATGTTTAGCAATTTGGAAACTAGATTTTTCTTTTTTTTTTACAAATAAAATGATATAGTATGACAGCTAAAAAGGCGCTATGAAATGAAGGTGGACTTTATTCAATAGACTATATAACTGTCAGACTGAAGTTGAAACAAAAAAGAGTTGTGAGACTGAGAAATATGAAGGGAAAGGCTTTTTTAGAATAAAGATTTCGACAACAGTTTTTTTTTTTGTAATATACTTTTGGCGTTGGTTAGGAGAAATCACAAAATGAGAAAATTTTTTAACCATCAAATTATATTTATTGAATATAGACATTATAATATCTGTATATTATATCTGCGAGGGCCATTCAATTAGTAACGAGAGAAATCGCTGTAGCTCAGAAACGGTTTGTTTAATCAATACAATAGTATCAGTACGTCAAGTTGACCCAGTGATGGAAGCCAGAATTATAGAAATTATATCTATTTTATTTGAAAGAAAATGTAACATTCGCTGGCAAAAGGGACTATTCAGGTGGAAGGCCACCTTTGTCTTTTAGAGTCCCCTTCTCACAGGGGAAGATTTGAACCAACAATTAGAAGGCATTCTTTCAAGAACAGTCTGCATTCTGCTTTCAAACAGAACAGTCTGTTTTAGAACATTCAACCAGACACTTCAGGAATCAGTGCCAGTTATAGAGTTTAGCATTTATTCTAGATAAACAACTGATTTATTATGATATAGCTTATTTAGTTAAGTTACAGTTTTAAAAACAGTGTGATCTCTTGATTATTTCTAATACTTCTCTCATAAACATATATAGTCACAAGCCCTTTACAAAACCGCTCACGCCACAAACTACTACACCACTACAACACATCACACCAATAACATTTCAACACCCTTGTACTTAGTTTCTCATCAGCTGTTTGAGAGTATTTGGTAAGCACAACTTCAAATGTATTCAGTTAACAATCAATGGCGAGTCCGTTCGAGCATTGCACCTTGATTAGATGCAACAACGAACAACAACAATCTTGATTAGAACAACGCTCAGTGATTAGATTTTTAGTTGTAGAGGGTATCAACGGTAGTGAAATCCACGAAAGAAGGTTGATAGTGTACGGAAATAATTGTTTGAACCGTTCGAATTGTTTACAAATATACATCAATTTAGGTAAAATAAATGATCACCTTGATTCTTGACACTTCCTAGGGAAGGTTAGCAGGTTGTGTCCTGCCTATGCACTTGGGGCTTCAAGTGTCTGCGCGTGTTCTTATTTGAGTGCATTTGTGTTTTATGTATGTGTCATATATTGTGTCTGTACTGAGCTGTGGCGACACATGGGGACGCTGACTGCTTGTGGGCGTTTCATTCGTTTAACGTGGCCATATACCTAAGCCATTTCATATCTCTTTCCTAGAGTACATTGTTCCTGACGTTAGCTCCGGTTGCTAATGATCTGATGCGCATTTTCAAATTTGCTTATTCTTATAAGAGCGAGGCGATATACCACACATCTCTGATGCCAGAAATCTATCTATTCGGCCAGCAGCGTAGAGTTTAAGTCTTATCCATAGTAGAGTTCACGAAGTCATATGCAAGAAAACCCTCTTTAATTAACCTCGATATGATTATGCTCCCACCCACCGTTTGCGTTTTTCCTTAGTAAAATTAGTAGACTTAGAGGATTTGGCCCCACCCTATCTAAAACCTCGCTGTTGCTTCATATAATTAATGTCTTTTCTGCCTCATTTAAGGCTCATTTTAATGCCTTGAGGAGTTTTTCACCTCAAAACCAGTGAAATGCTATCGTCATCAACTTCAAACAAAAGGTAGGTGAAAGTGAAGGTTTATAATTTGAATAATAAGATTCAAATAACCGTTTTTATATTTTTGTTATTAAATAAAATTGTTTTTGCACCAAAAATTTTCTCATTACCTTTTAATAATTTGTTTTACCTTAGGGGCATTTCCAAGACTCTTTTCTTGAGTCTTTTCCACATAAAGCTCCACGAAAAATCAAGTTTTTGCAAGATTTTGGAACAATCTTATACATGATGAACAAAGAAAAATTTACATTATGCTGGTAATGTCACTGTTTAATAGTATAAAATTATACTTTAAACAAGAGGTTCTATTTAGTGTTGTCTTTATTATTGAAATTTTTTATGTTTAATAAACAAATTTTTTTTAACTTAATAAATTATTTTTTGAAGAAAAAAATCACATTGTAGTAAAACCAAAATATGTAAAGGATAAAAGTAAGACATGTGAGGGCAATGGAGTGTGGTAGTGATGGTAATATCACATAAATATTTTACGGGTGGCTGGTATAAACATAGCGGTCAGGATGATATGACCGACCATTATGGGATAGTATGGGGAACAATACTTAACTTCCTTCAAAAGGGATCACAACTACTAACCCCCTTTTGCATGGTACACTTCGCTTTTATCATGCTCTTTGCCTTGGTATTAAGATAGGGCATCCCTTAGTGGTCGTTCTGATTGGGTAACTTCATAACTTCCTTTACTGTAGAAGTACTGAGCTTTTGAAAGAAAAAAAAAGAGCTTACTTTATTACTTTTTTGTTTACTATGTAGTTTGTTACTGATTGTGGTTTTAAAAATAGTAATTTCGTAGATAACAGTTTATTTACTCTCGCAAAGAATACAATTATTGTAGTTTTTTAGTTTATGAATCTGGAGTATGTTATTATTTTGCTTTGGATATTTCATGATAAAAACGAGGCGATACACCAAACAGCTCTGACCTGCCACGCAGAGCCAGAAATCTATCTCTTCGGTTAGCAGCAGAGAGTTAATAATAGCATTGCGGTAGCTCCGATATATCGTTCAATAAATACTCCTTTGTTGAGCAAATTCACCCCTGTGTAATGCCTCCTTCCTACCACTAACGGTTAACATTCTGGTCGTAGCAGAGAAAGTGATCCATCTAACTAACGCCTGGAATAATTCCGGAAAGTATATCATTCAAGTCTACTCAAGAAGTCATCATACACTGTCACTCTGCCAGATCAGTCTGTCACTCTTTTACCCCACCATACTCTGCTAGTTCGACATTGTGAAGTTTTTGCATTACTTTGTACATAATTAATATATATACAGTGTTCAGTCAGTGTACTTTTCTCTTATATCATTTTGTCGGTCAACCCCACTAAAACACTATATTTGGGTGGCAGCAATATACGTAAACGAAATTGTTTTGATTAAAAAAAACAAAACAAGATTTTTGCATATTTTAATTGAAAATTTTTAATTATATTAAAAAATTATTTACTTCAATTGTAACGTTTCAATTAATTTTAATTTTTTTTTTTCAACTATTTTATTTATTTTGTACTATTTATCTATATATTTTTTGACAACAATCTCCCAACTAGCAACAATTTAATTGTATTGAAACAACAGCTAACATAAATTGAAAACAAAATGTCCACACACAATATCGATGGCCAAGAAAAAATCGCGGACAAAGCTATTGCATATTTATTCAATAAATGCGATGACCCCAATACGGTAAAAAATATCAGGCATTTACAATTGATAAAAATGTGCCAGTTTTCGATGAATCACATAACTTTGACATCTATAGTTTTATACAACAATTGAATAACAATAGAGTTGTCTCTGTTTGGACAGAAGCCATATAAGTTGGAAATTTTAATTCGAAAACTAACGAGTGCTGCTAAAATTCGTTTTGAAACTTTCAAAACACAGTGTGCAAATAACGGTAGCTTCATGTTGTTAACGCCAACAGCTTCAAGGTTGCTGTTCTCTCCTTAGGTAGCGCACTTCAAAGCGCATTACTCTCTCTGTCGTGCCACCTATTCCTAAAGGCGAAGGATCTACAATCTTCAAGCTCCAAAACTCAAAATTTATGTTCGCCAATTACAGAGCTTAACCAGTCCAAAATCGACTTTCGAGGAATCTAAAAACTTTCGTATAACAACCTAAAAACATCAGAAGAACCTACATCAAACGTTTCAAGAAATCAGGAAACAATCTACAAGCGGGATTCAGTTAGGCTAGAAATACTTATCTATGAGACTACAACTCTACAACATAATTCTCGAAGAGTAATAACAAGCTCTCGAAGACTATAAGGAGACTGCAAGTCTTTACTTAACTGTCTATCTTTCTTAACAGGAGCCCGTTTACAGGTCAGAGAGTTCTATGGAAGCAACCTATCTGACTAGTCGACCGATAGAATAAACAAGAGTTCTGTTTCTCACCAAAGTTACCACTTACCCTACCAATACCGCCTTGGCCCCTCAATTTTCTCTTTAACTCTTTTCTTCTCTCCCAGTATCGTTAAAATATAATATTCTGACTATTAGTGTAGTAGTACAATTTTTATTCAACATCACATCAAATTGTCGATGTTGTATCTCCACAAAATGGCAGTAAGTGGACTCCTACGGAAAGGCTCTCGGCTTAGATAGTTAAGATGACTTAACTTGGGAATAGATTCAAGTTAGTTTGCAGGGAGACACATTATAGAAAGTCAAGCAACCGCATATTGGATTCTTCTCGTAAACCTTGATAAAATAAGAAAATATTGTACCGTTGTGTAGCATAATTAAATTTTTATATTAACCTAAACTTACGAATAAGAAAAATAATTTTATTACTTAATTTACTTTTATCGGCGTCTCCCATTGACGTGGGACGTCACGTCAATTGCGTCCATAAATTTTGGCCTGTTCAGTCTCCTCTGGCTGCCAAGTTTTCCTCAATCTCTTCCTCCTCTCGACGTTCCGGTATCCTTCGTGCCCATCTCTAAGGAGGCTCCCATTTCCTCACATGCACAGGCTACTTATCCTTATCCATAGGCCTGAGAAGTCCATATTACCGCAATTCCTTTTTTATGATCGTCTCTTTTATGGATACTTTCAAATCCATGGATCGCCGCAAATCTTCATTTTTAATCCAATCAGATCTCCGCCTATAGAAGTCCATTTCTATTCCTCTAATTTTTATAAGTAGCCTTTGATTTGCGGTCTCACATGTCATAACTCATTCTAGAGAATAGAGTAGAAAATTAACTCTTTTTTTTGTATTTGAAACACTTTGCATTTGTTGTTTTCCAAAGGGTTGAGTGTAATATTCTTGTGTACTCCCATGCCTGCGCACACTTTATCACGGTATCACATCCTCTATTTTCTTCTAAAGCAGAACTAAAGTAAATTTCAGTTATTCTACTCTTCTATAGGATTGGCATAATCATCGTGATTACTTTTCCCGATCACCAAATATACTTTTTTTGGAGAAGTTCATTTTCATATTCCAGCGGGTTATATGTATAGCAGGTTATATGGCTCTTTCAATTTTTCGACTCTAAATTCTCTCTTGTGTTCTGCCACGACCATCTGATTGTCAGCAAAAAAGAGGTAGAATGATGTTCTCTCTCTACTGGAAGACTCTTTCCTTCGCTCTTTTCTTAGCCAATCGTGGCAGAGTCTATCGAAATATATTTTGAATAATGAAAATATTTTTATTCTGATAAAAATATATATATAAAGAAATTTTACAGAAAGATTAGGTTAATACAAACATAAATTAACTGGTAAGAATGAAAGGATATTTCTAGCAGTTTGAATTAGTCAAAATAAAAAACTAAGAAAAGAGTCGCAAATGTGGAGGTAAACACTAAAGATTGAGGTAAAAGTAGATTAAGGGACCTAACCAATTGAACAACTCTGGAAAGTCCTGCGTGCAACAACAGGCGGTCATCAATCAAATCCCCGATGACTAAACTCTCCGCATTACTTGTAGTACAGCTTCCATTAATTTCCTCAGACTAAAACTGGGTCACCTACAAATGATTGTCTTTAATCTTAAGCAATCGTCAGCGTGCACAATCATTTCAAAAGTTTTAAAAAACTTTTGCCAAGCCTCTTTCCATTCAATCAGCGATATTTTTCATGGATTTTAGTTTTACTGAGGCTTAAAAAAAGAAAAAGAAAAGCAAAAGAATTTCTTTTCTTGTTTAAAATCTATTTGTACATTAATCTATCAAATGGTTTTTTTTATATTCAATGGAACTTAGTAGATCAGACTAACAGTCTAAGATTACTTGTGTTTTCAGTTTGGAAGCTCCGGATCATTTCAAGTTCACTTTCAAGAACTCAAATACATCATGTAAATTTATTCGCATGTTTAACATATACATTGCAGCTTCCAAGCAAAAACATTGCGCGCCAGATAGCTTCACCTATCCGAGACGGGATACGTTAAGGAAGATGAAAACAAAGAAAAGTTGGGTATCCTTTTCGCAGCTACTTCGGGGTAATTGGAAAGAAAGAAGGTGGTGGTTTTGATAATCAAAATAAACCCTGCACTACAACAATGAATGTAAATTGTATAAAAACTGTGCAATTTTAATTAAAAGTAACTCAAAATAAAACTATAAAATAAATCAACTGGTTAACCAAGACTTATTATAATATATTAAATTGAAAAATGACAATTTGGCCAAATGAAATGAAAGTGAGTATTCACAGAAATAGTTTACTGTAAACAGCCGCAGCCTAGGTACCGGTATCGAGCCCAGACACTGAAGTTCATTTTTCAAAAATATCATACACTTAGTGCTATCTCTTGTAAATAGGCCGTAATATATACGCAAGAAAAAAATGTCTGGTTATAACATGGTAAATCTTTTTGATATTTACCGATATTTACGGTGACAAAACCCCCGAAATGTTTATAGCAGATTAAATCTTTTTGACATAGCTTCACTCTTCGTCGCATTACTCTTCCCAGTTTACTTACTACAACTTAATTCCCCTTACCACTGGTCAACGTTGCTCGGTATCTTGGGCTTTACTTAAACCGAAGACTTATCTGGATTCCTCATATACGACTTAAAAGAATAGAACTAAACAAATGCTTTCGACAACTTAAAAGACTACTGGACAACAGATCTAAACTCTCTCTAGACAACAAAAGACTAATTTATACACCTATTTTAAAGCCTATCTGGGCATGTGGGATAGAAATGTTGGGTTCAATCAAACGCTCAAATCTCCAAAGATTCCAATCCCTACAATCCAGAATCCTCCGTAATATTGGAAACGCCCCTTTTTACTTCTCCAACCGAACCTACAAATTAACCTTAATATACCTTTCATTGATCAAGTCGCCCAAACCCTTTACAGGAAATTCCATATTAAGACTACCGTCTCCACAAATCCTGTTTCCCCGACAACACCTGTTTTCCCGAACTCTTCCCAATAACCCTTGCAGATGTCTTAAAAGACAATGGGCCTCATGATCTTCTCTCAGGGTGAAGAGAGTGAATAATATTTTTGTGAAATTTGTAGTGTTACCATTGAGTAGCTTCTCCACTCATTATGTATTTATGTTATTTTTAATAATTGTTACTTATAGCGCTGTCGCACTGATTGTAGCGTAAAAAAAAAAAGATAAAAAAAGACAACCTAGGATTGTGATTGTTGGGAATATTGCGGTTACATTTGCAAAACTAATGTAGGTGTACTGTGAACAGAAACGGGAGAACAAATTGTTTAAAAACATTTTAGCAGAACCAATTTTAGCACAGAACAGGATTGAAGGACAAAATGAAACAGAATTTATGAGTCATCATACATATTAATAATTTGATATTTCAAAACATTTATTGTTTAAATTAATAAACTATCCTTCAGTTAGCTGTTCTCATATTTAAACTCGCAATTATTGCAAAATTTCATTTTAATCTCCTTATAGTATATGGCACGAAATGTTATAACGAAATGTTTCGTTATGTCTGATTGACACAAAATACATCTGATACATTTAATTTCCGGATTAAATTTATACTTTTTACCTTCAAAGTAAACTGCTCGGATGTTTAGTGTTCATTAAACGTAATTGTGCCATCACTCTATATTATAATATGATCAAAATGGAATATTGGAATTTTTAAATTGAAATTCCAGTAAAATTTTTAGACAGCGTAACGATTTAATATTAAGTTTTATATTTTAAACAACAGGATAATTAATTGTAAAAATTTGGTTTCAGATATCACTTTTTATGTATGATCTAAAAATGTTCACAATATCTCATTATTTTGTATACGTATCCTTTTATAAAAATAGTTATTTTAATAAAACATGTAGCCCTGGAGCCATTAAGGTTGTCCAGTTCTCTCGATAAGGATTTGTAAGGTTATATTAGTAACAACATTTTTTGAGGTTATATTATCCGCCTAATAAATAAATGAAAAATTGTACACTTTTTACTTTTCTCAAATTACAGTACTTTATACTATTATTAATTTAATAAAAGATTGATTGTTTCTAATTCAATTGGAAGAAAAAAAAAAATCTGGTTTGAATCACTCACCACAACTTTCTCTTAATGCAATTTACATAATTATAACTGATAAATTTTAGTGCAACTGTAATGGGATCCGAATCATTAAAGATTTTAGTGGATCCGAAGAATGGAGAAGCAGACATTTAATGAATCAAAAGTCACTTACTACCCACCTACGCGAGAAAACTACAAAGGGAGGGTTTGATTCATATAAATACAGCGACAGCAATACAGTTTGGGGACAGTTTACAACAGTACATCCAGTCAGTAACCTATCTACTTACCTTCTCATCACTCAGCCAGTCTGTCTCTTTATGTTTCTCTCGCTACCGTTTGATTCACATAAATACAGCGACAGCAATGCAGTACAGTTTACAACAGTACATCCAGTCAGTAACCTATTTACTTACCTTCTCATCACTCAGCAAGTCTGTCTCTTTATGTTTCTCTTGCTACCTAACTTCTATTTTACTGTAAAGTCTTTGCAATTTGTGTGTTCTATTCAATTTACAGTGTTCAGCATATCATCTAGTTTATTTCTATAATCTCATTCCAAAATCCATTCTCTCTAATTCTCAATACTCTCTCCTTCTCATATCCATTATAATAAAACTTATAATTTTTACTAAATATTCAGTTGTCTTCCATGTCTTATAACAGTATCTAAATTTAATAAAGCAAATTCTTTTTTGAAGAAAGCATAAAGCACAGCTATCACTAAAACCCATCATAATGCATTCTTGGAAAAAAGTTTCGAACAAAAAATTATAGTACCCTATTTGCAGATAGTAGATAAAATTTAATGATATCAGTCGAAGTTTTTTTTGGGTGGGGGGGGTAGAAAATTGCAGAAAACTGGAAAAACTGTTCAGTAAAGTCCCCCATTCATTTCCAATCAAACCCATTTTCTTCAAACTTGTAATTTTGGCGACATATTTAATTCTATGTAATATTATATAAATGATAGAATAATTTAATTAACTAATATATACCTAAACTTTGCCAAATTCCCTTCAAAAATGAATTTTAACGAAAAAAGTAATTCACATAAAAGTAATAAGCTCTTAATATAAAAAAACTTAAAGAGTTTATCTATAGGCTTTTATTATTGATAAATTTAACTCTGAGAACTAAACTTTTTGTGACATTTTGTATAAGTAAACAATATCTAAAGCCAAGTTTAAATGTAGCTATAGAAGATTCTTTCTTAACTTTAATATAATTGTATATATTCACTTAATTGTTTCTTCTAGTAACAATCAAAATTTAAGAAGTTTTTCCTATTTATAAATGAAGACTTGTAAGTTGCTTGTTGTAAGTTGGAATACAACACAATTACTTCTTTATTGTTTGAAAAAATGGAATTAAACAAAATCTGCCTCTGAGTTATTGTAGTAGAAAATTAATTAAATACAACTTAGCTAACATTTTTTTCCTAATTTTGCTAACATATCCTTCCAAAATTCTCTACTTTATTTGTTTTTTTTGTTTGTGATAATTTTTTTTTATTTTCTTTTAGAAATTATTCGCTATAATCATTGTTACAGATTTTTTAGCTACTATCTTCAGGGGGCTGTGCTATCACAGACCTCCCCCCCCCAGCCGAGCAGAATCATAGACACAATAATTTTGAGGAGAAAGTTTTGTGTGGACCAAACGAAATGAGACTATAGCAGTTATGCATGTGAGAACCAGGTGTTGTATTTTGGCTTTTTACAAAGATACTATGTCCATCTTTTTAAATAGAATTATGAATGAATCATAATTATGAAATCATAATGAATCATAATGAATGAAACAGTTATAATTATTTTTTATAATTATTATTTGGGGGGGGGGGGCATTAGATTCTAGGCCGTAGCTATTATATTTCTTTGAACTTTATAAGAGCAATTTTATTATAATGATCAAGATAAACACTAATTACATCAAGTTCCAGCATCATTATGGTTCTGATATTGTGTACATACCAATTATTAATTATCCACAATTATACTAATAAATACTCTCTATTAAATAAATACATTCATACCAATAGATCCATTCAATTCTACCCACATTTATTGCATAACAATAAAAAGATGGGATAGAATACTCGATATTCCTCGTCCCCCTTCAATTTAAAACTAAATAAAATAAAAAATCTGGTGTGAAATACTTACATGAGTTTCTCTAACTGGAATCTACATAATTATAATTTGACATAGTTATAATTTGACATAGTTATAATTTGATATAGTTATAATTTGATAGTTATAATTTGACATAGTTAGTTATAATTTTTCTCCAAACTTTTTTTTTTTTTAATCTTTATTCATGCTAAAATCAGCACGATATCGCTATAAGTAACAATTATACAAAGAACATAAAGACAAACTGAGTGGAGAAGCTACCCAATGGTAACACTTCAAAACTACACAAAATCACAATTGACTCTCTTCACTAAGAAAGGAGATCACGAGGCTATTGTCTTTTAAGACGTTTATTTAGGTTATTAGGAAGAGTTCGGGAAGATAGGTGTTTAACTAAAGGATTCGTGTGAGTCTGTAGTTTAATATATGGAATTTCCTGTAATGGGTTTGTGGCGACTTGAGCAATGAATGGTATATTAAGAACAGGGTGTATGGTTCGGTTGGAGAGGTAAAAAGGGGCGTTTACAATGTTTTGGAGATAGATTTTGGATTGTAGGGATTGGAGTCTTTGGAGATTTGAGCCTTTGGTTAAACCCCATACTTCTATTCCGTACGCCCAGATAGTCTTTAAAATAGATGTATAAATTAGTCTTTTGCTATCTAGATCTGTGGTCCCGTAGTCTTTTAAGTTGTCTAAAGCGTCTGTTTAGTTCTATTCTTTTAAGTCGTGTATGAGGATTCCAGGTAAGTCTTCGGTCTAAGTAAAGCCCAAGATAGCGAGCAACGTTGACCACTGGTAATGGAAGGTCCCAAAACATTACCTTCAGTCTAAGTCGCATTACTCTTCCCCCAGTCTACTACAACTTCTCCAAACTTATAATTTTTACTAACTGTTTACTTATCCTCAATTTGATATCAATGGGAAAAAATTTAAACTTATTAAAATGACTTGGGGGGGGGGACATAAGGAAACATAACCACGCCCTCTCCCCAAACTTCTTTAAATGAGAAAAGTAATTTCTTTAAACGGAACAGAGTTTCAAACCAAAGTTATAAGTTTTTTTCTGTATTAATAGTTGGTATAACAAATTTGGGGTATAGCTACCCCAAAAGAATAACAACTACCGGGTCTGGAACAAAAGTCCAGGTCCGGGTTTTACCCATCTAAGTCTTAATACCCATCGTTTTTTTTATTATCATGGAGAAAATTAAAAACAAAAAAATACTGTTCAGTAAAAATGCACTTCCGAACATCGATTTTCTTTAAAACTCCCAAATTTGGCAACCTAATTCATATTTTAATTCCATGTGATAGAATTATATAATAAACTAAAATAGCACTTTATAGGAAAAGCAACCACACCCTTCACACTATAGCCCTCTTAAATGAATTTTTCCTTAATAAAGTTTATTGTAGCTTTCTACATCATGTGTAGTTGGTATATTAACCAAACTTCAGGATATCGTTGGAGCCTTTTTTTCGTTAGGGAGGGGAGAGTAAAGTGATCTAAGGAGGAGATCTGATGGACGGGTCGGCCTTCTTACGATAACATTACCAAAACAAATATTATCATTATCAAAATGGACTCTTAGCAGAGGTTCTTTTTGTCGGAATTTTTACGATTTTTCAAGTTTGGCGTTGGATATCTTATGCCGAATTTGGGATCAAAGATATTATTGTTATTCAAAGAAGGGGAGGGCTACCCCAAAAGAATAACAATACCGGGTCTGGAACAAAAGTCCGTGCTCGGGCTTTACCCATCTAAGTTTTACTACAGTCCGAACAAATCGGACCATAAACCTTGAGAGGACATAGCTTAAGCTCTTCTATCGATATCCTATTCCGGCCAAAGGTCCTGTACCTAATCTCCTCAAAGCCCAAACAATCCGTCATGCGATGTATGGGTGTTTCTTCCTGCGTCTCACACAACTCTACAAAAGGGGTCAGGCATGTGCCCCATTGTATAGCGATATCTTCTTAAACCACAATGCCCAGTGAGGAAACCAACTAGATTGCTGAGGGAGGTCCGTGAAAGACACAGGACCCCCAATGAACATTATAGACTGCTGACAACCTACTGTACTCATCCATAAGGGGATGAGTGCTGTGAGGCTGTCAATGACTGGAAGCCTGACAGACATGTGCAAAAAGACACACCAACAGCAGGCTCCGGACCAATGAAAGGGAGAGAATCTCCCAATTTAACAAACCTACCCACCTCCTCATTCCCAAAAGGAATCAAAGATATCTAGCGACTTTAATCAATCCAAAACGCATCTACTTCTTCCTTAATTCTTAATTTTTAACAAAACGGACATGTCGGATAAACATTTTATTCATATTCAGAGTATAAAAAATAAATCAACTCTGTCTAAAGAACTTGGCTGGTTAAAAAAAAAAAAAAAAAAAAAAATTTTTACTATCCATTTTTATTATCTTAAATATCTTTAGCTTTTTTCTTTTTTTTTCATAATTTTGCGCTACACAAGAACTTGCACCTATCTCAATTTCCTTAGTTTCTTAGTGGTTCTGTAAATAGATTTCTTTCCTGCGGCAAATAGACTAAAGTCTGCACTACATAGGAGCCAACTTCACTTATTATAAATGAGGTTATACTACAAACACCTTTTCGGTTAACCAGAGCAATCATCCCATTTTGTAATATTACTGTCTGGTGGCCTAGTTATGTTCCAAAGGGAAAATTTAATAAACAATACCTCTGTTTAAAATATATTATTTATTTTTTCGAAAAATCAGATTTTTAAAAGTGATTTTTTCTGCGAAAACATTTGCATTATTATGTTTCCATTGAATCGGAAAATGCTAATTAAATATTGTCCAATTAAATCAAACCTACTTTTTAGGTTTCAATTGAATTGGCCGTATAAAATTTCGTTACTATTTCGTTACTATTATCAAAATGTTCTCAGTTTTTTTTCAGCTCATGGTACTGTGTATTGTTTTTCTGTTTCATAATTCGCCGCTATTTTTGAATTAATAAAATCGAGTTTATGCCCGATGGTGTCTATAACACAACGAAAGAACCACGTGGTATTTTTCCCATAATTTATTTGCTTTTCCATTTTACCCACATTTTTTCAAAAGAGTTTTGGGCGAGGCGCATTTTTTATTAAAGTTCAAATCAAGCCGATATTGCAATTCCTTGAACAATAATTGTGCATAATTTCCATTTGTGCGAAAATTAATTCGAGATATTCAGATAAGTGAAATTCCACCTTAATTTACCTCCATATTATTTTGAGAATGAATTGCCAACTCAATTGACATGACAGCTAAATTTCGTAAACTTTATAACTTAATTATGTTATCAGAGACATTTTCCGTGGTAGCCTCCTTCATTTTGTGGTCATCGACCGGTTTCGGGCGTTCGCCCATCTTCAGGATGCGTTTTTCAGACAGTGTGACAACACAGACATGCACAGAACAAATTCAGTTTTACACACTCAACGCTTCAATATCCATGGCGCTTCAATATCCATGGTCATTAGCGCCTGGAGTCTTCTCAGTGCACTGCCAGCCTCCGAACAGTGTTCTCTCGCTACAGACAACACTGTCCATCACCGAACAGTGAGCTGTAGAGGCTCCTAGGAAGTGTGTAAAACTAATTTGCTCTGTGCAAGTCTGTGTTGTCACACTGTCTGAAAAACTCATCCTGAAGATGCGCGAACGTCCAAAACCGGTCGATGGCCCCACAAAATGAAGCAGGCTACCGCGGAAAATGTCCCTGATGCTTTCCAGCTCTGCGGAACCAACCACCACAATAATTAATTTTGTTAATTATCTTCTTTTTTTTTTTAATTTAAGGCGCTTCAACATCCATGGTCATCTAGCGCCTGGAGCCTTCTCAGTGCACTGCCAGCCTCCGGACAGTGTTCTCTCGCTGCAGACAACATTGTCCATCATCGAACAGTGAGCTGTAGATGCTCCTAGGAAGAAAAAATCTAAGGGTAGCACTGGACTCGAACCGGGAATCTCCGCGGGGGAGTCCAACGCGCTAACCACTTAGCTATTCTCTTCCCTTATCTTAAATTGCAGCTTAATTTCTTAAAGTCGCAAAATAAAAAAAAACTAATAAATTTAAAATGAAATCCAAAGCTTTTATAAAAGTTATATAAAAAAAGATATTTACTTAATAAGTAAATTTTAAAATAATAAAATAATAAAAATTAATTCAAGTAAAAATTTAAACAAACCTACGTAATTATATCCTGGCAAAGGGAATGTTTTTGCCAAACACCAGAAAGAAATTTTTGATTTCATGGTTTTAATTAACTATCATATATTTGAAGTTTTATATGTATAATTTTTATTAATTTCCACTTGTATATTATTGAATTTCATTCATTTTTAAACGGCTATGTTTTCTGATCGTGGAAGTAATAATATACGATATAGAACTTTCATAACAGATTGATGGTTACTTCCCTAATGGTTGCTATGGTAACGAATCATTCAATTAAGAAAGTGGTAGACATCAAACAGATCAAAGGCAAATGGAGGCAGCAGTTGGTTGGTTGGGGGGAACTTAGAGGATGAACATCTGTTTAATAACTATTCACAGTAGATGATTTCTATTTATTGGAGCACATTAAAGACAATATCATTAAGACTGCTATATTATATATTATATATATATATTTCTAACCTATCTCTGTCATCTGTGTATACTAGTAAATATAAACAGCTGAATACAGACTTGGTATAAACTAATGAAATTAGACTGTTAGAGGAAGGATGCTTTACGATCGTGTCAGATTTTTAATTTACGTTTCTAATGGTTTTATGTCCTCGGAATACGAAAAAAAACCATTTACGAAAACCTACGAAAATACGAGTGTTTATGTAGGAAGTGAAGGATTTATAAAAATGGAAAAGCAGAAAAAGTTCAGAACTTTATATTTCATGATTTTTTTCATACTTCTTTGTAAGTTTTTTTTCGATATAAATCGATGTTTCGCCCAGCAGTTGTTGACCCGCACGTAAATCTAACATGAATGTAATACTCTCTTTTATAACAGCAACAGGAATTATCTATTTTTCTATTCTGTAAAATCGCGACTTCCAGTTAAGCGGTTTTCTCAAATTTAAAATTCCAGTAATGCAATTAATATAACTTATTACCTTGCAAAACCGAATATTGTGGCACTTTAGAAAAAAAGCTGGCAGAAACACACAAGACATTTTCCGTTTAGGTATCTCCATGGGATTCATCACAGGAAGTTATCTGTCAAACTTTCTCAACCTAAATACCACTTTGCTGAATGAATTTTTCACTTTTTTTTTTTTTAGCGATTTTCTCAAAAATGGCCTTTAACGATTTTCATTATACTTAATACATCAACTTCACATATAATGAGCCGCAACTTTTTATTTGAAACATTTCTTCGAGAAAATTCATTTAAGGGCACTTTTGGGGAAAGTTATGGGTTAGGTTTTCCTCTAAAAAAAGTGCTAGTTCAGTTTATTACATAATTCTATCATCTAAATTATATTAATTAGAATTAAATATGTTGCCAAAATTCTGAGTTGACGAAAATCAATTGCCCGGTTGTGTGTTTTTATTGGTTGGATTTCCTCTTTTTTTTTTACTGCGATTATTTGAAAATGGTTCCAACGATTTTCTTTAAAGTTATTATATCAACTAAACATACTAAAAGCTACAGTATTTTATTAGTAAGATTCTCCAGAAAAATTTATTATGGTGCATTTTGGGGAGAAAATCTAAATAAAGAGTATGGCTCAAGAACTCTTTTTGTTCCCATTAAACTATATTAAAAAGTTTTAATTACAATTAAAAACACCAGTCAGTGTGTAAAACTGAATTTGCTCTGTGCAAGTCTGTGTTGTCACACTGTCTGAAAAACGCATCCTGAAGATGGGCGAACGCCCTAAACCGGTCGATGACCACAAAATGAAGCAGGCTACCACGGAAAATGTCTCTGATGAGAAATTGATATGTTCAGAGGCTTGCAATGAATGGTATATAATATATGCATGATTGAATGACTGGAATGATTGAAGATGGTAAAAAATATCGTTACACTTGCATTGTAATTAAGAAAATTGTTGATTATGTGTTGAAACCTGCTTATCTTGGAAATTCCTACAAACTCACTTCTCCATATACGTATGTAATTAGTGGTAATAATCCAAAAATTTATAGATTTGCTATTTTTCGCAATTGCTCGAATGGTGATAAGGAATGATTTATGTTAATAGGAGATCTATCCAAGCGCATCAACTTCGATCCATTCAATAAAAGCGAAATGTTGAGAAATCCTCAAAACTCCTTTTTTTTTCTACTGCCTCATTGCCACCAAATTCTATGTATACTTTAATTAATACTCAATTTCATCAGTGTAATAGATGTTAGAAGGAAGAGAGAATTAGAGAGAATGGATATTAGAGAAATAACCTAGATGATATGCTGAACACTGTAAAATGAATGGAATACACAAACTGCAAGGACTTTACAGTTAAGTTAGAAGTAAGGTAGCGAGAGAAATTTAAAGAGACAGACTGGCTCAGTAACAAGAAGGAGTAACTGTCGCTCTATTTAATGAATCAAAGTCTCCCTTCCAAGACTGGCTTAGGTGGGGTGTAACTAACTTCTGATTCATTTAATGTCTGCTTCATCGCTCTTCAGTTCCTATGAATCTTTAACGATTCAAATCCCATTAAATCAGGCAATCAGCTTGTCCCTAATTCTGATAGAATAATGGCCTTTTTAATATTGCAACATATCTCAGGGATTTCTCCACTCCATAAGTGTGACCTGAGGCTATGCTGAAATCCTGTATATTTTCCTAATCAACTTTTGTGAGTCATAAAAGTTTTTTCCATTCATCTTTGACCCAACAGTAAACATTAGAAGACATCCTGTCTCCATTTTGATATTCAGTGTCTTTAAAAATATTTGTGCAAGAATAAGTGAAATCATTTTTCTCATAAAACCAATCTGTACCTTCCGGTCCAGGCAATACTGGGGGCAAAATGAGCCAGCTTATCGTAAGGACTAACAACATAGAAAGGCAGAATTTCGCTGAGCCAATGCGTAGGGAGATCTTGTTCTCCTAATAATTGTGGGTGAGATATATGACACACCAGACAGACATCTTAGAAAACATTAACACTGTTAATGCTTTACTCTTAGCTTCGCTCTTTTCCGTTAAAATAAATTTTAATAAAAAGGTGTGTAAAAATAATGTTGTATTTTATAAATAAGATTTATTTTTATCTCGTAATTTAAATGAAATCGTCGTATTGATTTGAAGTATCCGCGTTTTAAGCAAAACTTCTGCATATTTTAATTTTATTCATGCTCCGCTGACTCAGGTTAATAACTAGAGATATCTTACTAGAACAAGAGAAGTTCAGTAATTAGTGTTTACGTCAAAAATAAATTGGATATTTTAAGAATGATTTAAATACGAATATAAATGCATGGGTATATAATATTAGAATGAAAATAAAATCAAATTACTTAAAAGCTAACGGGACTTACAGAAGTAAGCTTCCACACTGAAAACCTGTCTGTCTAAAGTTTTACAAATTGCTTAGAATACTAGGTCTCTCCTATTTGAAGAGTCGTCTAGGGAAATCTTGGTAGTAGTTTTCCCAAGTGTCTACTATTCCAACAAGTTTTCTGCGTTGTACACACACACAACTCAACATTTTAAAATATGAAAGGAATATCTAGTTAAACGTATTTATTGGGTTAAAATTATTGTCTGGTCAATATTTTGCTATTTAATTTTTAGATGGATTTTCTCTCAAGATGAGCCATTGGTATATTTACTTATTGTCTTAAAGTATAATGGCGTCTTGTTGGTGGCAATGGGTTCGTATTAATTCATTATTCCTTTTTGTCACGAGATCAGACTATTGTTACTCTGCTTTGAGACAATTTTGGACCACTTTCATGAAAAATTTACTCAAGTATATTATTCATCTCTGATCACTAGAAAAGATGTCGGTATTGCTCACATTACACCACCAAATCCCACTGTCCCATTGTCTCCGTCTCTCCAAATCTTATAAATATGCTCTCTCTGCTATGAAGTTTTGCTTCAGTTTCTTAAGACCCAGATTTCTATCCGAAAAAAAATCATAACCGATAAAAATATCATAAATGGAGATACATATCTTTACGATACTGATTTGCAATAAATTAAATTATTTTTGTTGCTTAATATTTTTTTTAATTTATTTATTGATAAATCTAGAAGAATAATAACAGTAATGAATGCGTGGGTTAATATGGTGATTGCGTGACAAATTAACGCAGGCACATTCAAGTTAATTTATTTATTGTCAGATTGACGTGTTATGAAACCACACCCAGCCTTTATTTAGTTAACACAGGCGCTACACTTATATTTCTAACTTAATCATACATGTCTCAGCTGTATACGATATCTCTTCAACCTCAGATAATGATTTATTTTATTTGATATTTCATCAAGAATTATAAAAAACAACAGAAATTTATCAATATTTAAATAATTTTGCTTCGATTATAAATTAATTTGCATAGATAGATCATTATTATTACTTCCTCTTACTCCTAGTAAGGAGGAAGTATTGTAATCGTGTCAAATTTTCGATATCGAGTTATCACCGGAAATATCCGTTTTGAGGTCCCCTGAGTCCAAAAAAGTGGTTTTTAGCAAATGGTCTGTGTTTATATATGTATGATGTATGTGAACAGCATAGCTCAAAAACGAAAAATCATAGAAAGTTCAAACTTGATATTCCCTTTAGGTATCACCATGGGATCCGACAGTGGGTCATCTGTCAAAATTCCTCAACCGGAAGTACCACTTTACTATTTGTTTTTTTTTACTTTTTTGCAATTTTCTCAAAAATGGCTCCAAGGAATTTCTTGAAACTTCTTATATAAACTACACATATAAACATGTACAACTTTTAATTAAAACATTTCTCTGGAAAAATTTATTTAAGGGCACTTTTACGGAAACTCTTATGTATTATGGTTTTTCTCTAAAGTGCTATCATAGTGGATTATAACAATTCTAGCCTCCAACCAACAATTAATTAGAAATAAATAAATGGCCAAAATCCGAGTTTTTAAGAAAATTAGTAAACCGGAAGTGCGCTTTTACTGAACAGTTTTTTCAGTTTTCGACGAATTTCGTTAAATTTGGTACACAAACTATAACATTTGTCAATTATAATTTTGAGAACAGAAGTAAGAGAAAGTTGTGTGAGTGTTTCACACCAGATTTTTTTTTTATAGATTTGACAGATCAATGGTAGGGTTTAAAACTAAAGGTAAGTCCACTCCGGTAGACAAAACCGTGCAACTGTCTTTAAACATTCGAGAATATTATCGATTGACTGTTGGGAACAAGTTGCAAAACAATTTGTAGACTACCCTAATCCACATTACCACACCTATATACAATGTCTCGAGTTTGTATTGCAACCATTCTTCGTAATGGTTGGAGACATTGCTGCTTGTGAGTTTTATAGCCGCTTCGTTATTATTTTTGAAAGTAAAAACAGAAAAAGAAGACATTGGTGGACCCGGCAGTTTTTATTGAGGGATAAAATCACTTGGATAAATTGAGATTGGAAGATGCCATGGGATTCTGGAATTTCACACGGTTGACGGGAGGGTCAAAATCACTGGGGGGGGGGAGTGATTTTGATGATTTACTTCTGATGGTTGGGGGAAAAATCGTCAAGCACCACACGAATTTCCGGGAAACCATTCCAGTTTCTCTCAGGTTGGCAGTCACGCTGCGTTTCCTGGCGACTGGTAGGACCCATTCACCAACCTAATGTAGTTTCTGTTTTTAGGACGCGTCCAGACTACGAAATGTTGTGCAACAAATCGCAAGTTTTCCATTTGAAATGGGTGACCTATAGGCATGAGATTTTTTTGTCTATGGAGAGTTGCAGAACACCCAAATTGTTCCCGACTGTCTATGGACAATCGCAGAACTTTGTTCATAGACATGAGTTGCGCGATTTTATCTACCGCTGTGGACTTACCTTAACGCTTCTGGATTTAAATAAAATTAAAATTTATAAAAGTTGAGATCTTTTTGGATTTGACATTATTCATTACAGAAACGTAATCATTTTTAAGTCTTTATTAGCCTAAAATTGCGTTGAATTATTTATAATACATCTTAAATCGATTTTACACTTTAAATAGTATAATAGAATCATCAAGTCAGCCCTTATTGAGGAAATTCGCGAAGCAAATAGCGGTGAATGTGCTACAACTTGTATAGCCAAGCTTCCCTCTATAACTTGTCTCCAGCGCCCAGCAAGAGTTAGGAGAAAATGGAAATGAAAAGCAGGAAATCTAAGGTATTTAGCAAATCAACAGATAAACTTTGAAGATTTAAAAAAGTCACAGTAGGAACTATACCAACATTTGAAGAAATCTGAACAAGCTATCAAAAAAGGAAATAGACTTCCTGCGATTTTTCGTTATTTATTCACATCTATAGACGCTCTCTCTCTTTCTAAAAGGCAAAAAAGTTTTTTCATATTTAGGGGACACGTTTTTTTTTTTCTTGAAAACTCAATTCCGAAAATTTGTGACGATCGAATACTTCTTACAGCACTAAGAGAAAAAAGAAAATGACACATTTGAATCAAAATATCAAATACGGTAAAAAAAAAAAGAATTAGGGAAGGGAATAGCTAAGTGGTTAGCGTACTGGACTCCCACGCGGAGGAACCGGGTTCGAATCCAGCTGTGCTACCCTTAGATTTTTTTTCTTTCTAGGAACCTCTACAGCCTACTATCCAGTTATGGACAGTATTGTCTGTAACGAGAGAACACTGTCCAGAGGCCGGCAGTGCACTGAGAATGCTCTGGATGCCAATGACCATAGATTGCAACTTCTGAAAAGATGATTATCTTGGCTATAAATAAATTTATTTATTATTTATCTGTTACTTCTAACATTGATAAATTTATAGCAGTTATAAAGAAATCTAAACCTTTAATCTAATCAATATATTGGTAAGTCTTTGTTGTCATGGTACAAAGAATCAACAGTTAAAGTACATTTATCTTACCTATGTATGTATGGGGGACCTTTTAATACATTTTATAACTATGTTTTCAAGTATGTGATAAAACAATCTAAATTGCTATTACAAATTTATTACCCAATTTCTCTCATCTAAATAATGTTGAAATTTTGACTTTGAAAAAAAATCGGATGACCGATGAATTGGGTTTTTACTGAATTTTTTTTTTCAGTTTTCTGATATTTTCTTTAAACTAGTTAAGTGTACTACACATATAAAGAGCTACAACTTTTATTTGAAAAATTTCTCCAGGTAATCATTAAAGTTGGTTTTTGAGGGAAGGGAGGATTATGTTTTCCTCTAAAGTGCTATCTTAGTTGATTATACAATTTTCTACCATCTAAACAAAATTAATTAGAAATAAATAGATTGCCAAAATTCCGAGTTTCAAGAAAATTAGTAAACCGGAAGTGCGTTTTTACTGAATAGTTTTTTTCCTCCATTTTTCGCGATTTCCTCCATAAAAACACTGATGAATTTCATTAAATTTGTTACACAAACTATAAAATTTGTCAATTACAATTTTGAAAATTGGAGTAAGATGAAAGTTGTGTGAGTGTTTTACACTAGATATTTTTTTTAATTAATCTTCAATTATTTGTTATTATGCCTTGATAGTTGTCATTTTTTACCGATCAATCATTTAACTTTTATGGGCTATATTAATTTCTAGAAATATTCATTAAATAGTAGTTGTGGTGGTTGGTTCCGCAGAACTGGAAAGCATCAGAGACATTTTCCGTGGTAGCCTGCTTCATTTTGTGGTCATCGATCAGTTTCGGGCGTTCGCCCATCTTTAGGATGCGTTTGTCACACAGTGTGTTAACACAGGCTTGCACAGAGCAAATTCAGTTTATACGCTCATATATATATATATACTGCTATATACACTATATACTTATATATACTATACTATACAGAGTATATAAACTGAATTTGCAATGTGCAAGTCTGTGTTATCACACTGTCTGACAAACGCATCCTGAAGTAGGGCGAACGCCCGAAACCGGTCAATGATCACAAAATGAAGCAGGCTATCATGGAAAATCCCTCTGATTCATTAAATACTTTATAATTTATATTTAATTCTTTTTGGTTTTTGTTGTTGATATAATATGATTTTTGTTGTATGTGTGCGAGGTTTTACGGGTATGTTACTATGGGAGATTATAGGGTTATGCTCTCATAGTCACATAACCTTATAACCTCCCACACATACAATAAACCAACAAATGTGAGTGTAACATAAACATTGTGTTGACATGAACTCTCTACATGAAATTGGTGAATTTGCTTTGACGATGGATGAAAATCCGAAACCGGTCAGAAACAAAAGGAACAAGCCTGCTATGGCGGATAAAATACCAGATAATTTAATGCTTTTAGTTAATTTCTTTGTTTATTTTAAGGCATCCGAGTGCTTAAGTTTCGATCTAGCGGATGGCTATAAAGTCCAAAAAAACAATATATTACGTTCGCCACTTAAATATAAGTCCTCTTGCAAACAATCTAATAACATTCAATGATATAAATTCTTCTTACCAAATCCACATTACTACCCTAACTTTGTATTGTGCTAGTATAATTATATTTCACACTGTATAATTTTGACGATGGGCAAATACTCGAAACATTTTCGGTGATTGTAGCAAAATAAAGGAGGCTTTTATGGACGAAAAGTGTATTTAATGAATTAATGTCATAGCGGTCGTTTGTAAAGTTCGCAAGGATATCTGCGATGTGTACCTTTTTAAAATTCATAATAGTGGTTTGGATTCGTATTACTCATAGTTTCTACATTTTCATTTTAGCGAATAGACGAGGAGTACAGTTGTGGTTTAACTACTCTTCAACTATGATCAAAAAATCGTTATATAACACACACACACACACACACACACACACACACACACACACACACACACACACATATATATATATATAAAACCTGTTTATATTGAGTAGTAGCCAAGCTGTAAAGAAAATGTGTTTACTAGCGACTAGCCTAGATAGACGACTTTTAGGGCACTTTCTTGACTGGCTTTTAGTTATCTTGGTTCATAAAAGATAACGGACTCTCGTTCAAGATTCAAAGCGTAAGATTTTCGTTCTTTTTTTTTGTCAATATAATTACTTTACTTAAAACATCTGCCGACAAATGATCAAGAGATATTGATTCGATAAAATTATCAATTAACGCAATTGTTTTATCGTATTTTGAAGAAGAGAATTTTTCTCAACTGGTAAATTAATTAATGATTTCGTTATAGACAAAAAAAATGGCGATTCTCCTTTCTCTTGCAAAAAAGCAATTGGGAATGAAAACAATAGAATCTTTAAAGGTGTCTAAGTTAGCTGTTTATCTACCCCATTTTTGCTGACTTAACGACGAAATAGATTAATTGCAACAAAAAAAAAAAAAAATAATAGCACAGAACTAATATACTTAAGTTCTTAAACGGACATTTAAAATATATTTATTACACTATCCTGTAAAGAAACGAACCATTTTCATTAATTTAAGGAGAGAAAAAAACAGTCTTAGATTAGTGTAATTTATCTCGATTAAACGAAACTAACTTACTCTTAAGCTGAACAAATGTTACGATTAAATCTTAAATTGCATGTAATAAGTACGATTTAGGCTAATTTAATGAGTAATTTAAAAGTTCAATATTTAGTAAATATGCATTTAATTGATTATTAATTCAAAGCTTTTTTTTTAAAAATTAACAGAAATATCTTATGTAAAACGCTTATACGATTTTCCCTCTTAGAGTAATTAATTCAACCAACAGGATCATGACTGTGATCCTCCGTCCTGCGAACTGCATCAATGACTTCTAGGATCTCGCCTGCTGTGGACCGCCCAGACCTGAAACAATATTGATTCGGCGCTAGATCTCCTGCAGCTTGTATTGCCGACACAGTTTTTCCCTGAAGAGCCCACTCTCATCTCATTTTCATGAGCCCACTCCCCGAGCCCACTGTATCTAGATTGCATAGAGGCCAGTATGACGACGCGAAGGTATATAGATATTAGAAAGAAAACATTGTTCTAACATCTTCTTCTTCTTTCTCTGAGACTCTTATGCCTTTCAGCGTCGAGCCAGATATTATGCCTCTACCCATCCATTCCATTTATCTCTCTCCTGAGTCATTCTTTTTATGGACGCGGTCGAGTGTCCTTTTTTAACCCCTAGGCGCTCAATGTATTCTAGGTACCCCATCCTTGACCTTCCTCTTGGCCGTTTACCTGTAGTTCTGACCTCCGTCAGACATCTCGCCTTATTATATTCTTCCCTTCTGCAGACGTGTCCAAACCATTTCAACTATCGCGTCTCCATCTCTTTCATTAGGGGGTTCCATTTCTAGGCTACTTCTTATTCTTTCGTTACTCACCTTGTCTCGCCTAGTCCCGTTCAGTGCGACGAAAGCAATGCGCAAGGGGTGCCTGGTGCATGCGGGCATCTGGGGAGTAGCGACCTCACGGGATAACACAGCTCAGTGCACCATGGACACTCACTAGAACAGTACACAACACATAGAATAACGTACAGCACCAGCATTTCCTTAAAGGCATCACAGTACATCCCCTGGAGTTTCCGTTCCCAGGAGGCCGCTTACGTACACTAGGAAATTTCCTAGTTAAGCAAATACCGGTTGTCCCGAGGCAACGGGACCTCTAACGCTAGCCAATCATCCGCTTGGAGTATTCAATGATTCATAGAAACATTGTTCTAACATTAAAATCAAAATTGCACTTTAGAGAAAGGACTAACTTCCAAAAAGCGCCATTAAAACCAAGTTACGTAAAAAAAAAAAAAAAAAAAAAAATACATAAATAAAATTAAATATAATAAATTACAAAATCAATTAATACATTCGTTAATAAATTAATGTTTTAAGGCAGGTATTTTTTTTTTTTTTTTTTTTTTTATTTAAGGCGGGTCAACGTCTATGGGGTCATTGGCTCCCGAAGATTTCTCAGTGAACTGTGTTCTCTCGGTACAGACAACAACACTTTCCATCTCTGGACAGTGAGCTGTAGAGGCTCCTAGGAAGAGAAAATCTAAGGGCAGCAGTAATGTTCTCGAACCGGGGACCTCAACGTTGTTAATCCAGCGCGCTACCACTGAGCTACCTCTCTTCCCTTGAGGCAGGTTTTAATTGCTGTTGTGAGACGTTTGATTTGCAATCTCTGTTCCGTCAATCGTTTTTTGTGGCGTTTGTATTCAAAGATTACCAGTGAATTAATTTAAGACAAGGCGCAAAAAAAAATTATTTCACGTTTAGTGTGTATTCAATCTAACTCGGACGTTTTAAATGATACTGCATCATTCAAGGCAATAGTGAAAAATTCTTGGCAACGTTGGAGACTTAGGCGTTGGAAAACATTCTCTATCCTCTCTTAGAAATTGCAATGTTGCTCCACTTATAATTTTTCTTCTATTGAAAGAGGAAGATATGAAAATATTTTATATAAAATAGAGTTAGAATGTAAATCTCTTTTAAGGTTGTAAAGTAATTTAAAACAAAATAAAAATCTAGACTTTACCAAGTTACTAGATTCATTTTTTAATTCTGGAATTAATAAACTTTTTATTCCATTATTTCTAGCGGTTTCCTTGTCCCTATTACCCATTTTCTATACCCATTTTATTGCGTACTTTACTAGTAGTTCTACAAAGGGTCACCAACAAATCATATATATATATTATTTTGGTTAAATCATCTAACTGGAAAGTGGAAAGTTGCCAAGTAACACAATTCCTGAAATGATTTTTTTTTTTTTTTAGCTTTAATACCTTGGATGTAATTATTAATTATAAGAATATATATATATATTTTCAGCGGATGAGGAAATGGAACTATTAATTATTATTTTGACTATACTGTACTTACGTAACATTAATGCAGTAGTGAACTTCCTGTTTTTATGTAAAACGTAGGTAAATGGAATTCTTTTTCTTTCTTTAACCCCTCTTTTTTTTTAATATTTTTAAATGAGTAATATTTATTTAAGGGGGAGACATAGCGTGTTAGCGTGCTGGACTCCTATGGGAAGTCCTGGATTTGAGCCGCTGCAGTGCTGTTCTTAGATTTACTTTTCCTAAGAGTTGTATAAATCACACCTCGGTGATATGCAGTCTTGTCTGTAAGGAGTGATCACTGCCCGAAGGCCGGTAGTACACTGAGAAAATTCAAGAAATTCTGCATTAGATTAGAAAAAAAAATGACTGTCATACTTTCTAAAACTTCGGAAATAAAAATTATAAAGAAAAAATAATTAGATAAAAATACGGAGTATTTAGAGGATGTAGCATGAGAAAATTAATCCAATCAGAGATATATTCCATGATATCTCATTTTGTTATGCTTCATTATTGTGATCTTCGTCTGGATTCGATCGTTCGCTTATAATCAGGATGTTTAGATATATAGTGTGACATGCTTAGAGCAAAGCAGAGCATGTAAGCTGAGTGTGTGTGTGTGTGTGTGTGTGTGTGTGTGTGTGTGTGTGTGTGCAATTGATTTGCTCTGGGTAAGTTTGTTTTATCACACTGTTCATCAAGACATACTGATAATAGGAAAACTCCCGAAACTGATGGATGACTACAGAAAGAAGCTGGCTATCACGGAAAATATGTCCGCAGGGGTATCTGTTGCATGCAGTTACTTGGGGAGTAGCGATCCAACGGGTTACAACACAGTTCACTACACCATGCACTTCGTCAGAACAGTACACAATACTGCATTGGTATCGTTTTATGGATACCGGAAGTTGAAGTGAGGAGTAAGTGTTGTTAGTCAGAGAGATTAGAGAATTGGTATTCGAAATACGAACTACTGATTTATGAAAATAAACTATATTTTAACCTTAAATAGGGACGCGCTCGCGACGTGTGATGGTGCTTCTGATCTGGAACTGATGTGAACTTCTTTCGTACTGGCACTTAACTGTTTGATAACTCGAACTTAACTGCTTGATAACTCATACTTGTCTACTACATCAGATCTACAGCTGATCTATAACTCGTACTTAACTGATCTGGCACTCCAGTGGGGCGACTTTTATATTTGCATCACTCACACATCGGCTGATGTTTAAGTACGTGCCGCACTAAGACATCTCTCGTAGTATATTGACCCTAGGGGAGGTCGGTAGTTAACAAAGGCTGTTTTGGCGGGGTGGCGACGCTTTGTTAACAGATGGTGGCCAGGTAGCCTCTTGAGTGTACATTAACCCTTGTATGAAGGAAATACAAAAAGGGTTTTGCGGCGGTTCTCTTGACTGTATATTGACCCCTGTTTGAAAGGGTTTTGCCGCGGTTCTCTTGACTCTATATTGACCTCTGTTTGAAAGGGTTTTGCCGCGGTTCTTGACCTGCAGTTAGCAGCTGGCTGGATCCTTCTCCAAATTCCAACCCTATTTATAATTTTTAGATTTATTTGAAAATTATATCTTCTTCTTCTTCTTGCCATCACATCACAATACACTTAAACTACATACACTCTACACTTCACAGACAAGGACAAACATAACAAAAACTAGGGTCTCCGCCCCTAGTTAATTGGCGTAAGCCAAGGGAGAAGAAAGGGATTAGCTCAGTGGTAGCGCGCTGGACTAGCAACGCGGAGGTCCCGGATTCCAATCCAGCAAGCTGCCCTTAGATTTTCTCTTCCTAGGAGCCTCTATAACTCACTATATGGTGATGAGCAATGTTGTCTGTATCTAGAGAACACTGCACTGAGAAGGCTCCGGGGGGCGCAATAAATCTTTCACGAAAGAATCTACATTTCATATCAAGGAAAATATCTCTGATCCTTTGCAGCTCTGTTGACCCAATTTTTTTCTTTCAAGCGAAGATATGAGTACATTTCACACATTTTCTTTTTTTGGCATGCCAAGTGAGCGTTTAGACGATTAGTTTCTAGTACTTAGCACAGGATGGTGGGTAATATGATTGTTAAAAATGAATAGACACAACTCTCTTCTGCATATGGATTTAAAATTTATTTTTTAGTGAAGGGATTAGCTCAGTGGCTAGCGCACAGGACTCCCACACGGAGGACCCGGGTTCAAGTCCAGCTGTGTTGCCTTTAGATTTTTTCTTTCTAGGAGCCACTACAGCTCACTGTCCGGTGATGGACAGTATTGTCTGTAACGAGAGAACACTGTACGGAGGCCGGCAGTGCACTGAGAAGGCTCCAGGCGCCAATGACCATAGATGTTGACGCGCCTTAAATTAAAAAAAAAAAAATTACTTTTTACGTAACTAGTGAGTAAAGATGAGTAAGGAGAAATTAAAGAAGCCTAGCAGAGAGTGGTGATTGTAGCATAGTGCAATGAATAGGCTCAAGAAATTTCGCATCAGATCTGAAAAAGAAACGTGCGCTATATTTCCTAAAACTTGGGACCCCCTGAAATAGAAATTTTTTCAAAACTAAATTTATTTAAGGTGAAGGGATTATCTCAGTAGATGACGTGCTGGTTTCTTACAGGAAGTCCCGGATTCGAGTACAGTAATGTGCTGCCCTTAGATTTTCTCTTTCTAGGTTCTCGAAGGCCGGCAGGGACTCTGAAGACTCAGGAAAATTTCTAGAAAACGATTAAAACAATTTCCATTCATTTTAGAATTCCGATTGCACAGACATAAATGTTGAACTTTTATTTAATATAGTTTTTTTGAAAAATAGATAGTTCTGGGAAATTTTATTACGGTAAATTTCATATATAAGTCATGTAAGTTTCATTGAAAAGTCATATATGTGTTTCACACCAGATTTTTTTTGTTTTTATATAAATAGACGATACTTATTAATATGTAAAAATTCTACAAAAGGCTATCTTTAATTACCTCTCATGAAATTAGCAGTTATACTACATAAACGATTAGGCGTTTTATATTTTCTATTTTATATTTACTGTGTTTATGAAATTGTAATTATAATCTTCCTAACATAATGTGGCCGCAATTTTCAGCTAGATGTTTATCCTTAATCAAAGTATTTCCCTTTCCCATTTTCACACTAAACAGCACCTTGCATTGTTAATAAGTATCCCCGATATATTGCTGGGAGTTAGATCGTCTTCAGATCTTGAAAAAAATGTACTTCTGTTAAATATAAATTTTTTTTTTTTTAATATTTGAAGATAGCAAAACTTCCCTTAATTTTTAATTAACAATAAGAGAAAAATATATAACTTTTCTTGCGATGATAATTTTTTCGTATTTTTTGTTTTGTTTTGATTCCACTAAAATTGCTTCGTGTTAGTTACCACAGTAACAGTTAAAAAACAGTTTAAAGTATATAATAAATATGAACCACCATTTTCATGATGAAAAGTATAGAGAAATAAATGGAATATTAAATTAGATGCCATATTTAATAAATTTAATTTCATTCATTAAATTTTATAAAAGTTATTTTTTTTATAAAAGTAATAAAAAGAATTTTCAGAATGAAATATCATTTAATAATTTAACTGGTTTATATTATCACGACATCGTCTCATAATTGGAAATCGATTCTTATTCCTTTATCCAAAAAAAAACAAAACAAACATCATTTCTTGTTTAAATTGTCCTATCTCTTTGTTTTATTAGAAAAAAAACAACTCTATAACTTTTACCAAAATTGGTTCGGAAAAAAAAATCATGCTTTGCGCACGGTGATGAAGCTTTCAAGGTGTTTTGCATTTTGAGCATGTCCCAGATAGCAGAGCTTTTGATTCTAAACATATTATAGTGAACAGCTGGATCTGCACTGTTAAAGAGAGCGAAAAATTAGCTAGAGAAAGAGAAACGCCAGAAATATAAATTCACCGAGATTCTCAATTTATTTATTCTCTTCACTTTATTTTCTATAAATAATGTTATACAACATTTTAGTGTTTTTTTTTTCTTTTTTCACTCAATATTGGTTTTGAAGTATCTTCTAACAAGACTTTTCAATATTCTCATATAATATTGAAACTTTCTCAAGTGGTTAAGAATATCTACTTTTAAGTAGCAAACCTTCCCTCTTCTTTCTTAAGAAGATTAAGAATACTTCTGAAAAAGTTGAGAACTTTGATTATTTGATTTACAATACTCTCAAGTGAAAACTCTTAGAGGTTGCTTGTACCATTTTAATGTTTTCCTTTTGCTACATACAAATCCAATGATTGAATCTTTTTTAAATATTTATTCCTAAACAGTTAACAATGACCCTCCTTAACAGTGGAATGTTTGAAATACAAATAATATAAATTATTCACAGCCGAGTTCAAATCTGTGCTGTCAAATACTTAAAAGACTTTATATGGTTCAAAAAAAAAAATCTGGTGTGAAACACTCACACAACTCTCTCTTACTCCAGTTCTCAAAATTATAATTGACAAATTTTATACCTAGTGTACCAAATTTAATGAAATTCGTCGAAAACTGTTCAGTAAAAGCGCAATTACGGTTTACTATGTTTCTTGAAACTCGGAATTTTGGCCATCTATTTATTTCTAATTAATTATGTTTGGATGATAGAATTGTATAATCAACTAGGATAGCACTTTGATGAAAATTCTAACCCTACCCCTCCCCTAAAAGTGCCTTAAAAGAATTTCCCAGAGAAATGTTTTAGATAAAAGTGTAGATCTTTGCATGTTTAGTTTATATACGGAAGTTTCAAAAAAATCGTCGAGCCATTTTTAGAAAAATTTTGAAAAAAGTGAATAAATCATTTAGTAAAGTGGTAAAGTAAACGCACTTCCGGTTATCCGATTTTTTTCAAACTCGGAATTTCAACAACATATTTAATTCTAATTAACATTATTTAGATGACAGAATTGTCTAATAAACTGAAATAGCACTTTAGATGAAAAACCTAACCCCACCCCTCCCCCAAAAGTGCCCTTCAAGCATTTTCCGGAGAAATGTTTCAAAAAAAGTTGTAGCTCTTTGTATGTGTGGTTGATGTTCGAGTTTAAAGAAAATCGTCGGAGCCATTTTTGAGAAAATCGCAAAAAAGTAAAAATCTAAACTAGTAAAGTGGTACTTCCGGTTGAGGAATTTTGACAGATAACGTAGTGTCAGATCCCACGGTGATGCTTAAATGGAATATCAAGTTTTAACTTTCTACGGTTTTTCGTTTTTGAGCTATACAAACATACACACACACAACACACACACACACACACACACCACGGACAGACCATTTGCTAAAAACCACTTTTTTGGACTCAGGGACCTCAAAACGGATATTTCCGGTGAAAACTCGATCTCGAAAATTTGACACGATTACAATACTTCCTCTTACTAGGAGTAAGAGAAAGTAAAAAGAAATCTTAGATAAACACGAATCTTTACTTTATCTTACTGCTGTAAAAAGGAGGTATTGCAATCATGTCAAATTTCGAAATTAGTGAAGGGATTGGCTTTCCTTTTCCTTACACCCACGCGGAAGTCCTTGGTTCGAGTTCAGCAGTGCTGCCCTTAGATTTTCTCTTCCTAGAAGCCTCTAAAGCTCATTGTTCGGTGTTGGACAGTGTTATCTGTACCGAGAGAACATTGTCCGATGGCCGACAGTACACTAAGAATACTCCGGGCGCTAATGACCATTGCGCTCTATCTTACATAATACTACTACTCCACTACTCCTTGGCGCTACAACCCTTTACTGGGTCCTGGCCTGCTCAAGAATCCAACGCTATGATTCTTTATCCTTAGCCGCGATCCACCAATTCCGGACGTTCAGCTGTTTTGCATCATTCGCGACCGACCTGATTCAGCCATCTTATTTTCGGCCTACCAACCTTTCTTTTCCCTCTCGGTTCACCGAACACCACTCTTCTGGGGATGCCAGTATCTTCGATCTATCCTACATAATACAAATTTGAATTTCGAACTTTATTTCTTATTTTTATATTAAATTTAGAATAAGAAAGAGTGGAAAAATATACTGAGAGTTTTGTACAGTAATTTGCCTACATTAATTATTAACTTTCTCTACTGAGAAAGCATGTATGTGTGCGTGTTAAAACGGAAAATTATAGAAGCTGAAATTTAGTATTTCGTTAAGTGATACAACCGTACACTTATAATGAGTGACATTTTAGAGAAAAACCTGGCATTGCGCCTTCCGCAGACCGCTTTACGTGGAAACTGTTTTTAAATAAAAGTGATTGTAAATATATTAAGTTGGTAGCGAAACACAAAGAAAATCGGTTTAAGTCTTTTTCAAGAAAGTTGTTGAAAAATAAAAAAAAGCAGTGAAAACCCAATCTATATTTTATACTTCTATAATACTGTGCTATCAGGGAACGCAAAATATGGTTTTAATAAAAAAAAATCGGTCGGCAGGAATTACCTTGTTACTGAATTGTGAATTTGCCATGACTTACTCGAGAACGCATCCAACAATTTTTCTTTAAATTTCTGGTATTTTATCCATCGTAGCATGAATATTGTTTTTGGTACTGACTGGTTTCGGATTTTCATTCATCTTCAGAGCAAATACACCAAGTTTTTGTAGAGAGTTCACTTCAACGTAATGTTTCTGTTACACTCACACTTGTTGGTTGTATGTGTGTGCGGGAGGTTATAAGATTATGTTACTATGTGTGTGTGTCAATGATAAAGTGGAATTGTTATAAGTTATGATTAGACATTAGAAAATAGTGTATAATAAATAGCATGCTATAAAATATCCTTTAATATGTCTAATCTCAATTTATAATTAGACGATGGTGCATTTACTCTGACGATGGATGAAAATCCGAAACCAGCCAGGAACAAAAACAATATGCATGCAACGACAGATGAAATACCGATGTTATTCAACATCGGACCCACCCACATTTTCAACAATTTTTCTTTAAACTTCGTATATCAGGATGCTGCTACTTTTATTTGAAACATTTCTCCGGGGGAAAATTAATTTAAGCTAGATTTGGTAGAGGGATTGACGCTAGACTTCTTCCTCAGTGATTTCAAAATATTATACGATTCTATTGCTTATATCATATTACTGACAATTTAATGTGTCTCCAAAATTTCAAGTTTTTTGAAAAATATAGGTTTATCGGAAGTACTTTTGCATATACTACGTACATTTTTAATTATATATGAAATTTGTAATTGAGTAATACTCTAACTATTAAATAAATAAATAAGTCGAACTGTTAAATTGGATTAACCAAAAGTCACGTGAGTATTCCCCCAGATTTTGTCTAAAAATTATGTTTTATATTTATGACATTTAGAATTCTGATAATACTGGTGTTAAATGGCTGATGAAGAGCTGTCTTAGATTAGAGGTTACTGCGTTGCAGGTATCGATCCCTTTAGTGGGATCAAGGGACGCAAAAGAGCTAATGATTGTCTTGGAGAAATTAGGTATATAGTTTGCACTGATATATACGGCGTTGACCGGTGCGATGCGGACCACGCCTACAGCTGCAAAGGAGACTTTATTAGGACCGCTCTTTGTAGAGGTGAAAACTAAGGCAATGAAAGCCTGTTATAGAATTAAACAGGCAGGTTTTTGGTAGGGTAAGCGTTATGGTTACTCTACCATTGATCGCAAGATGCTTTTGAAGATTCCTGTTACAGGTTTTCCTTCTGATAGAATGTTGAAGGCTTTTGTTTTAGAGCATTCTTACAGTGTCAGGTTACCCTTTAGGGAAGATTGGTCAAGATTGGGTCCGTCTGGCGTCATACCTGATAATTACTTCCGGTGTTACACGGACGGTTTCAGAATGGATGGTAGGCTGGAGATGGGTCTATTTTGAGACCGGAGATCATTTGGCAGTATCTCCTGGTGAATGGACCACGATCTTCTAGACTGAGGTTTATGCTATTTTTTATTGTGTCTTCGATGAGAGGGTACGTAACACTAACTTAAAAGGTGTTTGTGTCTGTTTCGACAGCCAGGCTGCGCTGAAGGCGCTGAGTTCATATGTCTGCACTTCCAGGTTGGTGTTAGAATGTTCTAAAAGACTAGAACTGCTTTCTTCTCTGAAGGATGTGCTTCTAGTCTGGGTGCCAGGTCACATGGGGATTTTTCGGAATGAGGAGGTGGATAGGTTTGCCAAATTATGCACCTCTCTTCCTTTCATTGGTCCCCAGCCTGCTGTTGACGTCTCTCCTGGCACGTGTCTGTCAGGTTTCCAGACATGGACAGCTTCACAGCATTCATCCTTATGGATGAGCTCAGTTGGTTTTCGGCAGTCCAAAATGCTCATCGGGGGCCCGGACAAGGCCATTAGTGAGACATTACTGTGTTTTTCCACAGAGCGCTCTCAGGCATCTGGTTGGACCTCTTACTGGACATTGTGGTTTAAGGAGACATCTCTACATAATGGGGCTCATGCCGGATCCATTTTGTAGAGTCAGTGAAACAGAGGAGGAAACACCCATCTATCTTATGACTGATTGGCTGGGTTGTGAGGACATTAGGTTCAGGACCTTTGGTCGGATTAGGATGTCTGTGGAAGAGCTTAGCTATTTCCGCTTAAGGTTATTGTCCGATTTATTCGGACTGCGATGAATCCTTAGATGGATTAGGTCAGGGTCTGGATTTTTGTTCTAGACCCGGTTTGTTGTTGTTTTCCTTGCTATATGGGCCCAGTGAAGCTTTGGATATCGTAGGATTTCCCTACCCAAAGGCAATTAATAATAATAATTGCACTGATATGATACTTGGAAGTTAAATTCTCAGGTCAAAAAAAAATAAACATTGCCATGCTTACGGAGTTGCCTGCTTAGGAAATTAAACGCTAACATTTTTGAAATTAAGTCTTTCGCACTAATTCATATCAATTTAGTAATGGTTTGTTAATAGATCTTGTAAAGAAATAAATTTAGCACTCAGTGATTTTAGCCAGAAACAGGGCAAATATATTATTGTAATAACTATCACTGATTCGCTGATGGATGGCATTCATTAATAAACAAAGAAAAGAGCATTCATACCCTGTAGATTGAAAATCCATCATGTCCCGATTTCTTTTCGGGTTCCCTGAGTATATCTAAAAGCAGTATTAAAGAGAAACTTTTAGCGATTTTTTTCGTTTTATTATGCTGTTCTCATCTATCACACACAAAAGAAACAAATTGGTTGCAAGGTTTTTGTTAGACAGAATCTTATTACAAATTGCTTGGGTTGAGGACAAAAGATTAGTTATAGGATTTCTGGTCTAGAAGGTTTTTGTATTGCAGGCTTTGCTATTTTTTTTTGCAGTTCGTTGTAACCAAGTGAAAAGCACACAATTTAGAATATTTTCAGAAAAGACTACTATATTCGTAGTTAGCGCAAGTATGCGTGAAGCGGCACGAGAAGCGTGGCAGTGGCCATTTGGGAAGATATAACCGTCACCATCTAAAACAAAAATAGTCTTTAATTAATGATTTTTTAAATTATTTTGATTTAATAAAATAAATAAATAAATAGAAAGCAATATGGTCCTCGCACTTCTGCAAAATTGTTAATGCTATCACCCCCCTAAAAAACCTAAAAAAGGGCGACGTGTAAAAGGTTGAATTTAATTGAGATTTTGTTTCCCTTCATGAATATCTATCCCAAATCCAATCCTCTGAACTATTTATTTTCCGATCCCAAGAGGCCTGCAAACATTCTTGCCTCTTGTCGTACCATTAGCCACCTTCCAATCCTAGACAAAAAAAATTGCAAAAACACTTCACGATTTGACCACAACTTAGTAAAGTCCTCGATTACAACAAATTCAACAGCAAACACTCCCTTTATTCCCCAAACCTCTCGCCCAAATCCTTTTTTCAAAAGCACTTCAAGGCAAACCTGCAAAACTATTGAAACATTGTTTAATGTTTCTAATACTCTTGGGTAATAGATGATAATTGACATTAGATAACTAACCACTCATGACAGTCACGTCATGTTTACAATGATCTCGTTTGATGGCCGATCTATGTTTCGAATGTTTTTCTTGTGTTTAATCTATCAGATTGTATTCCCAATGTAATCTCCAATGCTTATTCGTCAATGGAACTTGAGTATTCCCTTATAAGCAAATAGAATTTCTTTATGTTCAGGCTAGACAATTTTAATAAAGTGAACTAAATTCTGGTAACATTTATCTCAGAATTTCAACATTTAATTGATAACATGTGCCGTGTTCCATATAAATTATATTTTTTATTATCTCCTACAAAAAAAAGTAGAGGGGTGGGGGTGATAGTCTGAATGATTCAAGAAATAATACTGCTTATTCACTTTTTTATTTCAAAGTTATAAATATATATTGGAATTGTGGGAATGGCAGTAGGTCTGAACTCTACACTGTTTGTAGAGGGGGTAAAAAGCTTTGGAATCAATAGGCCTAGCTGTATGAGGGTGGAGAAGCGGCCCTGAATTTGGACCCGGTTCAAGGTGGAGTCAACGGCCTCTAGTCGGGGGTGGCAAGCGGCATGCTTTCTACTTTACTCTCCCATCTCGCTTGCACAATGCTACCACCACCGTCCGCCTCTCTTCGCTCGATATACCAACACTGTTGCCAAACCTATCATACACACGCACCCCCCCATTCACACGTGTATATAAGCGATCGTATTTATTCACGATTTTTCAAATGGTTATAATAATTTTCCTCACTCAAAAAAATTGTTTATCTGATTAAATATTTTTTATTAAATAAATAAATGGAAAAATCAAGTTTAAAATTAATAATTTTGATGCTCTAAGATTGTGACAGATTTTTGATATTGTATTTTCATCTAAAATTCCTTCTCCTAATATTAAAAAGTTATTTTTAACAATAATTGCTTCTATGTAATATTATGTGTGTGTGGCAAAATTATTTACGAATAGTTCACAACACACACACTCACTAACTAGTGCAAGTTGTGAGTTGCAACTCTATACACGATCTACATTCTCCCTACAAACACTAACATTTAACGCAGACAAAATTCAGACACTTACTAACAATTGCACACTCTATGGGCGCTCTACATTCTGGGTACAAAAACTAGCATTTAACGCAGTTTCACAACACACAGACACGCTGATTAACATTTACACTTTGTACATCTACACACAATCTACATTCTGTCCGCAAACACTTACATTTAACGCAGTTTCACATCATACACACATATGCACTAACAATTTAAACATTGTGTACACCCTACAAAATTCAAAATTAGAGCACACTCCAGGCCACCGTACCTAGCGCATAGCTTCAAAACCGGTGCCTATGGTCACTTAGCCTTGCCTGCATAGTACCATCCCTGCCACGTGTAGGTGGACTTCTACATATCCGTCTAGTCCAGCGCATTACCGCTACTTCACGAGCAATCTCAACATAGTCTTTAAAATTTATAGCACTTTTCATTAACTCTTTGCAGCCTCCCGGCCAGTTCTCTCCCCTCCATTTCAGCTTGAATTCCGTATGGATTCTTGCCTCATCGTGGAGAGGACACCGGAAGAGAACTGGCCGGGAGAGAACGTGATGCACTGTGTCCAGTTCACCGCATTCGCAATTTGGGGAATCTTTCAGTCCCGCTTAGAATTGAACACCCGTGGCTCGTGAGATATTGCGTTACGGTTTGGGATAGCTCCAGCCATCGAATTGACAGACTGTGTTGCAGATTCTCATATGCGATTCTCCCCGTCTGTGCCTCATCCCAGCGTCTTTGCCACTTCCCAATCTCGTACTCTCGGATATTTTTCTTTGCGAGAGCAGGAGACGTCTGACTAGTCAGTTCCTCACCATCAAGGACAATCATTTCTCCTTTTCTAATACTTATAGGTAACGGCCCTCATCTCTACGAGGAGATCAAGCGGCAGCACACACCAGCGACCTATAAGGAGACCGTGGATGATGTCGCTTAGGCCCTTGTAATAGTGCACAAAAAGGCTCTTTGCATTCGTAATAGAGTGCCTCTGTACGACTGCATGTCAAGGCCACGCCAGTCTTCAGCCCCCACTCACCACGGGCTACTTTTTTTATTCCCTGGTACAAGTTGAGACATCTAGGCAACCCACTGAATATAGGGCTTCAAAGAAAGCTTCCAATCCAGCAGAAGCTGTACACAAGGTAACATCCAGGTTGTGCTCAGCGCAGTTCCCATATCCTACAAATGTCTTTAAATGCCCAGGCACGTTCACGACGCACAGATCGTTAGAGACAATGCACTCCTCGAAGCGCCTGCCTCTATCATTCAAAGCGCATCGTGCCACATGGGTGACCATGCATTTATGTCAGCGGCCACAATTATCTTTTTCCCCCTATTTTCTTGCAAGAGCCGACTTAAATCGGCTATAGACGACGTTATGTCGCACGATGGCAGTAAAGGCTCACCAGCATCAGCTCAACGCCATTCGTGGCAGTTAATAGCACACAGGTAAAATAACTGGTGCTGTACTGAGGAAGACGCAATAGAGTGATGTCTGGATTGCACACCGCAACAGCAGTCTATATCCATCCATCAGGAAGCGTGAACCCCAAGCCCTTAACGCTCGCTTTGAACGTGTAGGGCTCCTGGATTAACGCAACATCTATGGACGATCTACATTCTGGCTATAAACACTAACATTTAATGCAATTTCACACGCACTCACTGTTTGGTGTGTCGTGGACTTGAACCTCTCCAAAGATAGATGATTCCAGATGCGGGTAAAAACAAAAAAAATCAACAAAAAAAATATAGACGCGAAAGGATTAGGAAAAAAAAAAATTAATTATAAAAAATATAATTTAAAATCCAACTTGCTCATTCTTTAATTAAATGGAGAAGAAGCACAGATACTGGTGACTGGTAAAAGCTAATGATTTCAGCTAAAGAATCATTAAGAGAGTGTTCGCGTGTAAGCATGTAGCTGAATTTAGCAGAAGCGAAGAACAATAATTGTAGTAAATTATCGGCACAGTAAATTAGAAGCGTATATTTAATCTTCATTCGCCAAAACAAATGCAATATAAAATAGAGGCGAGTTTCACTATATGGGGTCAGAAGAGCAGAGAGCTAGAGAAAGGGAAGTAACATACGGTAATGGGATCCGAATCATTAAAGATTCATAAGATCCGAAGAGCGAAGAAGCAGACATTAAATGAATAAAACGTTAATTACTCCCCATCTAGGGAGGGAGAATTTGAGTCATATATATAGAGCGACAGCAGGACAGTTTTACAACAGTACATCCAGTCAGCAACCAAACTACTATCTTCTTATACTCTTCTTATACTCAGCCAGTCTGTCTCTTTATTATTTTCTCACAACTTAACTTCTATTTTATTGTAAAGTCCTTGCAGTTTATGTGTTCTATTCATTATACAGTTTTCAGCATATCAACTACTTTATTTCTAATCTCATATCCTTCTAATTTATTCTCTCTAATTCTTCTCACCGCCATTATAATAACAAAGTGGAAAAATCGAATTCCCAGTAAAATATTTTAAATACCGTGAAAAGTTATCTGTGCATTTTGCATTCCAAACTTTAGAGAAAATTATAATTTTTAAATAAAACAAAATAATTTCTTGTTTTCTATAAATAGTGAATTATTATTTTGATAATGATGTTAAACAATAAGATAATATTATAAAAAAAGTAAAGTAAAGTAAAGTAAAGTAAAGTAAAGTAAAGTAAAGTAAAGTAATGCCTATTTATTCAGGCGGGCTTAACGTCCAACTACCAAATTAGGTGTCGTGGACGGGGGCGAAAGCACTTACTTTACTAATAACATTTTTTAAACAAATATAAAATTTAGTTATACGCTGGACTCGAACTGGGGTCCTCCCACTTACAAGTCCATGCTAATAACCACTACACCAACACCCGCCCCAAGATAATATTATATTTATGTAAATATAAAACAAGTATTTTTATTTAATACTAGGAATATGATATAATTAGTTTTATTTTGTATATAAAGTTTAGTTGTTATATTTTTATATTATAAATATATACTGTAACTATCTACTTTTTGCTCGCGGGAAATGTATAAAATATCTAAATGTAATCTAAGGATTTATTTTCTTTTATAAGGTCACATATGTTCATTTAATTGAATATTTATCTGTAGGGCAACTACGGAGTAGTCCATATCGCAAAGAAAATTTATTTAATTCACTTCAAATTTTGGAGAAACTTAATAAAGTAGTGTAATGAATGTTTTTGGAAAATTGGAAGAAACTAAGGTTGAGATAGAAGAGTTATAGTTACTGATTTATATTGCATGAGATTACAAGCACTGCAAGGACTTTATACTGTATAGAACAAGAATATGGTATGGCGTGAGACCGGGAATGTCAGAGAGCTGGCCGAGTTTTGGTGTGTGTCGGTGAGTGTTGATGGTTGTTCAAATGGTGTTGAAATGGGAAAAATGGCGATCTGACACTCTTTTCAAACGGGCGGCTGGCCCCTCTACTCTCTTTTAAATTCTTCTTTCAATACCCATATACGCTCTCTTGTGTAGGGAAATATAGATTCATTCTTATAGATTCATTAATGTAGGGATCATTAAAACTGCAAAAAAGAAAGACGTGTGTGTTTATCTTACCCAATTTCTTCTTATTGTAATTTTCATAGTGATAATGTTTCTTTAGCTGTGGAATTTATAAGATTTTTAGTGTTCATTAATATTCTAGGACAACAAACCGTGCACTACATTATTTGCACCATGTAATGCGCTATAGAGGGAGTAATATACGTACATACATATAAATATTCATATGCGGAAATCTCAATATTCAAGCATCAATTGAAGCATTTGAGTAAGTAAGCGTTTTGAATGTCGTTGAACAAGTTCTAAATCCATCACCAAAGAAAAACGCTGAACATTGACGCCATGATGAAATACTCACGTATATGTTTACAATATTAACTACTATGGGTCTTTATAAAGAAACACAAGGATTCAGTCAAACTCAAGAATTAATTCCTGGGATATATATATATATATATATATATATATATTAAGGAACGAGAATTCTTCTATATAATTAAATTATTATCATTCTTGTCAATATAATATTATTATCAATATAGAATATCCATATAAATTAATAATTCTAGTTTTTGGCAAAATTACTTGAACTAGTTATATTAAAAAGTTTTAATTTTTAGTTGGAATGTGAGTTAACCAAGTAGCAAGATATCAAGTAATAATTTCAAGCTTCACTGTAAAAAAGAATTCAAGCTGAAAAAGATTTTAATTAAAATCAAGTTTAAAGCTAAGTGATTTCAATTTGTTCTCATATTATCCTTTCCAGCCAAATAGAGGAAAGAAGGAAGAAAATACAAGAAGGAATATATAAAATGAAACACAATTATTAACACATGAGTTATATAATGAGTGTGAGAAGGAGAGAGAGAAGAATGGATTTTTGGAGAAATAAACTAGAAGATATACTGAATATTTGGTATGAACAGTTTACTAAACCTCTGCAATCAACCACTATTAGAACTAGATCTGAGAAATGCCATTGAAAAAATTAAGAATCATATATGGTGCCTTGATATTAATTCCGTTTTGAATTCTCTATTTAATCCGAATTATAGGAATATGAGTTCGCTGGGGTTAGGGGAACCTTACCTAAATTTGAGAACCCAAACATCTAAATTAAGATTAATAAGTCAATTAAGAATGTGTCAACCTTTATATTTCAGAATTGTTTATAAAGGTAGATCATATAAATTTAATGGTGACGATCATTGCCCAATGTGCAACCTTCAAGCTCCTGATAACTTACATCATTTTTTAATTACCTGCCCAATTTATCACGGTTATAGAAATAAATACTTAATTGAATATGTAGATCGAACAGTGAATGAGATGGACAATGCTAGACGACTGCTCCAAATATCTGATATTAATCAATTAAATCAGTTACATTATTTCACAATAGCAGCTTTAGAAATGAGAAGTTTAGTTACTGATGAATAGGGAAAAAAAAAAAAAATAAAAAATAAATAATAATAATAGTAAGTAAATAAGATAAATATGAATGTTTACTTTTTAGAAATACCATTGTATTTATATTTACTGCCTGTTATAAGGGTCAAGTTCATTTTACTGTTAACTGCTTGTTATAAAATATAATATAATACGAGAAAAGTTTTTTTTTTTTTTTTTGTTAACATTACTAGATATTTTCAGTTTTTATTTAGTTTTTTGTTCACTAATACTTCAAAGTTTTGTTTTCTTTTTGATTGTTTACATTTACGTTCTTTTAGATTGTAATAATTGTATTAATATTGCAATTTTTATGTAAGTATTTATGATTGTAATTTTCAAGCTTCAAGTAACACTGAAAGAGACTTACAAACTCAACTCTATTTGTATGGAATATCCAAAAACAAATAAATAAATAAATCAATATATATATATAATATACTGAATATTGTATAATAAAAGAACACACAAACTGCAAGCACTTTACAAGCAAAATAGGAGTTAGGTAGCGAGAGAAACATAAAGAGACAGACTGGAATGATGAGAAAGATAGAAGAAGGTTGCTGACTAGTTGTTAACTGGCCATAAACTGTTATAAAACTGTTCTCTTGTAGGGCTAGCTCGGCTATATATATATATATATATATATATATATACGTATATAATCACCCACCCTAATTTAGCCTAGGTGTCGAGTAACTAGGTTGATTCTTCATTCTTCGGATTCTATGAATGTTTAGTGATTCGGATCCCATTACGAATGCAAATATTAGAAATTCGATGTAGTATAAATATAATTCATTAAAAAATAAATACGAGATTTTAAAACTTCGTTTCCAAATCGCCTGGCTCTTAAGTTATAAGGAAATGATAATATAACAATGGCCAGAGATGTTTTTTTAAAAAAAAAAAAAAAAAAAACAATTCCTTATTCGGGACGTCGTACTGTTGTTGCAAATTATTTAGTAAATATGTGCTCATTGGCATGTTGGTATCATATTAAATAGTTAACATTTTTCTTTGAGTAATGTTTACCAATAGGAACAATAACAATGTAGTGAAAAGTCATGTAGAATATTTTATAGAATATAGTTTTTACTTTTTAATTACTATAAAACTTATTGTTTTAATTTAAATGGTATTGTTCAAAGCAATAAATACTTTAAAATCCCCAATTCCATTCGGTGAATAAAACAAAGAAATAACAAAAGAACTTAATCCTTAGCTAGTTGTGGAACAAAGAGCTTAAACAATAAAATAATATTGAAAACCTTCTCTTTTTTTAAATGATTACAGTGGCGGCTCCTGACTTGGATATGTGGGGGTTCAACTTTTTTTTTTAAATACTTACATTACCTATCATTATTAGCAGCTTGGCTAGATAGAAATCATGAAGTAAGCCAGGAGCCAGGTATAATTTGCATCCCTCCCCTATAATTAAAAATCTTAAATTAACAATAAATCTGTCACTGTGCACCCAGAGAAGTGTGAAGAAAGGGTTGTACCGTTTGAATTCGAAAATTAAGTGGTTAACTTAACGGAAATTTTTATTGACTAAATAAAGTGTTTCGGTTCAAAGGAAATGACAGTGAGTTAACATCGATTCTTTGCTGGGTCATATATCTTAGTGATGTTTTAAGTACCAATACCAACATCAAATTTTTATAATATAAAAATAATATAAATATAATATATAAAAATCCACACATTGGCACAGGCACATCAAATTACAAAAAAATCTGGTGTGAAACACTCATACAACTTTCTCTTACTCCAGTTCTCAATATTATAACTGGCAAATTTTATCTTTGGTGTCCCAAATTTAATGAAATTCGTCGAAAACTGAAAAACTGTTCAGTAAAAGCGCACTTCCGGTTTACTATTTTCTTGAAACTCAGAATTTTGGCCATCTATTTATTTCTAATTAATTTGGTTTGGATGATAGAATTGTATAATCAACTATGAGAGCACTTTAGAGAAAAATATAACCCCACCCCTCCCCTAAAAGTGCCCTTAAATGAATTTTACCAGACAAATATTTTAAATAAAAGTTATACATCTTTGTGTGTTTACTTTATATAAGAAGTTTCAACTTTCTACGGTTTTTTCTTTTTTGAGCAATGCTGTTCACATACATACACACACACAAACACAAACACACACACAGACACATTTTGCTAAAAACAACTTTTTTAACTCCGGGTAAGATCGGGTAAGTTCGTTTGTAAGATCATCAGTAATGTTCAACGCGCTTGTATCCCCCACTCTTATTTTAAAAAATGTAATAAGAATATACACTTTTCTATACAAAGAAATTTTTTATATTCACATATATATATATATATAAATTTTCCAGCGCGACGCCCAACTGTGAACCTCCAACCTCCTACGTTTTTATAGATCTCCTGATATACATACAACAGTATGACAGTGTGAATTGCACACTAGTGTACAATTCATTATACGAACATGTTTAAGGAGCTCCTTTACTGATATACGTTCCTATTCTATTATGTCTGATTCTCTGATTTGATAATAAAATTATTAAATTAATTTATTTGATTTTTGATTATTATAAACAATTGATAATCAGGCCAATATGTACAATTTTTACTGACTTAATTTCGTAACTAATACAAACATGAAAATATTTTTTTTTTAAATTGAAATATTTGAAAAAAATATGAAAATTAGTTACTTTTTTTTTTAATTTTTTTTTTTCAAATAGCTGGGGGTTCAGTCGCGCAATCGCAAATACCAGTAGCCGCCACTGACTGATTATTTATACATTTTTTTTACATTCCTAAAAATTTTTCTTCCCTCAGAAATCCGCCGTATGTGCCACTCGATATGCTGGTTCTGTTTTTGACCGGGCAACCAATAATCCTGTAATATCGCCCCATTATGCGTATATTTTTGACTCCATAGTTTTATTGGTAGTAATAATACTAAATGTTTATTTGATGATATTAATATTACATCTTACCAAGGCACACACTCAAGATGTAGGTCACTCAGCGAGATGCAGAGTTCGCTTGAATTTTGTTCGTCTTAATTCGATTCTAAATTTTTGTATTATAAATCAAAACAACTAAGGTAATAAGGTAAAGTTTTGTGGAACTCAAACTAGGGTTTGTTAATTAACGTCCTTATATTTGTTTTTTATTTCTTTTTTCATTCATATGTTATTTTACTTGTAAAAAGAATATATGACACAATACACAAAATATAAATACAGTCACCTTGCAATTATTACAAAAACACACGTAATTCAAAACTAGAAGTCAAAACCTCCATGCACAGGTTATTTTGTCACCAGCCATTGGAATAGTGTTTACTATTTCGGTTCCTCCTCATCACCAACAGATAGCAACACCGTGTTCTTTTTTTTTGGTTCCTCGAACCAAAAACAGATAGCATTACTTCTTTGTCGCCGGAAATTTCCCTATAGCGCCTTACCACGGTACATCACATGCATTCGCCAGTAGTGCGAGAATTCTCAGAGTTCGATTCCAGTAAATATTCAAACCTAGCATCGTACAAACAAACAAGAAATAAATAAAAAAAAAAAATCTGGTGTGAAACACTCACACAACTTTCTCTTACTCCAGTTCTCAAAATGATCATTGACAAATTTTATAGTTTGTGTACCAAATTTAATGAAATTCGTCGAAAACTGAAAAAACTGTTCAGTAAAAGCGCACTTCCTGTTTACTAATTTTCTTGAAACTCGGAATTTCAGTCATCTATTTATTTCTAACTAATTATGGTTGGGTGATAGAATTGTATAATCAACTAGGATAGCACTTTGATGAAAATCTAACCCCACCCCTCCCCTAAAAGTGCTCTTAAAAGAAATTTCCCAGAGAAATGTTTTAGATAAAAGTTGTAGATCTTTGCATGTTTAGTTTATATACGTACTTTCAAAAAAATCGTCAAAGCCATTTTTGAGAAAATTGCGAAAAAGTGAATAAATCATTTAGTAAAGTGGTAAAGTAAACGCACTTCCGGTTATCCGATTTTTTCAAACTCAGAATTTCAACAACATATTTAATTCTAATTAACATTATTTAGATGGCAGAATTGTCTAATAAACTGAAATAGCACTTTAGATGGAAACCTAACCCACCCCTCCCCCAAAAGTGCCCTTCAATGCATTTTCCCGGAGAAATGTTTCTAATAAAAGTTGTAGCTCTTGGTATTTGTGGTTGACGTTTAAAGTTTAAAGAAAATCGTCGGAGCCATTTTTGAGAAAATCGCAAAAAAGTAAAAAATCCAACTAGTAAAGTGGTACTTCCGGTTGAGGAATTTTTACAGGTAACGTACAGTCAGATCCCATGGTGACCTCTAAACGGAATATCAAATTTCAACTTTCTACGATTTTTCGTTTTTGAGCTATGCTGTTCACATACATACATACACACACACACACACACACACACACACACACACACACACACACAGACCATTTGCTAAAAACCACTTTTTTGGACTCAGGGGACCTCAAAACGGATATTTCCGGTGAAAACTCGATATCGAAAATTTGACACGATTACAATACTTCCTCTTACTAGGAGTAAGAGAAAGTAATAATAGGCAGCTGCAATTATTAGCGGTCCCAGGAGCGAAGACTGCAACTAAACGGCGATGGAAAACGCGACATGTTTAACACACACCCATCCCCTATTAAAAATTTGACAAGCTTTAGTCCCCTCCTCCCTCTCTGTTAAAGGGTTATTAGAAATCTTTTAAGCATATTTTCAACGCTGGGAAAAGTTTTATAGCATTAATAATTCATAGATGTGGCAAACAATTTTAATAAGCACAAATACTCTTAAAACGCTAAAAAGACACTTTAATATTTAATATAATATGTCAAATAATTTTATAACAGTTTTTCTCATTTCCCTTCTTTGTCTGTCTGTCTTATACTCACTCGCTTTATTGAACAAACGGGTACTTTAATAAATAAAATATATTGCTTTCGTAAGTTTATATTTTTCTTAATATACAAAACAGTAAAAAACAAATCTTTTATAAAAAAAAAAAAATAAAAAGGAAAAAATTCAAAATGAAAGGAAGAATGAGAATTTGTTTTTATTTAAGTTGGGAAAAGCCAGATGTAAATGTAGAAAATACGTTTGAAATTAAATTATCCTGCAACATTCTAGCAAACCCATCAACTTCGTTCACCAAAATCAAAATATTTATGAGTTTTTTTAAATAAAAATAATTTTTTTATTCTCTAAGAGAAGGAAAAAGTATCTGCGAAAGAAAAAAATAAATTGTATTTTAATTTAGAATTGCCTTTTGCTGTTTACACAATTGGAACTTTTCTTTCTTTGCTTTTAATATGAAATATTTTTCAATATTGTAAGCCGAAAAAAAATACAATAATTGTCTAGGAGAGCCTACATTATCCAGAGCCCTGTAGATCCATATAATTACCCTAAATTAAAACAACTAAAATCCAGATATGGGTCGATACACTATGATTCATAGCAGTCTAATCATCGGACAATAACCCAGGGCAAACAGCCTGGTCTCTTATGTGGACATTCTTTTCTGACCAAAGTTCCTGTACATAATCCACTTAAAAACCCAAACAATATGTCATGAGATGGACATGGTGTTTCTGCCTCTCGTTCTACAAACTCCACAAAAGAGATCCTGGCATGAGTCAGCCTATTACATAGAGATGACTATTTAAATCACAATGCTAATGGTCCAACAATTTGCCTGTTAGACGTCAATGAAAGACACAGCAATATTTCAATATTAGCTTTGTCCGGACTCACTGTAGATCAGCCCACCAAGCTCATCAAGAAAGGATGAATGCTGTGAAGGTTGTCCATGCCTAGAAGCTTAATATTTGACCAAAGAGGCTTGGTGGTACCAATGAATGGAAAAAAAAGGAGCTTAATTTGGCCAAACTGTCTACTTCATCATTCTTCGAGATTCTCATATGACGTAATTCACAGTCGAGAAGAATAACCTCGGAGAAAGTTCATCCACTCTATTAGAACATTCTAGTATCAATTTAGAGGTGAAGTCATAAGAAGTTAGTTCTTTCAACGCAGCCTGATTATCCGATCAGATACAAAACCTTTTAAATTAGAGTTGTATATCTATCCATCCGAAATACCGCTGTAGAGTAGTATAAATGTTGTGGTTGGGTCCACGCAGAGTTGAAAAGGATCAGAATTATTTTCCATGATATCCTGTTTCTTTTTGTGATCATCGACCGGTTTTGGACATTCGCCCATCACTATCAGCACGTTTTGTTAAAACAGTGCGATAACACAGACTTGCATCATGTCAGATTTTTTTTCGAATGAAAAGTTAATTTAAAATATTTGATACCATTGCAATACTACTTTTTAGAGAAAATTAAACATCGGACAATAACCATTTGAAAGGTTAAAATTAGCTTCCTTCAAGAATATAAATAACCTCTTTATCACTAGGTATATTTGAAAACTGTACCTCTTGAAATTCATTCATTTTCTTTAGCAGTTAGGGAAAACATTCTCTTTGTATTGTGTAATCTATAATGTTACAATGTTTTATCAAGACATCCTAAGATAGGCACTCAACGAGAGAGACATTGCTGATATTTTCCAGCGCTATGTATTTTCCAACCAACCATTCAATCTAGTTCTTGACAAAATAAAATAAAAACTCCAAGTAAAATAGCTTTAATCTTGGTAGACTAACATCAAGACATACATAGGCATTCCATTTCTGTTTTATTTATTTAGCTGGATTTTATGTGTGCGATGATGTTAGAAATCTCTTTCGTAAGTATTATTCCACATGAAGTATGGCTATATCATCTACATTTATTGTAATAAATCCATCTAAACACAATATTTCAAGATAAAAATTAGACAAATTTAAGGGAGGAGATTTATGGATGAAATTAATCGAGTTTTAGAAAGATGGTGGCTCATTAATTGCAGTCCAATGCAGATATTAGGATTTTATACACAGAAAACCTAACAGAAGTACTGTGAATGAAATTCTTAGACTTACTGATATATAGTTCTATTCTAATTGAACCAAGTTCTCTGTTAAGGAAATTCGCCATGTGAGTGCTAGACTTCATGTTTCTGAAACCAGCCATACCGAATGTACCAACCATCGCGCGTCTTCAGGCGTCCCTTCAACTAAGCATTACCCCATAGACACGCCCACTTGCCAGTTTGGACGAATCGGCTACAGCTTTGTATTTGCACCTCATATATATACATGTATGACTTTTATTTGAAATATTTTTCTGGAAAAATTCATTTAAATGAGGTTTTGGGGTGGGGTGGGGTTATGCTTTTCTATAATGTGATATTTCAGTTTATTATATGGGGAATAATATTTATGTTATGAAGAAATTTGGTGAGGATAGGCCAGAAAGAAACATTCAATTATGCCAACATATCGACAGAGTTTCCAGTCTTTATCAAGGCTTTAATATAACAAGATAGTCGTGACGATGTGGAGAAAGAATTTTTAAACATACACATTTGTTACTTCGCAGAAACAAAAAAAAAAATTAAAAGTTACTAGATTCTTGTCTTAAATCATATACGATTTAAGCACAAGAAACTAGTAACTTTTAATTTTATTTTTTTATGTTTCTCCGATGTAACAAATGTGTATGTTTAAAAATTCTTTCTCCACATCTTCACGACTATCTACACATATAATAAAGCCTTGATAAAGACAGGAAACTCTATTGAAACGTTGACATAATTGAATGTTTCTTTCTTGACCGGACCTCAACAAATTTTTTCATAACATAATTCATCAGCGGCCAACAAAATACTTTTATACTAAAATTTATATCAGCGGTTCTCAAACTGTGGGGTGCGCCCTCTAGGGAAGGTGCCGTAACTTTACAATGGGGGGCGCCAAATAAATGAACAAGACAAGGCATCAGATATATATTTTTTATTAATTTAAAATTTAATTAAAACGAAAGCATTAAAATAAAATATTTCTAGGACTTAGATTTAATGACTAATATGTGCCTGTTTTGAAGTACACAGCAGTAATAGGATCCAAAGAGAGGATCCGTAGCAGAGACACAATATAATGGGGTTGATGAAGGAGAGAAATGGTCTGGTTTGAATGAAAAACAAAATATGGCTAACACTGTGTAATGTAAAAAGTGACATTGACTGCCTAGACTTTACACATGAAATGGTAGAGTGGTAAAGGGTAAGGTAAATGACACGTTGTGACTGACGAGTGAACTCATTTGAATGAACTATGTTGTATATCTATCTCCCGTCGCTGTATTTATGTAGTTTCTCCCGCTCTAGTCTGAAAGAGTGGTCCTGCCATTTTTGTCTCTCTTTCTCTGTTACGGATCCTCTCTTCGGATCCTATTGCACAGCCTGTCCCAGGTTTAGTTTTATATTCGAGATAGTCAGTCACTATCCTTTTCTATTTGAAGTTTGTTCCTATATTAAATTTTAAAGCAGCCACAGCAGAGAAAAACCAATTTCGCAAATATAAATTGGGTTTAAATTCCCGTGTACTAGGTTACTTTTATCTATCTTTTTATGTTATATTATACAGGAGGTGCAAAATTATTCAAGGTAAAAAAGGGGAGGGGCGCGATATTCAAAAGACCGCTGATTTATATAATATTAATTAGAATTAAATAGGTTCCCTCAAATTCCGAGTTTGAAGGAAATCGACTGATCAGAAGTGTAACTTTAATGAACGAGTTTTTTTTTTTTTCAGTTTTTTACGAGTTTCTCTGTAATAGGATTCGAAGAGAGAGATCTAAACCAGAAAGAGACACACAAAATTGAGGCCAGACTCGAGAGGGAGGCTTTGTTTCTATACAGCAGGCTACTCCTACAGGAAACAGTTTTTCATCAGTTTATACTGCAGTTACAACGCGTCAGCAACCAACTACTACTTTTCTCTTCATCTAAATCTCTCACTACCAATTTCTATATTCGTGTAATGTTCTGGCAGTTTGTGTTACTTTCTGATTATACAGTGTTCAACATTATTTCCAGTTACAGTAAACTCCCGATTATCTGGGCTCATGGTAGGGAGAGGCAGCACGGATAATCGAAAAACATGGATAATCCGAACTGTAATTATTTATTTCTAAAATACAACGTATTATACATTTTTAAGGCAGACAATTACTTTCACATGATTTGATGTATCTCTTAGTTGGCTGATCGGCCGGGGGTATCATAAGAAAAACCTAAAAAAATTTTTTTAAAGTGTTTTTTATTAATGGCCCGACGTTTCGACAAACATTGTTTGTCTTCTTCAGGGGCTATGTCCCTAATTGAACATGTAATAGAGCACACAAATTCTGTATTTACAAGATAGCCCCTGAAGAAGACAAACAATGTTTGTCGAAACGTCGGGCCATTAATAAAAAACACTTTAAAAAAAATTGTTTAGTGTTTTTCTTATGATACCCCCGGCCGATCAGCCAACTAAGAGATACATCAGATCATTTCTAACGGCCAACAACTTCTACAATTGGATATTTTCACATGTTTAATGGTCATTATTATTGTCGTGCAAGAAAGAAATGAAAGAAAATAAGAAATTTGAAAATAGTTTAGTGAAATAATTTTGTTAATTTTAGCTAGTTCAAACAGTGTATTTTAGTGAAGGGGAAAGAGCTAGGTACTATAATTTAGGTCAATGCTACTGAAGAGACAAAGGGACAAGTAACAGTTAGGATAAGACTATACACTCCCTCCAGACATACCAGCATTATTTGAAAAGATTTGAACAACAATTAGAAGGCATTCTTTCAGACAGTCTGCATTCTGCTTTTAAACAAGAACAGTCTGAAACAGACACCGAACCAGAACACTTGTCTTGCGCTCTCTTAGCATCAGTGCCAGTCATAAATTAAAACATAAGAGTGTTGCATTTAATCTAGTTAAATAATTGATTTATAAACATAATAGTTGTGATATTATAAAAGTACTTAAATTCACTTAGAGAATAATATATTTATTTCAAAACAGTGGTGATCTTTTACTTATTTCTAATACTTTTCTCTCTTTCTCAAACATACACACAAGACCTTTACAAAACCGCTCACACCACAAGCCACTACACATCACAACACATCTATAACATTTCATTATTAAGAAAGTCTGTGATTTTGATTTGTTTGCAGGGATCTTTTAATGATTTTTTTTAATATCAGTTCGAATTTTTCTAAGAGCTATTATGTCGTTATACTCGAATTCCAATTTGTTGATGTATTCCAACAAAATGTCAACAGAATTCAGGGCCGTATTGTGACTAATGCGATTGATAATTTCTTCTTCTCCACTTTCAGCTTCATTCTCTTGCTCTTCTGGTTGAATATCCGTGTCACTCACTATTTGAAAACCTCCATCACATGAAACATGTTCTAACCACTCCTCAATATTTTCTCTATCAACATTTTCAAATCCATCTAAATTAGCCATTAATTTACTCATTTCAGACACTATTTTCTTGTCTCGGGCTCGATAGAGTCCAAAAAAATCCTAGCTAAAACCAGTCCAGCTGACTTCAGATACCCCACCCCACCACCCACTTTAAACATCTAAATACAAACACGTACAAAGCGAGCAAATATGAAAGCGAGCAAATATCTAAAAAAATACATATACATAAAATTATTTTTTAAAATTAAATTCATGCACGGATAATCCACAAACCGGATAATCCGCACACGGATAATCGAGAGTTTACTGTATTTATCTTTCAAACCCAATCCTTACCAAATCTTTCTTATACCCATTATATTCTCCATAAAGTAACTGAAATGTTATTGCTGTGATGTGTTGTTGTACTGTAGTGGTAGCTTATAGTGGTGTAAGCGGTTTTGTAAAGGGGCTTGTGAGCATTTATGTTTAAGAGTCAAGTAATAAGAATAATTAAGAAAACACTGGTAGATTAAATTAAATATATTAATCTTAAAAGATATTTAAATATTTTACAATATCACAACTATTATGCTTAATAGAACAATTGTTAATCTAGAATAAATGTTAATCTCTATCACTGGCATGAGTTTAGGATAGCGGTTCCTGAAACAAGTGTTCTGGCTTTGAAAGCAGAATGCAGACTTACAAAAGAATGCCTTTTCTTACAAAACAGTTGGCTAAGTGGCATTGTTATTTTCCTAACGGATTCCTGTGCTTTTGTCTCTTTAGCAACAATGACCTTACATTTTAGTACCTGACTCTAAAATACATAATTTTTGCCAAAATTATTTAAAATATTCATTTAAAATATTTTACAAAACTCCTTATTTTTGCATTTCTTCTTCCACTACATAACCGACGGCTTTCATTAAATTTGGTATACTAACTGAACATATAGAGACATATCACTTTTGTTTGTGATCACTTTATTGCGAGAAAATTGATTTTCGAAGGGCTCTTTCGAAACTGGAAGGTCAACCTTTTCTCACAAAGTGGTTTTATATGTTAAGATTTTCCTATGGATATAATGTGAAGACAACTACATTTAGTAAACATTAGTGGAAAGAAAGAGATTAGAAAGAAATTCTAAGTAAATATTTGTAATTATTATAACTTTTTAATAAAGAAATGTTTTGTTAAAAAAAAAAAATTCGTAAATCCACGCTCCACTAGGTATAACTTGGAATAATGAAAAAATAAAAAACGAGATGAAAGAATTAAATTCTCTGTAGAAACTGTGATATACCTTTTTTTTGTTTTTTGGCCGAAAAAAACACCCTTTGCCTAGCATTAGACTATTTAACTATACATCCATCTAAATATTAACACATGGGCGCTTTGGGTAACCTAAAATCGTTTGAAGTTTCTACTTCAATTCATAAGCATACATACATACACAATCACAAACACGTACACACAGATTATATACACACACCACAGAATTACATCTTAATAGAATAGAAAACAGTTGGCCAAACACTGTGATTAATTTTTTTTAAATCTTAAAAGCTCATATTTTATTCTAATGAAGAAAATCTGGTGTGAAACACTCACACAACTTTCTCTTACTCCAGTTCTCAAAATGATAATTGACAAATTTTATAGTTTGTGTACAAATTTAATGAAATTCGTCGAAAACTGAAAAAACTGTTCAGTAAAAGCGCACTTCCGGTTTACTAATTTTCTTGAAACTCGGAATTTCAGCCATCTATTTATTTCTAACTAATTATGTTTGGATGATAGAATTGTATAATGAACTAGGATAGCACTTGATGAAAATCTAACCCCACCCCTCCCCTAAAAGTGCTCTTAAAAGAAATTTCCCAGAGAAATGTTTTAGATAAAAGTTGTAGATCTTTGCATGTTTAGTTTATATACAAATTTCAAAAAAATCGTCAGAGCCATTTTTGAGAAAATTGCGAAAAAGTGAATAAATCATTTAGTAAAGTGGTAAAGTAAACGCACTTCCGGTTATCCGATTTTTTTCAAACTCGGAATTTCAACAACATATTTAATTCTAATTAACATTATTTAGATGACAGAATTGTCTAATAAACTGAAATAGCACTTTAGATGGAAACCTAACCCCACCCCTCCCCCAAAAGTGCCCTTCAGTGCATTTTCCCGGAGAAATGTTTCTAATAAAAGTTGTAGCTTTTTGTATGTGTGGTTGATGTTTGAAGTTTGAAGAAAATCGTCGGAGCCATTTTTGAGAAAATCGCAAAAAACTAAAAAATCAAACTAGTAAAGTGGTACTTCCGGTTGAGGAATTTTTACAGATAACGTACAGTCAGATCCCATGGTGACCTCTAAACGGAATATCAAATTTCAACTTTCTACGATTTTTCGTTTTTGAGCTATGCTGTTCACATACATACATACACACACACACACACGGACACATGGACACACACACACACACACAGACCATTTGCTAAAAACCACCTTTTTGGACTCAGGGGACCTCAAAACGGATATTTCCGGTGAAAACTCGATATCGAAAATTTGACACGATTACAATACTTCCTCTTACTAGGAGTACGAGAAAGTAAAAAAAAATTTGGTATTTGTCTGAAAATTAAAAATAATAGTAATAACTCGTTGTATATAAACATAAGTATGGGAGTTTGTTTGTTAGTTGCTTGTAATTTTGACTGATTTGTGCTATCATAATGAATTGTTGTATGATTGCTCACAAACTTGGTAGAACCCCATATTATCTTGTATTAAATGGTACTTTACAGGGAAGTTTAACCATTTTTCGCGAAGAAGTAAAGTAAGTAAAGTAATGCCTATTTTTTCATGTAGGCTTAATATCCAACTACCAAATTAGGTGTCGTGGACGGGGGCGGAAGCACCTACTTTACTATTAACATTTTGGAAACCAATATAAAATTTAGCAGGTATACGCTGGACTCGAACTGGGGTCCTCCCACTTACAAATCCATGCTCATAACCACTACACCAACACCCGCCCCTAATTTATTGTAGTATTTTTCTTAATAAACACATTATTATTATTACACACATACAGACACGCACTCACAGAACTACATATATAGGCCATTCGCTAAAAACATTTTTTCCATACTCCGGGAACCTCAAAAACATGTGAAAACTATATCGAAATAACAATCTTCCTTCTTCCTAAGCAGTAAGAGAAAGTAATGAATAAAGTTATTATTATTCCCAAAAGGGGATGGAAGTAAACCCTACGCTATCCAAAGCTCCCTCGGGCCCATATAGCTGCCCCTAAAGAATACCTACCACTGGGACTAGAATAAAAATCCAGGCCCAGGTTTTAACCATCTAAGTTTCACAACAGACCGAACAAATCGGACCAAAACCTTAAAAGGACACAGCTTAAGATCCTCTACCGACATCCTATTCCGGCCGAAGGTCCTAAACCTAATCTCCTCACAACCCAAACAATTCGTCATCAAATGCATGGGTGTTTCCTCCTCAGTTTCACAAACTCTACAAAAAGGGTCAGGCACAAGTCCCATTATATAGAGATGTCTCCTTAAACCACAATGCCCAGTGAGGAATCCAACCAGATACCTGAGGGAGGTCCGTGAAAGACATCGGACCCCACTACTCAAAGCTCCGTCCGGGCCCCCAATGAGCATTTTAGACTGCCGACAACCCACTGCACTCATCCATAAGGATGAGTGCTGTGAGGTCATCCACGTCTGAAAGCCCGACAAACATGTGTCAGAAGACACACCAACAGCAGGCTCTGGACCAATGAAAGGGAGAGAGGCACCTAATTTGGCAAACCTATCCACCTCCTCATTCCCAAAAATTCCCATATGACCTGGAACCCAGACCAGAAGCACATCCTTTAATGAAGAAAGATCTTCCAGTCTTCTAGAACATTCCAACACCAATCTGGAAGTGAAGACACATGAATTAAGCGCCTTCAACGCAGCCTGGCTATCCGAGCAGATACAAACACCTTTTAAATTAGTGTTACGCACCCTCTCATCCAAAATGCAGCAAAGAATTGCATAAACCTCAGCCTGGAAAACGGTGGCCCACTCACCAAGAGGCGCTACCAAATGATCTCCCGTCTCAAAATAGACGGCAGCCCCAGACCTACCATCCATCCTGGAACCGTCCGTGTAGCATCGGAGATAATTCTCAGGAATCACACCAGACGGACCCAGGGTTAACCAATCTTCCCTAGAAGGCAACCTAACCCTGTAGGAATGACCAAAGACAAAAGTCTTCAAATTCCTATCAGAAGGGAAACCTGTAATGGGAATCCTTAAAAGCATCTCACGATAAATGGTAGAATGACCATATCGCTTACCCTGCCAAAAACCTGCCTGTTTAATTCTATAACAGGCTTTCATTGCCTGGTTTTTCACCTCCACAAAAAGAGGTGGAATCCCTAACAAAGTCTCCATAGATGCGGTCGGTGTCGTCCGAAACGCTCCAGTCACCGCCAGACAAGCCAAGCGTAGGACTTCTTCCAACAGCTGCCTAGCAGATCGTGTTTAATGAATAAAGTTAAGTAACGCCTATTTTTTTTGGCAGGATTAACGTCCAGTTATCAAATTAGATGTCATACACGGGGACGAAAGCACCTACTTTATCATTAATATTTTTTAAACGAATATAAAATTTAGCAGTTATACGCGGGGCTCGAACTGAGGACCTCCTAGTTACAAGTCAAAGCTCATAACCACTACACCAACACTCATCCCGAAAGTAATAGGTAAATAAAGTTGTTAAAATATCTACCTATAAATGAAATATTTTTAGGAAAATCAATATTTTTGTTTTTTTAACATCTGTTTCAATAATATTACTAGAATAAATTGACCAAACTGTTGGAATCGATGACGGGATGTTATAAATCAAATTTTATCGTGACTAATGTTTCCTTATATGTTCACAGCCAAGTCGTTTCCTTACTTCTTAGTCAGATTAAACTTTGGTTATAGTATCCGGCATTATTTCACTAGTTCCGTCAATTTATTGTAGTAATATTATTGAAACAGATGTTAACACAAAATGAATGTATTTTCCTGTAAATATTTCATTTATAGATATTTAACGAGTAGTGTACTCATTTGTTAATCAATCTACTTGTTTTTGTTTTTTTTTACTTACGCCATTTTGACTTTGGCAATTCAGCCACTTTACGTCGTGCGGCCCAAAATAAAATTGATGACCGGTAAAAGTGATCCTCGTCGTTAGAGTGAGATTTGATGTTCACTAATTTTGGACAATCTCAAAGTCATTCTTAAGGCCAACCCGACGCTATTTAAATGTTTTTTAAAGATAATTGAGGCCTGTCAGCAATCTGAAACAGGCCATAGACACTCTGCGGCGAAGTGTAGGAGTAATTCTTCCGTTCTGTGTCAATAACTAGGCCCATCATTTTTTCCGCGGTCTGGTGCCGGTATATCTCCTGGTTGAATCTCAGAATGGTGAATTGCATCAGCTCTCTGCAGCTACTTTTTCTGGTATTTTAGTGACACTCCGTGCGGTTTAGTGAAGAGCGTAACAGCCGGTATATCTCCACAGAACTCCATATCCAGCCGGTATATCTCCACAGCTGGAACTACGTTTTGTGTGGGGATTTACCACCATCTTGTTGAAATCATCTCATGTTCAGGCTTTGGCTTTGCTTAATGCAAGTGGAGCGGTCGGTTGTTCCGACAGAGCACTCTCACCCGCAAGTCTGTCGGCCTCTACATTACCGGAAATTTCGTAGTGCCCCGGAATTCTCTGCAACACTACGTTATTTCCTCGTCTATCATTTTCTGGCATTACTGAACGTCCTGGGAATCGTGAGGGGGTCGAGCTGGTGACAGCTGTGATCGCTGATTGCGAGTCATGATAGCCACGTCGGGCGGTCTCATATCCTAGAGCAGGTTGCACATAGGATTTGTAAGGCTGCGCCAGTACGTCCTGAGAAGCCCCTCACTTTAACAGGCTCAAACCTTTTGTCCCCATCTTCAGCAAGCTTTTGGGCATATTTATTCCAGTTTAGTTTAGAGTCCAGTTTCACTCCGAGAGAGGCCGATACATCAGAACTCTGCAGATGATTTTCCTGGTATTTTGGTGACACTCCGCGTGGTTTAGTGAAAAGCGTAAACAGCTGGAACTATGTCTTGTGGGGATTTACCACCATCTCGTTGACATTTATGCACCCTTCCAATGCCGCTGATATGTCATTACTTGTCGCCTAGGTCGTCAGCATAAAGCAGCACGTTAACCCTGGGAATGAATTCTAGAGCTTCCACTGGGTCGTCAATCATTATACTGAAGAGGTTTGTACTCAACCTTGAGGGTGACCCTGGCGAGTCTTGTCTGAAAGGGTAAGTGGTGTAGTTTACACCTCACAATCATATTCTTGTAATTAGATAGATTCACACTATTAATTATTTGATTGTAATTCTGTTTTTAGTTTGTTTTTTTTTCTTTTTTTCTTCTCAGTTTTATTTTGTTAATGCACTAAACATTTGTTAAATTTGAAGTTGGTTCAATAAGAAGCGAAACCTGTTGTTAAAAATAAATACATAAATCGTATTCTATATTTCCATATCCTGTATTTCTTTTCTTTTCTGCCGATATATATACACGTTTTTTTTTTTTTTTACACAATTACCTTGACCACACCTGCAGAAGTCACTTCTGGTATCAATATAGACTATTTCCTTCTTCATATACGCTTTCACCTCTTCTGTATATGCACAAAAAAAAAAAAAAAAAATAAAGCACATACGTATATGATATATAAAATATATCACTGATTTAAAATGAAAATCCATTCTGTGCTAATAGTGTTCCAGTATAATTTCCTCCACCTACTATCAGTATTAAAACTGGAAAAAACTATTTCCATCCAGAGTTCTATCTCGCTGGCTGCCCTTTTGCGCTACCAACTAGTATAAGAATTTCATTTAGACTAAACAAAATTACTTTTATCTAAAATTAAATCTTTACGGAAATATATAGAAAAGTAAAGAGAAGCATAATTTATTTATTTATTTATTTATTTATTTTTTTCTTTTTTAGTATCCACTCTATCTAGGATGACACGATCTTGATATATAGGTTCCTGGTAGTGAATAAAAGAGTTTGTCTTTTAAAAAAAGAGATCTTTAAAATGAAAAAAAATATAATGTAATAACCTGTCTGAAAAAACTCTACAACAAGTTTATTCAAAAAATATTTTTAAATAATTAGATTATTACTAAATACAAACAAAAATGAATATTATTATTACTCAGTATCGTAGTTTTTTTTAATTACATAAATTACATTAAAAAAAAAAGATTCTGGTGTGAATCATTCACACGAATTTCACTTACTGCTGTTCGTACACTCTGTAACATGATATTGGGGGTGGGTGGGGGGGGGTAAATTAAATAACTACTCAAAAGTTGCTAAGGAATCGCAATAAAAAGATCAAACAAGTCAGAAAAAGTTATATTTTTTTAAAGTAAAATTTGCTTCATTACTCTTTTAATATAAAATTATCTTTCACACATAAAATTTTTACAAAAAAACAAAGATAAAACAAGGATTTAACGAAAGCCGTGTATCTCTAACAAATTGTGGAAAACATCTTCCACTGGTTTTTCCACGATTTTTGTCTTCTTGATTCATTTAATGGTTCTTTAGTACCTGGTGTACCCTCCTCTTGCTCTCTGATCAGCTTTACAACGGTTCCCCATACTCAAAATAATGGCAGCAATTTCCTCTTGCGGAATTTCTTCCCATAGTAATTTTAAAGCGTTAGCAAGGTCTCTGGAGTTTCTGGGTTGGGGCTGACGATTATTTAGACGTCTTTGTATATTGTGACAAATGTGCTCTATTGGGTTTAGGTCTGGTGATAATGCTGGCAGTGGTAAGTGGTTAATACCAAGACGTCGAATTTCCTCAAGAACACATCTGGCACGGTTAAGGCGGGCATTGTCGTCGAGAAAAACGAATTCTGGCCCAATATTGTCTCGGATGTCTGAGACGAACCCTCTAATAATGTCGTCTTTGTATCTCACCCCATTTAAAATGCCCTGAATGATGTGTAGATCAGTAAGATTGTTGAGGGAAATTCCACCCCACACCAAGGACACCGCCACCGCGGTATGCTGTTACCGGTTGGATAAATTGTGGTTCAAAACGAGAGTTTGGCCTTCTCCATACTCGCAAACGTCTGCTATCACTCGATAAACAGAATCTTGATTCGTCACTAAACAATACAAATTCCCAGTTTTGGTTCTCCCTCAGCCTAGTGTTTACCCACTCCAATCTTGCTCTTCTGTGCCGAGCGTCCAAATTGGGCCTTCTAACAGGGCGATACGAATGTAAGCCAACCTCTCTCAATCGATTTCTCTAATCGTTTGATCAGATGCTTGAGTGCCAGAGGATTCAAAAAGACGACTTTGTAACTCTCGGGCGGTCAAAAAAGGGTTTTTACGGACATTTATCCTCAATAGGCGGTTTTCTCTTTCAGTGGTACTTCGAAAATTCCCACCACCATGGCGTCTTTGTGCAGTTCCAACTCGCGGTATCTTTGCAATGCCCGGCAAACAACACTTGGTGCAATGTTCAAAGCATTAGCAATCTCAAGCTGAGAAAGGCCCTGGAAATGAAACTGGACAATTAAATTTGCCCTTTCATCACTTAGAGGCCTTCTTTGCATGATGAAAAATAAAAATTGAGAAGAAAATTATGTGCATTCACTTTCAAATGCATTGGAATACTGAATCATGTTAAAGGACAAAATTAGCAATGTTTGTATTTGTTGTTTATCAAAATGAATTAACCTTTGTATGACTAAGAAATGCATTAATTCCTTAATATAAACAAATATTGATTGCCACAATAAGAGATAAACATCAAAACATTGTGTAAGTAAATTATTTTCGATGTTATTTATAAATTCCTTAGCAACTTTTGAGTAGTTTATGTTAATTAATAATTAATTATTATAATTCATATTTGAAATTTTCTCTAAAGAGATCTCGCGAAGTCTGCGTTCACACAGAAGTTGGAGAGGATGAAAAAAACAATCAAATATATGGATTCAAAAAATATATAATTAAAAGAACAATATATATCAAAAATAAATAAATACAATATTGTGATACAACAACATAAGTGTCTTGTCTTTTTTGGGAGAAACTGCTTTTTATAAAACTTACATATTTTACAATATTTTCTGAATTGAAGAAGGTTGGGCTTCTTGGGGCACCACCACCACTCACCACCGTACAAATTTTGAACTAAACTCCTTCCCTAAAAGGGTTCACCTTATATATTCTTCCTCCACCCCGAAGAAAGTGAGAAGAGGGACATTCCCTTTGTCCTCAATAAATATAGTGACAGGGGTAGGCCAGGTATCTCTGACTCAACTAACTGTTTCTTTTGTGCCTTCCAACCTTCAAAAAAGCCAAATTTATAAATTTATACATCGGAAAAATTCGTTACTTTACAATCATAAAATATATAACAAGAATATATTTCGATACAATTTACATTTATTAATTCGCCCAAAGTTATAGTACACATTACAACTCATTTTATCCTTATACAAAAACAAGAGCGGTCATGTAAAGAGAATGGATAAGAGCGATGGCCGAGGAAAATGTTAGAATACAAGCCAAGTGGACGAAGGAAGCGAGGAAGGCCCAACAAGAGGTGGATGAAGGGCGTCCAGGGAGGAATGGCGGCACGGGCACTCCGTGAAGATGATTGGAGTGATAGGAGTTGGTGGAAGGAACGGATTTTGGGTTCCACCATATAACCTAATAGGTCGTCAAGGGTGAGAAAAAAAATAAAAATAGTGATGTTAGGGAGACACTATCTATGCAGGAAGATATAGAAGTAATTGATTGTAGTCCAGAAGAAAACACCGGTACTCCATAAAAGATTTGAAATTTTTGCGCCTTAAATTCCGCAGAATTACTAAAATCAATTTTTTTTTCGGAAAAACACAGTTCAATTAAAAGTGATGGATAGTAAGATATACGAATTTTAAAGAAATTCTATGGAGCTTTTTCAAAATCTTACTTGTGAATCTCTTACTTATCCAAAAGGTTGCTCGCACTCTGTTACAGCCACTGGTAATTCTTTATTTATTTATTTTTTTTTAAACTTACTCTTCTACTAGGATCCTGTGGACGATTCTCTTACTGGGACTCTACCAGGATCTCATGTAAATAAAAAAATTATATTTCACAGTAAGTCAGCGAAATATTAATTTTTTAAATTTTAATTTAAGGCGCCCATTATAGTCATTTGCACCCAGAGCCTTCTCAGTGCACTGCCGGCCTACAGACAGTGTTCTCTCGCTACACGACAACATTGTCCATCACCGGACAGTGAGCCGTATAGACTTCTAGGAATAGAAAATCTGAAGGTAGCACAGCTGGATTTGTTGAACCCGTGATCTCTGCTAATCCTAGACCAGCTAATCCCTCCGTTCGCGAAGTTTTTTAAAAAAAACTCTCGCCAAGAAATGTAATGCTGTTGCTAGGTGCGAGTGTCGAGTTCGATATCCATGAAACTCATAGGGCTTCGAAAGCGTTTATTATACAATAAACGTTTATTATACAAAAGTACAGTATTATTCAATCCACCATTGTTGATTTTTTTTTTTTTTTATGTTTATGTCTTTTAATTCAATATGAAACTATTGTGCATTTATATTGATGCAGTAGTTTGTATTTGTTTGATGAATGTCTAGAAATGTCAAAACATAACGATCAATTTAGCATACATACCATCTGTTCCTAATGTTCATAAATCAACCTGCTTTTCCTTGGGACGATGCATTACGAATCCTTAGACTCTAGATTGACAGCTAAAATTTATTGTAGTTCTATGTCAGACGCTTAACTTTTGAGTTGTATGGAAAAGTGGAAAATCTTTCAATAGTATTGCTTAATGTTTATGTTTAAAATTGCTTCTAAAAACTAATGTTAAACTACGGCGTATTAAACTAAAAAAAAAAAACAAAAATGTATTTCTATTGTTTATAAAAATAATAATAATAATAATAATAAACTTTATTAATTTTCCCATTTTTATAACATAATGTACAATATATAATAAAAATAAAATTAATTATCCATTAATTGAAGGTAAAAACTTGTCAATATTAATAAAATCAAAGAACTTACACAAAACACAAACTCTTGGTCATAGACTGTAAGAGAAGAGAGTCTTGAGAAATTAATAGTAATAAAATAAAAAACAAAAAATCAAATTATTATATAAATAAGTACATAAAAGAATAAACTAATAGTAATTTAATTATAAATAATAAAATTATAGAATAATTTGTAATTTAGTTAACTAATTTAGGTTCTATACGTTATAAGCATATTTACAATATTTTGTTAAGGCATTATAGCATGTACCATGTACCATGTAATAATACTCTCTCTAATATTGTCTCACTATTTAGACAATCTTTATTGAAATAATATTGCCTTAACATAACGCAAACGCTGAACTTGCTGCTAAAAAATGAAATTAGATCTTCAATTTCCACATTCCCAATGAAGTTCACATTTAATATTAGCTTGTTTAAAATAATAAATTATAATTTAAATTTATAACATCCCTTCCACAGCTGATAATTCTATTATTTATATATTCTAGTCGATAATTTTCAGTAGTATATCAATAAAGTTAGATTAAATGTATAGCTGTAGTCATTATTATTATTATTATTATTATTATTATTATTATTAGAATATTTTAATATTGTAGTAATACAATGATATGTAATGACATCATTATTTACTAAACATTTACTTCCTAAACTAGCTACTCCGGGGGGGGGGGGGTGAAACTGTACCTGTACGGAGATAGTAAAAAGCACAGATTTTAAGCTGTAAGAGCTCCAGTTTCTATACAAATTGGAAACCTCCCTACCATCTACGCTAGAAATGGGTAACAAAGTGAAAGATGAACCAATTTCATCATAATATCTCAAACTGCCACCAAAGCCACGGGACAAACCTGATCATCTATTATTTAAAATATTCAATTTCAAGAATTTAAAGATATGTTTAAAAACGTTTGTTATTGATAAAAATATACTTAAAATTATTAATGTTTAGATTATTATGATATAGATCGATATATAACATTAAATAACGCATTAAATAACATCCTAGAGATTAAATAACATTTTTTTTTTAATTTACTGTCGTAAAAAACGTTTATATAATCGAGTTCAGCTTTGTCCTGCTAGCCAAAGAGAGTTTGACAAATGAACGAGACCTCAATAATGACATTGCTCGTATATTGCAATATTACATTTTTTTTTCTACAGTAGTTGAACAGTATTACAAACATTCTACTAAATTCAGTGAGTAAAATTGACTAAAGTGACTTTAGTGATGTTTTTTAATCTCTAGGATTAAAAGACATCAACAAAGAATACAACATTACCATCTAATAAATAATATAAATTTTAATTTTGAAATAAAATTGCAATATAGTAATAATATTAAAGGCAAATATACAATAAAAGTAGAAAATGTTGCAATGTCTGATTGTCAGTTAAATAAAAGTAAAAAAAAACAAGTTTTTATTTAACATTACACTTTTATAATATTTACGAGTAAATATTAGATTCTGATTATACATATAAGATTCAAATGTTATCATTTCTTCTATAATAAGCATTCTAAATTTAACTTTCTCTGATCACATTTTTTCTGTATTAAAGTACTTTGCATTATTTTAATTTTAGCAGTTATAGAAAAAAAATGTGGCGTGAAACACTCAAACGACTTTTTCTTACTGCGAAATGGCAATTTCCATGGACTACTTTTTTACGTAGTGAAAAAAATGTACAAATATGGAGCAGATGAAAACGGGTTGTTTGAAGCTTTGCCTCACCAAAGATAACTCGAGGTTTTGGAACGAAATGGCTAACAGATGCGTTCAAGTTGTAGATGGCCTAAGAATATGATGGCCTATATTTCGAGGAATAAGCTCCTCCTCTGAATAAGGGTGACTAAACAAACGATTTTTGAATTGTAAGGTGAAAAACGTAAAGTCTTTTGTAACACTGTATATTATTTTTTTCCGAATAACAGGCATCACTAATTTAAACAGTTCTGCGGTCACAATATTATTGTGTTTGTAATGACATGGCAAGGTCATAGCAATGTCAAACCTTTACAACACATAAAGAAAGAATAATTTATAACTAGTGGCCTAGCCGGCTGCTGTCTTCAAGACAAGGCCGCGGCCAAACAAACAAAACCAAGGGTCAATACTTTACATCAAAGCAAGCAACCGCTAAAGCTGGCCACTGACATAAATCACTGGTCACCGAAATAATCAAGGTCGCACAAGGTCGCACACTAGGACAGATGTCTTGGTGTGAGTGTGGCCAACACTAATATATAAACTTCGCCCGATTGGAAGAGGGCATGATTATACGATTATACTTCAGTACGTCTTCAAGATTTATTATATGAGCAGCAGTTTCCGCGTCCCTATACAGGTTTTATTTATACTTATTTCCTTAGTTGTGCATCCTAGTTCATTTATTTTAATCATTCTAAATTATTAGTTATTTATCTCCTATTTTATTTCTAAGTATTTCTTGTTAATAGTTATCATCACTTACGTTTAATTATTGTACAAATACAGTCTATTTTTATAAATTCAGTGTTAATAATTCGAGCACTAACTTCCAAAAGTCTCTAAACTAACTTCCGCCCTCTTCAAGACATCTACTACATACCTCAGGAATCACAATAAACGATTCCACTACATGTTCATTATAGTAGTTTCTATGCAAACATGAAAACTTATTGTATTGAGATAGTCTAAACCTGCATTACCTGGATGGCTTGCGTTTCTTCTAATTTGGTGTAAGGCTGAAAAGTTCATCTGGGTAGTGTATTAAGTTGTTCGTATTGTCAGGTTTATTAAGCTTCTTAAGCTTCATACCTTTGTTTCTAAACGATTTCGGATCTTCATATCTACGGGGAAGCTAAATAGACAGTATTAATAAAATAATTTGTATTGCTAGAGAAAGAAGACAGAAGGTTTAAGAGTTCCAGGAATCTCAGAAGATGGAATCCACATTTAGTTCCTACGCATTGATTAAAATTTATATTAAATTATTATTAAATGAAAAGTGGTATTTAAAAAAAATGGAACAAAATTATTGGATATTGTCAATGAGAATAATAAATATTTCGATTACTGTGGTTGGTTCCGCAGAGCTGGGGAAAGCATCAGAGATATTTTCCATGATAGCCTGCTTCTTTTTGTGGTCACGACCCGGTTTCGGGCGTTCGTCCATCATCAGGATGTACACGGTTGAAGGGAATTTTGTGGCTGGGTAAATGGTTCTTTTCCATTTCAGAAAGATCAAATCTGTCATCTGTGTAATGAAAACTTACAGGATAATATGATACCATCTAATTATTGTTACCTGCAGTAAGTTAAGTCCTCGTCCTCGTCTTTAACCATGGACCACGTCTTTATACTTCCTTGTACTTTTTTCAATGTTAATAACCCGAACTTATATTCATTCATTTATTTAAATAAAGACATTATCATCATTATTTAATTACATATAATGGTTTTTATTTATTTATAATTTTTTTAATTTTAGTGAATGCAGTACAAAGTAACTTATATTATGAATTCTATGCATGTTTAAACATTTATTGAGTTAAGCTCGTAGCTTATTCAATATTAAATAAGAGAAATGTAATATTCTAGTTTAGTTATTTCAATATTATAATCTTGTTGATCTCACTGACCTAAATGCTGTTAATACTAATTTAAATGTTGATTTTAAATTAAATGTAAATAAAATATACATATATATATATATTTAAATTATTGTAAATGATGATTAAATTAGAATGAAAAGAAAATATAGCAAGGAAATAAAAAAGAAAAGACGGAAGAAGGAAATCATTACTATACCAAGTACAACCCTTTTTATCTGATTGGAAGCTCTTTTCTTGGATTACTTTAAATCCTGGTTTATTTAAATAGACTCATGGAAAGGAGGAAGACAACTCCAGTATTGTTGTCACTAATTCACTAAGTCTCCTGGTTTATGTTTATTTATTGCCTGAATGTCATGGAGCCGGCGGAGGGGGGAAAAAAGTCGTGAATACAATTCACCATTTTATTAAACTCATGCCTAGATGTTTTTAAAAACAAATGTAGCCGTGCTTTATTTACAAGGAGAATTAACTTGTTTTGGATTAATTTTATGTTTTTTTTTTAAGACTTTTGATATTTATGGATGACATTTATTTAATTTTATCATACTTTTATTAATTATGAAAATTAAGTACATATAAAAACAGAAATACGACAATATGATGATCAGATTTTTATTCTATATAAAAGATAATCATTGTGGCAAACAATAATTAAGTTTAGAAAACATAAAATATGGTGTGTATCATTGCCAAATCATTTCCTTTAAACTTGAAATTTTATTGATACTGTACATAAATATATATGGAATGGGGTCATTATAAATATTGTAGTCCAGAAGATAGCATCAATAACAATAAACAAACCCAAATGACATTTCAAATGTAACATTTCAGGGGGTTTTCCTCGATGTGAAGCATAACACGATCGAGTATGGCACCCCGAGCTGCTCTGGAAACTTAAGAGCATCCTTCCAGGCCACCTATTATCTTATCCTAAAGTCCTACTTATCCGATAGGCATTTTCAAGTACAAATCGGATCATCTTTCCCTCCTTTCAATCATACCGAAGCTTGAGTGCCGCAAGGCAGCATTCTAGGTCCTATCCTTTACTCAGTATACAATGCAGACATCCTAACACATCCTGATACTATCCTTCTCACGTATGAGAAGATGATACTGCTATCCTGTCTTCCAATATTGATCCCGTAACAACCCATAGAAAGCTACAAACCAAATCTTCCCTAGAAAATTGGTTCAAAAAATGGGTCATTAAACTTGATGAAAATAAGTCCCAAAACATTCTTCACTCTACGTCGCATTACTCTTCCCCCAGTCTACTACAACTTAATTCCCTTACCAGTAGTCAACGTTGCTCGCTATCTTGGGCTTTACTTAGACCGAAGACTTACATGGAATCCTCATACAAGACTGAAAAGACTAGAACTAAACAGACGCTTTCGACAACTTAAAAGACTACTGGACAACAGATCTAAACTCTCCCTAGACAACAAAAGACTAATTTATACATCTATTTTAAAGCCTATCTGGGCGTACGGAATAGAACTATGGGGTTCAACCAAACGCTCAAATCTCCAAAGACTCCAATCCCTACAATCCAGAATCCTCCGTAACATTGTGAACGCTCCTTTTTACGTCTCCAACCGAACCATACATACTGATCTTAATATACCGTTCATTGCTCAAGTCGCCCAAACCCGTTACAGGAAATTCCATATTAACCTACAGACTCACACAAACCCTTTAATTCAACATCTGTCTTCCCGAACACTTCTTAATAACCCTCCTAGACGTCTTAAAAGACAATGGCCTCGTGATCTCCTCTCAAGTGAAGAGAGACAATAATGATTTTGTATAGTTTTGGAGTGTTACCATTGGGTAGCTTCTCCACTTATTTTGTATTTATGTTCTTTGTATGATTGTTACTTATAGCGCTATCGCGCTGATTGTAGCATGAATAAAGATTAAAAAAAACATTTCTCAGATTTATATGTTTTAGCGGATATCCGCCTAAAATTAATTTTATCCGCAAAAATGTGTCAAAAAAAAAAATGATACATTTATACACAAATACGCAATTAGCATAAAATGTAAAAAAAAAAAAAAAAATCGTTGTAGAAGTTATCGAGAAAATTCCATATTATTATTATATAACTGGGTGCCTATGGCGTGGGAACTAAACCTGTGGGCTTTCATCCCCCTAATTAATCTCCCACGGTAGTCTACAGTATCCTAAAATATCTTTCAACTCCAACCCTCCCAGGCAGTCCTGCGAGAGTGATGCCCTCCCATATACGCGAAACCTAGTACCAGCGAAACGGGGGCATTATCATAATTGTGATACACCGTTTTCCTAACTCGATCATCACAGTTCTGACATATGGGACTAGACGTCCTCCCTATATTATGCAAATGTCTAGACACTCATGTGTGTCCAGTCACTATACCCACCAAGGTCCTCAGTCCTATCCTACTAAGGCACAGGAGGTAATTTAAAACCCCCTGCTTAGTCCCTTTGATAAATCTTTTAGCCTGGAGGCACCCCTGCGTATCTTTCCAGCATTTCTCCAAAACTCTCGTCTCCCAATATCTAATCTGACTACGTCACAGAACCTCTAAGTGACGGCAAGGACTGGCTCGGGAACACACAAAGGTAAGGAGATCCCCCCATAGCTAGCCGATCCGCCCTCTCATTGCCCTCTATTTCCGCATGTCCGGGTGCCCAGTAGAGCTACACTTTGCCCCTCCGAGTATTAAGCCTTCTCCTACATTCTCCCACAAATTTCGAACCTCCAACACGGCTTGCTCAAAGCCCTCAGTGCGGCCTGATTATCAGAAATTATGCACACCTCTTTAATTTCTCCCCGTATGGCAGCAGCGAAATTCCATATTAAGTCAAAAACATATTCTTAAAATTTTGCCCTTTGTGTCAAACAGTTTTCTACAATTGTGATTGGTTGGTTCCGCAGAGCTGGAAAACATGAGACGCAGGCTATTATTTTCCATGATAGCCTGCTTCTTTTTGTAGTCATCGACCGGTTTCGGGCTGGTTCGCCCATCATGAGAATGTTTTTTTGTCAAACAGTGTGATAACATAGAATTGCACAGAACAAATTTAGTTGACATACTGGTTTAAAAAAAAAACCAGTCATGAGTCTGATGTTAAAAAAAACCTGTTGATAAAAAACTAATCATCAGCCTCATGGCGAACGCCCGACGAAGCAGATTAACACGGAAAATATCTCTGATGAAATTTTTTACAAAGTTAGAATTTTAGCAATCTGTTAATAATCCAAAATATTATATAGGTGACAGAACTATACATTTTATTGAAATGATATTTTAGAAAAAAGCTGAACATTGAAGCTAGGGAAGGGAATAGCTAAGTGGTTAGCGTACTTGGACTCCCTCGCGGAGGATCCTGGTTCGAGTCCAGCTGTGGATAGCCTTAGAGTTTTTCTTCATAGGATCCTCTACAGCTCACTGTCCGGTGATGGACAATGTTTCTGTAAGAGAGAACACTGGCCGGAGGCCGGCAGTGCACTGAGAAGGCTCCGGGCGCCAATGTCCATAGATGTCGACGCGCATTAAATTAAAAAACATTGAAGCTCCTCTATTAAATCCCCCCCACCACAAAAAAAAAATCCTCGAATTATTAGGTAAGAAGTTGAAAAAACAATTTTTAAGAAATCGCAAAAAAAGTGATAGGTATTCATGTGCGTAAAAATGTATACGAAGTTTAAAGGAAAAAATTGGAGCCAATTTTTGAAAAAGAAAAAAAAAACGCGAAAACTGAATAAGTTTCATTTACGATTAATGAATTTCGGCCGAAACTTTCGTGTTTAATGAGGCAACAATACCTAAGATCGTAAATTATATTTTTTCAATCATATTCTACAACTAAATTAATATTATTTAAACAAAGCTTATTAGTTCATTTACAACAAGGCTGGGTTGAATGCGCACTGTCTTCCTATGCGAGTATCTTACCTTATTACATATTGGTATAATTGAATACTCTGAACTTCTTCTATTATGAAAAGAAAGGGAACACTTCAATATACTTAGGGTAGAATAAGGCAGAAAAAATTTAATAAGCAAAATAGAGGAGATGATCAAAGTTGGGAATAAATTTTAAAGGAAGAGGAAGGCATAAAGGTCCTGGTAGAAAACAGTTATGCAAAACAGTGTTTTTTTTTTTTTTTTCAAAATATGGCTTAAAGTTGGTGGAAGAAAAGGAAAGCACTGAGTATAGAGGTAAGAACCATAACAGCACAGAAGAGAAAGAATGGGTAAGAGTAAAAATGGTTTTTAGCCTTAATATATAGTAGAATGAGCTTGGAGCTGTGAAAAGGGGGGTTCGGTAAGAGCCATTCAGATACCATTAGGTTTTTGTAATTTGGAGGCAGTCCAAGATGTACAGCTAAAAAACACTGTTAGCTAACACAGGTGTTAGTGCTTTATTGCACTTTTACTAAGTCTCATAACACTTTCTATTATCTATTTGTTAAAGCCTAAACAATGCTCTCTGTATTAGAGACTCAGTGTGAAGGATACTTCCGATATATACTCTCGATAAAACCATTTCACCCCCAATATAACCACTATCAGTATCAAATCTGATAACCTTAACAATTGACCTTCAACTTTCTTAGCCTCTTATACGGAATATAAATGATGTATTTTAGTTGGAAAGATATACTTGTCAATCTTTATTGTGAATATCTATACAATGGGTTGGTGTGTGTAATTTTAGAAGGTGAATGAGGTGCTCACAAGAATGTAGGTAGATCTTTTTCTGTAATATGTTATTTCATTAGATTTCTTCACAAATTCCTGTAAGAAAGTGCCATCACAATAGCTGAGTGTAGAGGTGTGTACCGGCAAACTGGAGGGGTATATTGCATGGTACTGGGTTTGATTCGTGATCTTATCTTTGGAATTTATTTGCTGTAATGATATGAATAATAGAGTCCTCACGTGTTTGTCTAGTGGCTAGCGCACTCGCCTTTCGTGCGAAAATTCAGGGTTCGATTCCTGTGAGGGCAAAGTCGGTGTTTACCCAGCATCGTGATAAAAAGTGGGAAGCTACAGTGAGTAGCGCGCTAGGTACGAAGGCCGGAACTAAAAGGCGTGGGAACTGCGGCGGGCTTACCACACGCTCCCCATTCAAATCGTCGTCTGGCAAGCCTTGGTCCTTCATGGGCTGTTGCGCCATAGGGTTTTTTTTATTTATTTTATGAATAACAGATAATAAAGTGTATTTACTGTCCACCTCCGTTTACGATACCTGTTGGACATAAATCCCGCTTGAAAAGATAGAAAGGTAAGAATAGTGGTAGATACCACGATTATTATTATTAAAATGTCTTGCAGCTATATGATGCCCGCAAGGGGTATCTGTTGCATGCAGTTACTTGGGGAGTAGCGACCCCACGGGGTACCACAGCTCAATACTCCATGGACTTGGTCACAACAGTCACAATACACTTAAACTACATCCACTCTACACTTTACAGACAAGGACAAACACAGTACACAAACAAGAGTCTCCGTCCCTAGTTAGTTGGCGTAAACCAAGAAAGAAGGAAGGGATTAGCTCAGTGGTAGCACGCTGGACTAGCAACGCGGAGATCCCAGGTTCCAATCCAGCATATTTGCCCTTAGATTTTCTCTTCCTAGGAGCCTCTACAACTCATTGTATGGGGATGAGCAGTGTTGTCAGTAGCACAACACTGCTTGGAGGCCGGCAGTGCACCAAGAGAAGGCTCCGGGATGCACAATAGACCTTTCAGTTTGTAGTGCGATAATCCCTACAACAATCTACATCTATAGCTATATGATAAAGTATTACGATCATTGTTTTCAATAATTTTTGAAATTCATTATTCACCGGAAACATTATTCAGCACAACTTAAACACGGCAAATTGCATGTAGCTGAGATTTCATTTTGGTTTTATCAGGGAACGAGGCAGTAAAGTTTTGGCTAAAATCGGTCAACTGGATGTAGTATTTTACTGAATGGATATTTTCCATTTGTTGTGTTTTTCTCAAATTATGGCTCCCAATAATTTGTTTTCTACTGTGTATATCAATCACACATGTAAAGAGTTTTCAAAGAAATGGTCAATTAGATTATGATGTTTGCAGTAAGAGAAAGGATGCCAGTGTTTTGAAGCAAATTTTTCCTCCATTATGGCAATGAGTAACGACTGCTTTTGTATGGTATCGCTAGATAGCTTCAGATAAGGTACCGCTGGACTACTGAATGTCGGCAGGATATTGCTTCCTTTCAAAAACGGATACCAACAATTTTTGAAACGGTTCATTCAAGTTTTGACTTGGTTCATATTGTTAAAGCCCACATCGTCCAAAATAATAAAATATTGTTTAATTTTTGAAAGGATTATTTCTTCTCTTCTCTCATTCTATTAGATTAAGTGCTTATATTTTTTCATATATTAAGTTCTAATGTACTTTCCAAAATCGTTATCGTAATAGTAGTATTTTATTAAGCCTACCTCTCTTGAAAGAACTCAAAGAAATGTCAGCTACCATAGCAACACTTCCTTAGTGTATCTCTTACAGATTAAATTCAAAGGCGTGGCCATGGCAGAAAACGAGCCTATATATAACAGTAACAAGAAGTTGGGGGGGGGGGGCTACATTAACTTACTGAGACGCATCTCTAACTAACTCTTTTATTTCTTTGTTTTATGTTTATAGGGTGACTAATAAATTTCTTTTTTTATACATACTTCATAATATTGTGTTAAAAAAAATGCTTTATTTATTTTTTTTTTTACCTACTCGAGCTTCACATTTTCACAAGAATATTTAAGTTAAACAAATTAATAACGTATTCAAATCTCATAAGATGTATTTGTAAATTACCTCAAGACACAGTGAATTCTGGAAAAATGACTATAAGACTACTCTTCCCGTTATGTCACGCGATCAAAAATGACCACACAAAACAAACTCCTACTGTACAAAGTAGTCATCAGATCGATGTTACTTTACGCTTCCTCCGCCTGGAGCCTGACTAGTAACAGTAACATCAAAAAACTTCAGATAACCCAGAACAAATTCCTAAGACTTGCGACTGACTCACCACGACACACCAAAATCGACCTACTTCACGTAAAATCTTCAGTAACCCCAGATTATTCCTTCATCCAAAATCGTCTCCTGAAACTCCTCTCCACTCTAGACTGTCATCTTAATCCACTCTGCCGCGAAATAGCCTCCTACGATCCCTCCATACATTACAGGCATAAAAGACTGAAACACATCCTCTCATAATATTTTTCCTAAAGCTGCAGGTTTTTCCCCTTTTTCCCTGCATAGTGTACTTGACCTTATCCCAAAAATCACTATACAAACAATGCAGGAAGGTTATAATGTTAATGTACATTGGAACTTCTATTTATTATTATTTTACATATATGTAAATTTGTAATAAAGCTTTTATCTATCTATCTATCTGTAAATTATCTAAACAGTAAGAACTATAGTACAAGCTATATATAGATAGATATATAGTTATAGAATCATGGCTTCCTATCGGGAATTCATGTTAATTTAATTTAATTACTCTTTTTTTTTTAGTTTTTTTCTGTATGCAAACTTTATTTATTTATTTTTTGGTTTTATTGTAAATGTAAATATTTTGGAGCCTAACTGGCAGACGGACATTGTCCAGTGCTATTTGAATTAAATTTGATTTGAAATATATTTTTTTTTATTTTTTCTTGAATAAACCTACTTATCTATATATCTATCTATCATTGGAATTATTCTCTTATCTGCAATATTGAAGTGAACCATACATTGAACTGAAGTGGCACTTTAGAGGAAAATATAAGGTTGCTACTACTCCCAAATCCTTAAAAAAAAAACAAAAAATAACTCGATTTTCCTGGTTTAACGTTCCCCAAGTAAAAGTGATAGGTAAATTATATGCGGTAGATAGTGTACGAAGTTTAAAGAAAATTGTTACAATCATTATTGAGTAAAAATGAAAAAAACACTTAGTAAATTGTTATGGTTGGTTCCGCAGAGCTAAAAAGCATCAGAGATATTTTCCCTGGTCATCGACGGACTTCTTCATGTGGTCATCGACCGGTTTCGGGCGTTCGCCCATCATCAGGATGCTTTTTGTGTATCAACTAAATTTGCTCTGTGCAAGACAATGTTATCACACTTTTATGACAAAAAAAAAGCATCCTCATGATGGGCGAACGCCCGAAATCGGTCGATGATGACAAAAAGCAGGCTATCACAGAAAATATTTTTTTTTTTATACTTAGTAAATTCCCAACTTCAATTGATGGACTTTGACCAAAATCTTTGTTAATTGCATTGATGGTACTTAAACGAAATTTTAAGTTTGAGCTTCCGGGCTTTTTTAAATTTTTTAAAAAATTTTTGAGGTTTTATTCTATAAACTTTTTTTGGTTTTCAAAGTGCTTAAAATATGTATTTTCTGTATTCTCTCAATTTCACAAAATTGGACATTATAGAACACTTCCTCTTAAGGCAGGCGCCTATTGAGGTGGTAGGGCAATGATTTGGTGACCAAGTGGCAAGAAAAGGAATGTGCAGCGGGCGCTGGAATGGAGTGACAGAGGCGTGGTGTATGATGTATGGTGTGGCGCCATTAAAGCCGCCATTAGCTTCTGACAAGTTTAACATTTACCACCCCACATCTAGTGTTATTCTACTATTTAATGAGGGTTTCTTTTTTCTTTTTTTTTGTAATTTAATATTTTTGTCGTATTTACTTATTTAGTGGAAAGGATAAATCGCCTTCTTTCATTTTCACTTATATTTATTTTTGTAACTTTTATAAATTTTTTTAAATTTCTCATCGACAAGGCTTATTATTATTATTATTATTATTCAAGGAAGGGGAGGGCAAAACCCTATGCTATCCAAAGCCTCCATGGGCCCATATAGCTACCCCTAAAGAATAACAACTACTGGGTCTGGAACAAAAGTCCAGGCCCAGGTTTTACCCATCTAAGTTTCACCACAGACCGAACAAATCGGACCAAAACCTCAAAAGGACACAGCTAATCCGGCCGAAGGTCCTAAACCTAATCTCCTCACAGCCCAAACAATCCGTCATTAGATGCATGGGTGTTTCTTCCTCCGTCTACAAACTCTACAAAAGGGGTCAGGCATGAGTCCCATTGTATAGAGATGTCTCCTTAAGCCACAATGTCCACTGAGGAAGCCAACCAGATGCCTGAGAGAGGTCCGTGAAAGACATCAGATCCCGCTACTCAAAGCTCCATCTGTACCCCTAATGAGCATTCTGACCTACCGACAACCCACTGCACTCGTCCATGAGGATGAGTGCTGCGAGGTCATCCACGTCTGACAAACATGTGCCAGAAGACACACCAACAGCAGGCTCGGAACCAATGAAAAGGAGAGAGGCGCCTAATTTGGCAAACCTATCCACCTCCTCATTCCAAAAGATTCCCATATGACCTGGAACCCAGACAGAAGCAGATCCTTCAATGAAGAAAGATCTTCCAGTCTTTCAGAACATTCCAACACCAATCTGGAAGTGAAGACAGATGAGCTAAGCGCCTTCAACGCAGCCTGGCTGTCCGAGCAGATACAAACATCTTTTAAATTAGTGTTACGCACCCTCTCATCCAAAATACAACAAAGAATTGCATAAACTCAGCCTGGAAAAACGGTGGCCCACTCACCAAGAGGTACCACCGTCGACAAGACTTAAATAACTTTTAAACACATATGAATGCGATACTTTTACCCCCCCCCCCCACAGTGGGTAAATCCAATATAATTTTGTTTGCGTATATTGAGTATTGTTTACCTCAATAATTTGAAACTCAGGAAAATGAGAGAATTCATCCACTGATGATAACATGAAATTAATGATAACTGGACATTTGAAGTGGCCACTTCGGTGTGCACCGCACCACTTCTACTCCACTCACCACTTTCAAAACCTCACCACCTTTTACACAAACTTCAGAGTGCCCTGAGCTTACACTAGATTGTTGTAGGGGATTATCGCACTGCAACCTGAAAGATCTATTGTGCCCCCGGAGCCTTCTCAGTGCACTACCGGCCTTCAAGCAGTGTTCTCTAGCTACAGACAACACTGCTCATCACCGTACAGTGAGTTGTAGAGGCTCCGAGGAAGAGAAAATATAAGGGCAGCATGCTGGATTCGAAACCGGGACCTCCGTATTGCTAGTCCAGCGCGCTACCACTGACCTAATAATCCCTTCCTTCTTCCTTGGCTTACGCCAATTAACTAGGGACGGAGAACCTAGTTTGTGTACTGTGTTTGTCCTTGTCTGTGTGATGGGTGCCACAAATATAAAAATATATTAATTTGAAATTATCAAATTATGAACAAAATGTAACATTCCCTGGCAAAAGGACTATTAAGGTAGAAGGCCACTATTGTCTTTTAGAGTTCATGAAATTGATAGCATTGTCTACCCCTTCTTCTCACAGGGGAAGATTTGAACGAACAATTAGAAGGGATTCCTTCAAGACAATCTGAAACAGACATTCTACCAGTATATTGCTTCAGGAATCGCTCTCTTAATCTCAGTGCCAGTGATAGAGATTATCATTTATTCTAGATTAACAACTGATTTATTAAGATATAGTTGTGATATTGTATAGTACTTAAATTCACTTAGAGAATATATCTATTTTAAAAACAGTGTGATCTCTTGATTATTTCTGATACTTCTCTCTTAAACATAATATATACTCACAAGCCCTTTACTAAACCGCTCACGCCACAACCTACCACTACACTACAACACAACACACTAATAACATTATATCTGTTAGAGTGTATGTAGTTTAAGTTTATTGTGTACTGTTCTGTCTGAAGTGCATGGAATGCTGAGCTATGGTAACCCGTGGGGTCGCTACTTCCCATGCAACAGATACCCGTTGCGGGCAAGAGCTTACAGTAAGCAGTAAGTGAAAGTAAAGAAAACAGATATTTTTTTACTCATTTCCTTTAATATAAATAGAGAGTCGGCGGAGTTTCATGTTGGTTAGCAACCTTGGCGTGTAGTACCTGAGGTTATTACATTAATGTACACGGCAGCGCCAATAACAATGAACAAATCTCAATAATATTTGAAATCTAACGACACAGATTCTCAGAAATCCTAAAATTTACTTTTCTGGAAGAAGAGAAGGTAAAAAAAAAAATATATATATATACATATATAAAGCCAATTGATAAAGTAATATAAAAACTTATGAAAAGAAACAGGTCAATAATAATGAAAGAATTATAATTGCATTACATAAATAAATAATGTAAACATCATTTGATACAAATGGGATAATATATTTGTAATAAATAGAACGGAAGAAAGAAAAATATAAACTAATATATTCCTGAAACTATCATAGTAGAGTTAAGATATAGTCAAAACATTTAAACAAAACAAAAAAAAAACAAAAAAAAAAGGAATAAATAAATAGAAATAAAAATTATAAGATTAATAAATATTGTAAAAAAACAAAAAAAAAACAAAAACAAACAAGATTTATGCAGATATATTGCTGTAGACACTATATATGTAACGAAGTTTAAAGATTCATAATTCTATCCAATCCTGTTTTCTCTTCATTTCTCTAGGCTGACCTTTGCATGCAAAATGTCGCTTGGTTAGTTTGCACGTCAACTTCTATACTCTCTCCCTCTATTTCCCTTTTGCACAGTTATATATTTTCTTCTTGCAGTATCGTGTCCTCACTACGAATAACCCAAACGCTGATATTGTTTTTATTAAAATATTTATTTTTCTTTAAACTTTCAAGGACATTCAATGAATTAATTTAACGTGCAACATTCTTTTGACAACATATTTGCGTGATTAATAAAGAAAAATATTGAATTAATTAGTTTATATAAATTATAATATTTGTTAAGAATATAATCCTTGTTATATAAATTTCTTCAGTAAATTGGTTGAAAAAAAAGTGGTATATCTCTTTTTTAAATGGATACTCTTTCTTACGGTACTTTTCTCGCCAAATTCAATTAAAATAAATACTTTTTATGTATTCTATAAAGTTCTCCGGCATTTTTATAAAAATGTTAATACGCTGATTATTCGTTACAATTCTCTTTTGTTTTTGTTTTTTTTTCAGGTGGACTTAACATCCAACTACCAAATTAGTGCCGGAAACACATCCTTTAATAATATCATTTTTTAAACGAATATAAAATTTAGCATACGCGGGTCTCGATCTGGGAACCTCCCAGTTACAAGTCCATACTCATAACCACTACACCAATACCCAGTGTATATTATAAATACTATATATTGTCCTCAACCGGTGCTGTCAATAATTGCAAGAGAAGATGGGATGGAGAAGATGGTTACAAAAACACTCACACAACTTTCTATTATTGCAACTAATACAAATTTTGATAATAAATTCTCTATAAAATTCCAAATACTTATAGCGTTTAGTTGTGCTGGCCATAAAATAAATTCGTAGAGGTTATACATTTAAATATAGCTCAGTGGGCATTGTGAGCGCATTTTGTCACAGCCAATAACACCGCTTGTGGCGGCAATTTAAATTTAAACCTAACTGCCAACCCCCCCTCCCCCAATAACCCTTCTAAAATTAATTTTCCCGGGCAAATTTTACAAATAAAAATGATGGGTATTTATTGTATTATATTGTCGATATTATACGAAATTTTAAGAAAATTGTTGGAGCTGTTTTAGGTAGATGGATTTTTTTTTTCAAATAAAACCTTCAAGTCAGATGCAGTAGTAGTAGTAAGTAATCGAATACTATTTTTGATTTTTGTATATCTATTCGCCCATTTGCTAAAAAATTTTTATCGTACTCAGGGGACCTCAAAATATGTATTTCCAGCTAATACTCAACTTCACAAAATTTGACATTTTCGCTCATTAGGAAACAGGAATTAATAAGGCTGACCGACAAATTATCTAATAGCATGAATCCGACTGTCCGTCGTGTATGTCTAGCTTTACGTAAACGAATGTATAATGTTTTTTTTGTTTTTTTTTTGAATAGAGAAAATTGAATTTCTTTGTATTTAATTACTTTTTCTAATTTAGTTATAATTAACTAAATTAGTATTTACAGAGTCATTAATTACTTTAAGTTAAAATTTAATTTATGTCTATTGCTAGAAGAGAAATAGAAGTTGCCTTTGTTAAATTAAATAACTGAATATTTGGAAACTTGATGAAAGGAATTTATGAAAATCTAATTAGTACTAATTGTACGTACTACTTCAGATTACACCCGGGTGTCTCTCTCTCTCTCTACTTACTTTAACTTATCTGGTAGTTTGAGTTTTCAATGAAGTTTTGTACACCAAATTGCCCGCAGGTTAGTCTACAATACCGCAGGTTACTCTACCTTTCCACAAAACATAACAATCTGAGAATCTTAGGGCTATTGTAAACATTTTGGTCTTCCGCTAATAGATCTATTTTGGTTTCCTACTCAGGAAAAGTTGATCCTGAATGTAGAGGAATCCTTAAAACATTCTATTAGAATGTAGATATCAACCTACTGGAAGGATAGATTAGGGTTTCCGCCAGGTCAAAAAAAGAAACTCTGAAAAAATTGCTGGTCTACACTCTTTAGGGGGCACTTACGCCAAACTTTCATAGAATAAATTAATGATTATTTTGTTAGGGCTTCGTCATAGGTGGAGGTGGTTTTTAAGAGCAACTATTCTTCTTAAACAACAGGAAAACAAACTGGCTATCCTTGAGGAGATTTTTTTGTGGCCTAAGCTCAATAATAAATCAATAAACAGAAATGCATTCGTAGTTCTTAATGCAATATGATCCACAGAGAGTGAATTGAATTTTTGAAGAATGCTTTTGGATTGGGAATTGGAATGGGAGTATAGGCTAACATAGAATTTGTCGTAAGTGTATCCACGCTATGACTTGGCTGAAGGGAATCTTAATTCAGCGTGATTGTGAAATTGGATACACTAATCAATCATCAATTCGTCGCTTAAACGATTTAAACAGTTTTCAAGATGATCGTGAACTTTAGATTCCTAGGAATTTTCATTTTTAATTTATAGTTTATTATATTTTTTTTCTCTCTTAGGTACCCATACATACATAACCCGTTACCAATAACAGATTTCAAATTCTTAGCTTACTCAGGGATTTGACGTAAGAATATCCAGTGAAAAGTAAAATTTGAAAAACCGACACGTACGTAATATTTCCTTTTAATGCATTAAAAAAAAGAAAGAAAGAAAAAAAACGTGAAATACGTGAAATATCTCAAGACATACATATTAAATTCAAGGTTATTGGCACAAAGTCAGTGGAATAGCCTTTTTAGCATTGCTTACTATTTGGAATGCAAAACACCGGATATATAGATAGGTAATGTACAATTGACAGGGTTCTTAACCCTGGAAACGGCTGTCGTAGGAGGATGTACTCAAGGTTTCTAATAAAGCAAGAAGATCCCGCAGGCAATGTGGGTGCCCACCTGGTAGGGTCGTTATACTCACTCTATTACATGTATACTAAGAACGGATCACCTGCTTCTTGACCTTGTCCTCTAAAATGTAATTAGCTTTCTCAGTAGTTTCCTACCAGTAATATATGTTTACCGACCTGTATGTTGTTTCAACGGACAACATATGGCCTGACAGGCGGTTAGATCTGTCTTATATATCAGCAATGTGCTAGTTATATAAAAAAAACAAAAAAACATTAAGATAATAAGTCTTCTGCAATTTAAATAATATGTATAGAGAGTCTGATAAAACTGTTATGCGATTATAAATTAATTAACTTGAAATAAATATTAAAAAAAAAAAAAAATCTGTGTGCAACGCAATAGCAAAAACGCACTTCCGCTCAACCGATTTTTACTTTCTCTCACTCCTAGTAAGAGGAAGTATTGCAATCGTGTCAAATTTTCGATATCGAGTTTTCACCGGAAATATCCGTTTTGAGGTCCCCTGAGTCCAAAAAAGTGGTTTTTAGCAAATGGTGTGTGTGTGTGTATGTATGTATGTGAACAGCATAGCTCAAAAACTTAAAACCATAGAAAGTTGAAACTTGATATTCCGTTTAGGTATCACCGTGGGATCTGACACTACGTTATCTGTCAAAATTCCTCAACCGGAAGAACCACTTTACTAGTTGGATTTTTTACTTTTTTGCGATTTTCTCAAAAATGGCTCCGACGATTTTCTTTAAACTTCAAACATCAACCACACATACAAAGAGCTACAACTTTTATTTGAAACATTTCTCCGACAAAATGCATTCAAGGGCACTTTTGAGTGAGGGATGGGGTTAGGTTTCCATCTAAAGTGCTATTTCAGTTTATTAGACAAGTCTGTCATCTAAATAATGTTAATTAGAATTAAATATGTTGATGAAATTCCGAGTTTGAAAAAAATCGGATAACCGGAAGTGCGTTTACTTTACCACTTTACTAAATGATTTATTCACTTTTTCGCTATTTTCTCAAAAATGGCTCCGACGATTTTTTTGAAACTTCGTATATAAACTAAACATGCAGAGATCTACAACTTTTATCTAAAACATTTATAAATTTTTTTAAGGGCACTTTTAGGGGAGGGGTGGGGTTAGATTTTCATCAAAGTGCTATCCTAGTTAATTATACAATTCTATAATCCAACCATAATTACTTAGAAATAAATAGATGGCTGAAATTCCGAGTTTCAAGAAAATTAGTAAACCGGAAGTGCGCTTTTACTGAAAAGTCTTTTCAGTTTTCGACGAATTTCATTGAATTTGGTATATTAACTATAAAATTTGTCAATTATCATTTTGAGAACTGGAGTAAGAGAAAGTTGTGTGAGTGTTTCACACCAGATTTTTTTTTCTTCAAACACGGTATTTTGCCTACATATTTAATTTTGATTAATATTATTTAAACAATAGAATTTTATAAATAACACTTCGGGAGAAAACATAACCCATATTCTTACCACAAAAGCCCCTTAAATGAATTTTCTTCGGTGAGATATTTTTTTTTTTTTTAATTTAAGGCGTCTCAACATCTGAGGTCATTTGCGCCCGGAGCCTTCTCAGTGCACTGCCGGCCTCCGGACAGTGTTCTCCCGTTACAGACAACACTGTCCATCACCGGACAGTGAGCTGTAGGGGCTCCTAGGAAGAGGGTTGCTAGGGTGAGATATTTGAAATAAATGTTGTAACTCTTTATATCTATAATTAATGTATGTATGTATGTATGCTTTATTGCTTATAGATATACATCATAGCAATGAGTTAGAGCACTCATTTCAAAAAAAAAAAAAATTATACAATCATGGCAAATAATTACATTCTCAAAACTAAATAAAAGAGAGAGAAAAGAAAGACCTATTTATATAAACAAAACATATAAATACACTGCATTATGATAGAGAACAAAACAAACAAATAGAAAGAAACAATAATATATATATGAACTAAAACCTAACTTATTTTAATCAGTAATGAAATCTCTTAATTTTAGCGATTTGACCACATATAAGTAAATATCATCAACCTTTTGAATATTGTTAATAGTTAGTATACCAATAATATTATCTTCATAACTATTGAAATTAAAGTATTTTAATAAGTATAATTTCCTAAAATAATCAGAGAAACCTGGACACTCTATTAAAAAATGTATAACTGTATCTAGTTTTCGTAATTCGCAACAAGAACAATATTTCTCAACATTAAAAACATATTTGATCTTATTTACATAAATTCTTGTTGGGAATTTAGAATTAGAATTAGAATGCTGCAGGGGGGTACTAAAACCCAGGCACCACAGCCTCCCATTGAGACTTATTGTGCCAACCCGTCAAACCTATAGCGGAAGCCCCCCCTTCATGAGGTCCAAAACCTTCCCCACCAGTCCCTCCTGGAGCACGATTTCCTCCGGTCTCAACGTGCCGAAGATCTCGTACCTCAGTCTGCCGATTGCAACGCAATCAAACAACAGGTGAGAGGCCGTCTCCTCCTCCTCCTGACACAGTCTGCACAAGGGCTCTACATCCACTAACCCCACCTTGTGTAGATGTTTTTTGAACCTGCCATGCCCAGTAAACAGGCCCGTTATCAGATAGATCTGATACCTGCTTAGACCCAGGATGTATCTGGTCCTTCTTTCACACAGCTCTGGCATAACCATTTTGCCGTGCTTCGCTCCAGTGCTCAGCCTCCAGTATCGATTATGTTCCCTCCGAGTCCAGTCTCTCAGAGCCGCTCTTGCCATACTTTTGGCCACCCCTAGAGCAGGTTCCGATCCGAGGAAGGGAGCGTCCGCTCCCTCCCTGGCCAGTTGGTCGGTTATTTTATTTCCCATGATCCCCTTATGCCCCGGCACCCATACTAGCCGCACTTTATTGTGCCGGGCTAATGCCTCCAGGGAGTCTCTACACTCCCTGACCAAAGGGGAGGTGATTCTGAACGCCCGAAGAGCGTTCAGCGCAGCCTGGCTGTCAGAGAAGATGCATATCTCTCTATTTCTAGAGTCCATACGCAGGTTCTCCTCAGCACAGATCTTTATTGCATACACTTCAGCCCGGAATACTGTGGAGTAACCCCCGAGAGGCCTCGCAATACGTACCTCTGGTTTGACCCCATAAATCCCGGCTCCAGTTCCGCAGGCCATTTTGGACCCATCCGTAAACCAGGATCCCCTTGTTGGGAATTTAGTACTAGCTAATCTGATCTGAGATATAACTCTGATCTTATTAAAATGAACATTATATCGAGTATATTCCTCTCCCAGACCAAATGTTCTAATGTTTCTATAAAAATAACTAAATGAGGAATTCACAGCAGCCTCCACATCTAAACTTAAATGATAATTTTTCATGGATTCAATTAAATTATTACTATTAGTATTAATTATTTCCACATTCTGATCTCCCACGTGTGATTTAGCCCTATTTGTATGAGTAAATCTCTCATTTCATATGCCCAATTGAAAGGAATAGATTTAACATCTATTAATCTACATAACTTTCTAAAACATAGTTTGGGAAGTTCATCATCAGACATCGCTAATAACCTGCTCCACCAACCCAGCATTCTTTTAAAGATCCTACACTTCACATGGATGCGTCCTGTCTCCAATCTAACATGGTAATTTGGTGTATTTATTGGAAGGTTTAACAGAAGTTTAAAAAATTTCAGTTGCCCCGATTCTAAAATATTTGAGTATAGAGAAGCCCAGACTTCAGCCACGTAGAGTAGGATACATTCGGACATAGAATCAAATAATAAGTTCTTTGAGTCCCATGAGTCAGATCTACAGGATTTTAACAGAAACATGACCCTATTATTAGCAATCGCACTCTTCTCTACAAAATGCCCACCAGCTTGCTTAAACTTACCGGAACAAGAAAGATGAACACCAAGGTAAGTGAAAGAATTACAGAACTCTTAGTTCCGAATTTTCATATGTAAGATTTTTCATATTCCCTGTATTACCACCTCTTCGAAACACCAGTACCTTCGTTTTATCGATATTTACCTGAAGGGACTTTACTTTACAATAATCAGATAATTTGTTAAGTTTCTTCTGAGCGTCACCCCAAGTAGGAGAAAAAAAGGACCAAATCGTCTGCATAAAACAAACTTTGCAGATCTGCTTCCCCGCCAATATCAATACCATGAAAATCATTATCTTTAAAGTATGTGTTAAAATCCGAAATGTAAAGCGAGAAGAGTAACGGGCTTAAAATCTCACCTTGGAAAACGCCCTCTGAAACCACTATATCCTTAGACAACCTATTATTTTGGTTCACTTTAAACAAGGCAGATTCATAAATATTCATAATTAAGCGAAGACATTTCCCATTAATACCAAGAAACATGTACCACAGCTTGTGATGATGAACCGAATCAAACGCTCTTTTGAAATCCACGAAAATAGAGAAAACTTTTCTCTTTTCCAATCTAAGATGCAGGTTAATAGCAGAAGACAAAACGAAAATATTATCTCTGCAGCTTTTTCCCTTTCTAAAGCCCATTTGTTCTTTGGGAAGTATTTTCCTAGCCTCAACCCATTGGGTAAGTCTGCTGCAAATAATATTTGTAAATATTTTAATAATACAATTGAAAATAGAAATTCCTCTATAATTATAAGGATTTGTAGGATCACCTTTTTTATGTATTAGTTTCAATTTTATAGCAGACCAAACTTTAGGTACCTTTTCAGTATCCCAGACAGTGTTAAACAAATCCAATAAATAACGTAACCAAGGTTCATTCAAGTTCTTTAAGTACTTATTTGTGATTGCATCAAAACCAGCGGCTTTGCCAAGTTTACTTTTATTAATATTTATCAGTTCATCAAAAGAGATCTTATGAGCAAGTTCAGGATTATAAAAAGTAAAAAATTCAAAATCTCTATCAATCTTGGGCGGTAAAATTTGTTCATAGTTAATGAGATAGGACATTCGAAATATTTTTTTTTTTTTTTTTAAATAATTTCAGTGTATATTATAATTAATATGTGAAGTTTAATGAAAATTGTTGGAACCATTTTTGGGATAAACTCTCAGAACACTGAAAAAACTGTTCAGTAAATACGTATTTGCGGTCAACCAAGTTTTTTCAGAGTCAGAATTTTGGCAACATTCACAGATAGTGAATTGAATTTTGCAATGTGCTAGATGAAAATAAAGCAAGAAGATCCCGCATTATAATTCTAATAATGGATATGAGAAGGAGAGAGATTTAGAGAGAATGGATTTTTAGAGAAAGAAACTAGAGAATATGCTTAATACTGTATAATGAATAGAACACACAAAAACTGCAAGGACTTTACAGTGAAATAGGAGTTAGGTAGCGAGAGAAATATAAAGAGACAGACTGGCGAGTTATAAGAAGATAGTAGATAGGTTGCTGACTAGTTGTACTGTTGTAAAACTGTCGTAAAAACTGTCCTGGACTATATACTGGTGTCGCTCTATTTTGGCCGTGTAGGTCCCGGCTCTAGAATAGGCCTACGGTATTCCCTGCCTGTCGTAGAAGGCGACTACAAGGGAGACAATGCACAGGAACTGACGTATTTTTACTGATAAAACATGCTCTAATCCAATGTGCGGATATTAAAAATCTAGAAGTATCTCAGAACTGCATACTTCTAGAAACAAAAAGGCGTTGGTCTGTGGCGCCTCCATCGCCCACCCTTCGGGGTGCAATCAGCCTCTGGCTCTCCCCCTCACCCCAACCTATCCTGATCCTTTCCCCTTGCAGGGTTGCCTGTAAGTATCCTGGGTTACTAACACCCCTGTTCTTCAGGCAATGGACAGGAATTAGTAGATGGACTGGCACATCAGTCACGCTAGCTCGTTAGAGTTGAAACACTGAACTACGGGCGCAAGCTACTATCCGAGCCAATAGCTTGCAATTGAGGTGGGATTCGTAGTGGTCGTGGTTTAAACAGCAGCTCCAAGGACTGCAGTCATGAGTTGAGCGGGAGAAGACTCACTATATAAAATGGAACCCCGGAACCAGCCCGTAAGTTGGTAGCGCACTTGCTGGGTGTGCACGGTTTACCAGTTAGAGTTTGCCTTCTCTAGCTTCTGGGAGTGAAGTGTGATATTCGTGTGATCACTTTGCGCGCTGGTTTAGCGTATCTCAACCTGCCCTTAAATGGGTCAAGCGGGGGTGTGCCCGGGGGGGGCACCTCTGCCAGTGAGAGGCCTTGCATTACAGCCACCCAGTAGTAGTGACAGCCTTCTCTTGTTAAACAATCCCGTTGCTTGCAACGGGGGACCGGTATACCCGCGAGGGTCGGCACGGTCTAGAAAGATCCCTTAGTACCGTACGGGAACAGGCTTAAGGAGGGGCGTAACTAACTTTTGATTCATTTAATGTGTGCTTCGGATCATATGAATCTTTAATGATTTGGATCCCATTCCACTAATTAATATTATTTAAATGAAAGAATTGTTTAATAAACTAAATTAGCAGTATAAAGAAAATATAAACCCTCCCTCCTCTAAAAACCGCCCTAAAGTATATGAATTTTCCTGGAGAAATGTTTCAAAAAAAAAAATGTTGTACTTTATAATTAGTGTAGTTGATGACAAAAACAAATTAAATGATAAAAAGTTGGAGCCATTTTCGAGAAAATTGCAAAAAAGTAAAAAAAATCTGTATATATAGTAAATTAGTACTTCCGGTTGAGGAATTTTGATATATAACATCCTGTCGGATCACATGATGATATTTAAACAGAATGTCAAGTTTGCTATTTTACAGAATTGTTAACAGAATGTCTCTTCTGCTATTTTTCCTTTTTTGAGCTACTTTACATCAATTTTTTTGAAAATAACTTTTTCGGATGCGGCGACCTCAAAAAGTGTATTTTCGATGAAAATTCAATATCGGAAGTTTGACACGATTACTATACTTTCTCTTATTAAAGCAGTAAGAGAATGTAAAATAATATAAAATAAAAAAAATTAAGAAATTAAGTAATTTATCTTGAACGTCAACCTTTTCTTAGTACCTCCATTTTTTAAGAGTTCAAGGACAAAATTGCTTTCTTTAGTTTAAAAATAAAGATAATGATATCGCAAAGCACAAAAGTGTAACTCATTCCATGTCTTTCTGAGAATTATAAAGAGAAATTTATATAACGGTTGAATTTTGTTAAAATTAAATATAAACAAAGAAAAGATATCCCATTTTTATGCTGAAGACAATTAGGAAAACTGAAAAAAAAAATCAAATCTGATGCAATAAAAATATTTGAAAAGAAAATTGAAATTACGTTTCGCATTGTTTTCGATCATATGTGGTTCGCAAATAAAACTGTGCTGTTTTATGTGTATAAACAAAATATTAACTTTTTTTAGAACAATATATAATAATTGAAACATGGAATACTTTGCACGGCGTCTTCTGCACACCAAAAATTTTTTTTTTTGTATACTCTCTCTTACTTTTTCCAAATTCAAATTCCCTTAGTAAGAGAAAGTATTACAATCGTGACAAGTTTTCTATATCGAGTTTCAGCGAAACTACATGGTTTGAGGTTCCCAGAGTAAGAAAACATTTTTACTTTCTCTTGCTCCTAGTAAGAGGAAGTATTGTAATCGTATCAAATTTACGATATCTAGTTTTCACCGGAAACATCCGTTTTGAGGTCCCCCTGAGTCCAAAAAAGTGGTTTTAGCAAATGAACTGTATGTATCTACGTGTGTGCGCATGCGTGAACAAAATATTTCAAAAACGAAAAATCGCAGGAACTACTAAGTTGGGATTCCGTTTAGGTACTACTACCGCATATGACACGAAGTTTTCGGACAAAATCCATCAACCAGAAGTGCCACTTTGCTAGGTGTTTTTTTTCCCCCCAGTTTTTCGCGATTTTATCGTAAACAGCTTCAGCGACATACTTCAAAATTTGCATACTCTCTATACACATAAATACCTGTCACCCCATTTGGGACATTTTTCCGGGTAAATTCATTTTTTTGGGGTGTTCTGGGAGGAATAGCAGTGTTAGGCTTTCCTCTAAAGTACTATTTGACTGCAATATATGATACTAAAACCTTATGATATTTAATATACATGAGAAATATTGCTAGGATTCCAAATTTGAAGAATAACTTTAAACTTAGAATGCCTATAAGGGGAAATATTGGGATCGTTTTAAATTTTCAAAATTATTGAGCGTTCACCGGAAGTACATGTTTTGAGGCCACGAAAAAAAATGTTTTTAGCGAATGGTCTGTATGTGTGTTTGTGTATGGGTGCCGGGACACAAGGGGAAAAAAGATAATGAGCTAGCCGACAAACTAGCCTGAAACGGAGCGAAAACTTCATTCTGTGGACCGGAACCTGTTCTGGCGATAGCCAAAATTATGGCGAGGGTGCGTCTGAGGTATTGGACTGGGAGAGAACATAGTCGCCACTGGAGGAGGCTAAGCACTGGGGCAAAACACGACAAAATGGTTATGGCCAGGGCTGTGTAAGAGAAGTACCAGAGAAATATCCTGGGTTTAGGGCAGGTATCAGATTTGTCTGATAGCGGGCATGGTAGGTTCAAAAAAATATCTGCATGTTTACAGGGCATGGTTGGTTCAAAAAACATCACTTGGGGTTAATTGAGTGGGAGCCCTTGTGTAGACTATGTCAGGGATGAGGAGGAGACCGCCTCTCACCTGTTGTTTGATTGTGTCGCAATCGGAGGAGATCGTACAGCAAGAAGGATTGGTCGGGAAGGTCATTGACCTCATGAAGAGGGGAGGATTCCTCTACTAGACATTAGGGGGGTTGGCACAATAAGCCTCAATGGGTAGGCTGCAATGCCTGGGTTGGAGTCCCCCCCCACCTGCGTAATTCTAATTCTAATTGTGTTTGTGTGTATTATCAGTATCTCAAAATTAGTGTGTGAGAATATCTTGAAAATAAAAAAGTCGTAGAAAGTTCCAATTTGATATTCCATTTAGATATTACCGCCGTATCAGACAAAATACCATCAGTCAGAAGTACGATCTTACTGGATGTTTTTTTTTTACAATTTTTGGCCATTCCAAAAAACGGCTCCAACAATTGTCTTGAAACTTTGTGTCCTATGTACACACAAAAAATATTATCACTTTTATATGATAGATTTTTCCCGAGAATTGATTTTTTTGGGGGAGGGTTCTAGGGGGGGAATATTAACGTTATTTTTTTCCTTTAAAGTACCGCTTCAATATAATATATGATTTTACGACCTACATAACATTAATATACATTAGTAGTACTGATAGAATACCAAATTTGAAGAAAATCGGTTAACCGGAAGTGCTGTTTAATAAAATAGTTTTTTGAGTTTTTTGTCATTTTCTCGAAAACGACTGAAACGATTTCCTTGAAATTTGGAACATTAACTGCACAGATATAAACCATTCATTTTTTTTATTGTAATATTTTTCTGAAAATAATTGTTAGTGGTAGTTCTGAGAATTCTGAAACGTTAAAAATCACATGCGTGTTTGTTCGATATTATTCGCAATACTGTTTGTTCAATATTACAGAGCTAGAAATGTATTAATTTTCTACCTGTCTCGGTTGATAGGTTGGATACCTGTCCCCTCCCAACTACCTCTATACTTATGTTAGGGCAAATATTCTAAATTTGAAACTTTTAACGAAAATTTTGTTATTTGGTATACTTGTATTAAGAGGAGTTTCACATTTCAGAAGCGGTGGATTTGTGTTGCTATCTATCTCCAAAAAAAAAAAAAAAAATAACTAAATAAACTTATATGATACAAGTAAGTGTTTAGAAACATTCCATACGTTCTTAAAAAAAAAGAGTGCACTGAAAATCACTCACACGACTTTAACTTACACTAATTAAATTTAATCAAGAAATTCTCTTTAATATTTACTACGTTACAATGTTTAGAGTTTCTCTGGCCATAAAATTGTTGTTAAGAATTTTACTTGTTTAGCTAAGCGAGCCTTATATGGAAGCTTCTATGTCAAAACCAACAAAGATTATGTAAATTTAAATTAGAGAGCTACAACGGCAGTCCCCCCCCCCCCAATATCCCTCTAATATGTATATATATATTTTTTTTTTTTGGAAAAATATTACAATATAAAAATGATATGTTTCGATCTATGCATCAAGCATTCCAAAGTTTAAAGATTTTCTTCAAATTTGGAATTCCGAGCAACACTCCGACGATTTGAAAACCATTTTAAATTTATAATGGTATTCAAATCGTCCTGCCTTAAAATTATAATGACAATGGCCAGAGGAGTTTTTTTTAAAGAAAAAGATTTCTTTGTTGCTCTACATTTCGGGTACCATTTGTGCCCCCTTCTTCAGGAGCCCTGTAAAAATTTATTGGAGAAAATGCATTCGTATAGTATTGTAGTTACAAGAAAATTGCATAGATTAATACCAAAAAAAAAAAAAGAAGACAAATTTAAATTAAAGAAATAATAACAAAAGAAATTATAACATAGAAGCGCCCACAGTAAATGAAATAAAATGATATTAATGTGATGGATGTAAGAAATATAAAAATATATTTCTTTTGAAAAAATCAAAATTATGAGAAAAATGCGAGCTTGTTAGCAAAAAAGGGTAACCCAGGTAGAAGAAGTACAATTACAGGGAGAGTTCATGAACTTTGATAGCATTGTCTACCCTTTCTTCTCATAGGGGAAGATTTGAACAAACAATTAGAAGAGATTCCTTCAAGAACAGTCTGGGCTAGACATTCAAAAGCAGAACACTTGTTTTTTGCTCGCTTAGAATCAGTGGCGAAATAGTACCAGTGTTTCTCAATTATTCTTATTACTTCTCTCTCTCTTAATACTTAGAGACATAAGCCCTTTTACTAAACTGCTCGTGCTACTACAAACATACAACACAACATCACCAATAGCATTTCACAAATAACATTTCATTAACAATAAGAGAAAATACAAAATAGAAAGTTATCTTTATCTGTTTTATATTTCCTCTTATTAATATCATTTTATTTGCTCGCAAGGGGTATCTGTTGCATGCAGTTACTTGGGGAGTTGCGATCACACGGGTTACCACAGCTCAGTACTCCATGCACTTCGTCATAACTGTACATAACACATTTAAACTACATACACTCCACACTTCATAGACAAGGACAAACACAGTACATAAACTAGGGTCTCCGTCCCTAGTTAATTGGCGTAAGCCAAGGGAGAAGGAAGAGAATGCTTAGTGGTAGCACGCTGGACTAGCAACGCGGAGGTCCCGGGTTTGAATCCAGCATGCTGCCCTCAGATTTTCTCTTCCTAGGAGCCTCTACAACTCAATGTACGGTGACGTGCAGCGTTGTCTGTAGCTAGACAACACTGTTTAGAGGCCAGCAGTGCACTGACAAGGCACTGGGAAGGGGGCATAGTTCTTTCAGATTGCAGTGTGTGATAGTCCCCTATAACAATCGATATCTACATCATTTATTTAATTTACTGTCACTTCTATGTTATAATTTCTTCTGTTAATATTTCTTTAATTTAAATTTTTTTTTTTATATATTGGTATATAAATCTATGCACTTTTCTTGTAACTACAATACTATGCAAATGTATGTTCTCCAATAAATTTTACAGAGCTCCTGAAGAAGGGCACCAATAGTACCCGAAACGTAGAGCAACAAAGAATTTTTTTTCTTAAAAAACTCCTTTGGCCGTTGCCGTATAAACACCTCATTATCATTTTGAATTTACTTTAAAATTGTAACTCACATTTTTTAATTGGTCTGGCCAAAAAGAAAGATATTATACATTAAATATAAATTTATAATAAGTATATAATATATAATTAATATATAAGTGGTTTTTAGAAAATGGTGTGTGTGTGTGTGTGTGTGTGTGTGTGTATGTATGTGAGCAGCATAATTCAAAAAAGCGAAAAATCGTAGAAAGTGATATTCTGTTTAATTATTATCACCAGTGAGATCCGGCAGTAGGTCATCTATCAAAATTCCTCTAACTTGAAGTATCACTTTACTAAATGTTTTTTTTTTCCATTTTTTTGCTATTTTCTCAAATATGGCTCCGACGTTTTTTTTTTCAAATTTGATATATCAGCTACACATACAATGATGTATAACTTTTATTTAAAACATTACTCTGGGGAAAATTTAAGAGCACTTTTGGGGGAGAGGCTGGGGTTACGTTTTTTTTTCTCTAAAGTACTATTTCAGTTTACTACACACAATTCTGTCATATAAATAATATTAATTAGAATTAAATGTGTTGTTCAGATACCGAGTTTGAAGTAAATCACATAACCGGAAGTGAGTTTTTACTGAAATATATTTTTCAGTTTTCTGATATTTTCTCTAAAATGGCTCCAAAGATTATCTTTAAACTAGGTATGTGAACTATACATATAAAGAGCTACAATTTTTATTTGAAACATTTCTCTGGGTAAAGTCATTTATCGAGGCTTTTGTGGGAAGGGCGCGGTTATCTTTCCCACTAAAGTTCAATCATGGTTGATTAAAACAATTCTATCATCTATGCAAAATTAATTAGAAATAAATAGATTGCCAAAATTCCGAGTTTCAAGAAAATTACGTAGTAAACCGGAAGTGCGTTTATAGGTTCTGGACCGTTTTTTTTTTTCAGTTTTCGACGAACTCTAATGATTTCCATTAAATTTGTATTTTAACTATAAAATTTGTCAATTACAATTTAATATATCAGCGTTTAATTAAATTTATAATTTATTTACAATATGTATATTGAAATATAGTGTTTCATTGAACATTTGTGACTAAATTTGTCAAGTTTCATGCCTTATGGGTGGAAATTGTTAAGGACATTTCTTGCAAGATTAAAAAAAAACTGTGTCTAAGATAAACATGTTGGGACAGTTAATGATATTATGTTTATGGCACATATGTATTCTAATAGTAGATAACATTATCAGCCTTACATACTAAACAGGCAATAAATACCACATGTAAATCTATAAATTTCAATACAGTTTAATACCAAGTTAATGATGTAATAGTTAATGTATTATTTTTATTTAATAATTATTACTTTGTGATAAACTAAAATATTTATTTATCTAAATGGATGAAAACATATAAAAACCATGAATGGTAAGAATTCGCGGCGACTTATGTCGATTTATAACTGTACATATGTTGGATATACATATATTGTCGGGTGTAAGTAATAAAAGAAAAACATCTGGTGGGAGAGAAAAATGCTCACCCAACTTTCTCTTTACCCAATTATTACAATTCTATTGACAATTGTTTTTTTTTTCTAAACTGCCATTTACACCATTTACTTAAATTTAATATTAGATTTAGATATGGTGGGGAAAAAGGGTAAATTTTAATTATTGTGGTGGGAGTAATTTTTCCCAAAAGAAATATTTTGTAGGCTGACGACACGACGCTCATTGCTAAAGGATGGGATTTAATAACGGTAACAGAGAGAACACAAACAAATATTTCATGTTTGAAAAAGTGGTTGGAGGTAAATCAGCTGATTCTCAATGAGAGTAAAACAAAGAATATGGTTTTCAGTATTCGTAAAGAAGGAGAACAGAATGATACGATAGTGTTTCTAGGAATTACATTGGACAGTCAACTATCTTGGAAAATCCACATTGACTCTCTTGAATAATAGACTATCTCAGATAGTATACTTACTAAGGAAATTACGAGATGAAGTTCCTTTGAAAGTATTGAGGGTGAGCTAATTTTGCGTTATTCCATGCCAGAATTAGCTATGGAATGGAGCTATGGGGATCTTCATCTGATACTGTTAAAATTTTTAAAGTGCAAAAAAAAGAGAGATTAAAACGATGTTGAAAAAAAAGTTACATGAAAGTGGTAGACCACTTTTTCAAAACCTACAAATTATGATTCTGCCTTCTTTGTATATATATATATATATACAAGCTGGCCTTAAGGCAAAAAAGAAATAAAGCTGCAGTGACTAAAGGAAATCAGCACCAGTATAACATAAGAAGCAAAGAAAATACTGACTTAGCTGGATAAGCTTAAAGAAAACAGAATGGCTTCCAAATAACGTTTCAATAAGAATTTTTAATAAAATCCCAGTGAATATAAGGCAGTTGGAAATAAGAAAATTTGAGATGATTTTGAAAAAGTTTGTAATATTTCCAACTGTTTTTATAGTGTAAAAGAATTCACTGATACAAACTGCAACATTAACGGACTTTGAAATAAAGTGAGTAGTTTTGATATTTGTTTGTTTGGTGGTTAGAGTGCAGTGCTAATTTCAGTTTACATAATACTACAGCCTTTTAAATATTTTATACATTCTTATGAAGTATTGTTGTTATTGACGTGCCTTCAGGTTGAAATAAATAATAATAATAATAAAAAAAACAATATATTAGCTAACTGAGTAGAGGATTCCATCGTAGATCACGAGATAATTTTGCTATCAAACCCAATAAAAATTTGAAATGTCAGGAGTTTAGAGTGAAGATTAATATCAAGACACTCCAGTGGATCTTAGATTTTCTCTTATTAGGAGAGCTCACTGACGGTGGTCGTGTCGCTTCATAGAAATTAAAAAACTTCTTCAGAAATCCTTAAAATAAATTTCCCTTAGATTTACTCGCTCTGCTCTGTATACGGTCTCTTCTCTGTCTCTTGTTCGTCTGTCGGATTCCCGACCTTTCAGTGTCACTGATGGTGAATTGTAATGGTTTAATACTGCTCAGAGCGGAGCAGTGCACTGAGAGCTTCCTACCCCCCACAACACAGATAGTTTTTGCCTCCTCTTACTCCTTGCTAAAGGTAATATTGTGATCATGCCAGATTTTTAAAAAAATTGCGTCACTCACTCAATATAAATCCAAATTAAAAGTGTTGCCACAATTCCGAATTTAAAAAATTGGACTGGCAACTGTATTAACAGTTTTTTCAATTTTCTAGGATTTCCTCTAGAAAGTCACTATCGGGTTTTGATTACGCTCGGTACTCGCTTTTTATTTTTTGATAAAATTGATATTAGAAGGGATATGGGAGAGCTGAAAGATCATGTTTATTGCGGTAAGAGAATGTCGATTGAGAGTCCAAGATATTTTTTACTTTCTCTTACTCCTACTAAGAGAAAGTATTGTAATATTGTAGTATTGTATTAAATTTTCGATATCGAGTTTTCACCGGAAATACACGTTTTGAGGTCCCCTGAATCCAAAAAAAGTGGTTTTTAGAAAATGGTGTGTGTGTGTGTGTGTGTGTGTGTGTGTATGTATGTGAGCAGCATAATTCAAAAAAGCGAAAAATCGTAGAAAGTGATATTCTGTTTAATTATTATCACCAGTGAGATCCGGCAGTAGGTCATCTATCAAAATTCCTCTAACTTGAAGTATCACTTTACTAAATGTTTTTTTTTTCCATTTTTTTGCTATTTTCTCAAATATGGCTCCGACGTTTTTTTTTTCAAATTTGATATATCAGCTACACATACAATGATGTATAACTTTTATTTAAAACATTACTCTGGGGAAAATTTAAGAGCACTTTTGGGGGAGAGGCTGGGGTTACGTTTTTTTTTCTCTAAAGTACTATTTCAGTTTACTACACACAATTCTGTCATATAAATAATATTAATTAGAATTAAATGTGTTGTTCAGATACCGAGTTTGAAGTAAATCACATAACCGGAAGTGAGTTTTTACTGAAATATATTTTTCAGTTTTCTGATATTTTCTCTAAAATGGCTCCAAAGATTATCTTTAAACTAGGTATGTGAACTATACATATAAAGAGCTACAATTTTTATTTGAAACATTTCTATGGGTAAAGTCATTTATCGAGGCTTTTGTGGGAAGGGCCGCGGTTATCTTTCCCACTAAAGTTCAATCATGGTTGATTAAAACAATTCTACCATCTAAACAGAATTAATTATAAATAAATAGATTGGCAAAAATTCCGAGTTTCATGAAAATTACGTAGTAAACCGGAAGTGCGTTTATAGGTTCTGAACAGGTTTTTTTTTTTTTTCAGTTTTCGACGAACTCTAATGATTTCCATTAAATTTGTATTTTAACTATAAAATTTGTCAATTACAATTTTGGAAACTGGTATAAGAGAAAGTTGTGTGAGTGTTTCACATCAGATTTTTTTTTTTATTACAATTGTATCAAATTAATAAATACTCAAAAATAGAAGATTTTATTATTTAAATATCTATATAGCCGAGCGAGTAATTGGGTATTTTTACTGTCTTTATTATAAAAACAATTCAATTTTAGTTAGGTATTATTTTATACAGTTTTAATTTTTTTTTTTTGAATTAATTAATATCAAGAAATATTTACTAATATTTGCGTATTATCAACTGAGACTAGATGGTTTTTTTGCAATAAATTATTCTTCTAGTCTAAGCTGTCCAAAACTTTAAATATATTACAATTCTCTGAATCTATCAGTTTAAAATATTTTAAACATTATCTAGCGCATATTTCTTAGGCCAAGTTAACCGCAATATATGCTTTCTGCTCAAGCTGGATTTCCTAAATTATGGACTGAAATCTACTTGCGTACTACTTCGCAAATTAATATAGCTCTTATTTACTTTTTACTTGTCGTTGGTGTGTTGCTACTCTATCAAGCATTCCCCCTTCCTGTAGCAAAAAATTCTGGTGGAGAATTTAGGTATCTTTGATCAGCATAGCTACAAGCATTTCATTTTCTATGGTCCTTTCTAAACATACTAATTTATTCAAGTAACCTCTTTTCATTGTAAAACCAAATGATATTGCTTTTTATTGTTAATTTATAGAAAAAAAAAACGAACGCTTTTTATTGTAAAAGAAGAAACTTTTTATTTATTTATGAGGAATCATTAAAGGGATAACAATCATTATAAAAGTTTTGTAGATTTGTACTTATAAGGGGTAAAAAAAAAAAAAAAAAAAAAAATGCAAAGAATACAGGCGAACCAGTGTAAAAAAAAACTAGTTCAGGGTCACCCAAACATTAATCTTGTGGACTGGAAAAGAAAATAAAAAATTTTGCGACGCAAAAAAATTCCAAGAATTTTGCCTTAATAATGTCCTTTTTTGAATGAACTTATTTAATCAGAAATAAGAAATACCTATCTAATATTAAATTATTAATGAATCGTTTTACAAATCTTGTCTTTTTTTTTCTTTTTTTTTTTTTTTTTATTAAATTCTAAAACACTAATAAATTAAAGAAATCCTAATTCATAAAACGTAAATATTTTAATTAAGTAATTAAAATTAAAATCACAATATCACCTTAAAGTGGGCGTGCCTTATTTCAGGGATTATAGTTGGTGGTTACAGGAGTTACATGTATAATTATTAATAATAGATTATTGATATAGAAAGGACGCAGAAGTTTTTTCTTACGAGAAGCGTTAGCATTTCCAAAATTGTTTCTCCTTGGGGATAAGTTGTCTTCTTTCATTAGCTGTGTTTCTTTTCTTTATCCAATACCCCTTCTCTTAGGATGTTATATACAAATGCCAGGAATAAATCGCAATTAAATGCCAATTTCTCAATGAATCCCTAAAATAAATTTCTCATTCGATTTTCTCTCAAGACAGTTAATACAATTTATAAAATGGCCAAATTTTCTTTAAATTTGAATTTTGCTCAACTGTCGTAATCCTAAATAAAGAAATTGCGGGGTGGGGGAGAGGTTACATTATGATGGGTACTCGGAATAAACTGACACTCGCCTGGGTACCGGGACATGCGGGGTTCCTGGCAATGAGGGGGGCGGATGCCCTAGCGAGGGAGGGCTCGCAGGATATCTTTATAGGCATCGAACCCTTCTGCGGCTTGTCCAGGAGCCTCATTCAAACTTCTATCAGGAAGTGGATAGAAGATCAGCGTTTGCGTTGGTGGGAGGGAACACCAGGGCAGCGGCAGGCAAAGCTCTTCATTAAAAGACATTTGCCTAAATTTACCAAAGACCTACTGAGCCAGACCCGAAGGGATATAAGATTAATTGCGGGTCTACTAACAGGGCATTGTAGGCTGAATAGACAGATACATGCACCACCTACAACTTGCGGATAGTGCGGTATGCCGATTCTGCAAGGTAGAGAAGGAGACCCCGGCGCACTCACACAGGCGCCGATGTGCCCGGGAGGAGGAGACCCCGGCGCGCATCCTGTGTGAGTGCGCCGGCCTGGCGAGGATTAGGTTTCGTCAATTGGGGACGGGCAATCCCGAAGCTGAAAGCTTCATGACGGAGCCGCTCTCAGCTTTGCTAAGATTGATTAGGAGGGCAAAGCTGGGGGCTGTTCTGTAACTTAAGGGGATCCACAATAGACCTCGACTTGTAGGTCTCAGTGGAATGAGGCTCCCCCCCCCCCCCGCTTCTATTCTATTCTATTCTACATGTATGATCTGGTTTAAAGAGATATTTCTATATAATAGCCAAACTGCCAGACATCATTAGTTGAATTTGTAAGACAGAAGAAGAAATAACAATCTACCTTATAGTTTGATTGGTGAGAAAATTAGGTTCAGGATCTTTGATTGAAACAGGATGTCTTTGGAACAGCCCACAGACCACACATCATCAAAGACTGCTTCCCTCATTGTCCGATTTATTCAGACTGCTACGAATCTTAGTTGGTTTAGGTAGGAACGGATCTCTGGATTTTCTTCTAGATCTGGCATGAAGAGACGGATCCAAACAGAGAGAGAGAGAGAGAGAGAGAGACAGTCTCACTCACTAGTTTAGGCCAGACTAGAGTGGGAGAAACTGTTTAAATACAGCTGTGTCAGCCATATATGAGGGAGTCTACCAACAGTCTTGCAGCACATTTCATACTGCAGTCATGTTGTTATCCATGAACCATTACAGTATGTAGTTCTTAGTGAAGCACAGAAGGAATATAATATGCACAGATTCGAAAAGTGCTCTACAATCAGTCACTCAGCCGGATAGCCACAACAATTTAGTACAGGCTGTGCATACTCTTCTCCATACTTGCAGCTTGAAAAATAAAGTAGTAGCGTTCCTGTGGGTCCCTGGACATGCAGGAATAAATTCTAACGAAGTCGCGGACAAAGCAGTACGACGAAGGAAGCAGTACTACTGCAAAATAAGCAAGAACTCATTCAGTCGTCTGATTGGAGAAATCACCTGAAGAAAGAGCTAATTGCCCTATGGAAGAGAGAATGGGAATTCATGCACCTGCAAATAAACTGAGAAATATTAAGAATTCCCCAAGGAAATGGATGACGTAATATCGAGGTGTTCGACGAGAAGAAGTTGTATTGGCAAGATTGCGCTTAGGCCATACTCTGCTAACACACAGATTTCTTGTTGTGGTGGTTGGTTCCGCAGAGCTGGAAAGCAACAGAGACATTTTCCGTGGTACCTGCTTCATTTTGTGGTCTTCGACCGGTTTCAGGCGTTCGCCCATCTTCAGGATGCGTTTTTCAGACAGTGTGACAACACAGACTTGCACAGAGCAAATTCAGTTTTACAACCACTGAAGATGGGCGAACGCCCGAAACCGGTCGATGACCACAAACAGTTTATAGAATAGGTTTTTGAGTTGTTTTTTTGAATTATCTCAAAAATCGACTATAACGATTTTATTTAAACTTGGTATGCTAACTTCACAGATAAAAAACGTATTACTTTTATTTGAAACATTTTTCTAAAAAGAAAATTATTTTTTTGTTGGTTAATTGTGCGGAATTCGTGGTTAATTTCTAATTTTCAATATAGTTGGTTGTGTTTTTAAAGCGCTCAATTGGCTCATATAATATAATCTCATCCCATCTCTAGCTGCCAAGACTAGTAAGTAGTTAATTTTTAATTTAATTATCTGTGGGGACGGACCAAGTCCTATGCTATCCAAAGTCCTTCTGGGCCTATATAGCTACCCCAAAGTTCTGAGCCTTCCCTGTGCACTGCCGGCCTCCAGAGAGTGTTCTCTCATTACATACAATACTGTCCATCACCCCGGACAGTGAGCTGTAAGAGGCTCCTAGGAAGAAAGAAAATCTGAGGGCAGCAGGTGGTTCGACTTATCCCCCCCCCCCACCTTCTTTATATTTATGTTGGGAAAATGAGGAAATTTGAAGTATAAAGAAAATTTGTTTTTTTTTTATTTAGGAATTCAAGTGAATCACGATAATAATATACGTCATGAGATCAATAGAAGAATATTGCTGGCTAATAGGGCATACTTCGGTCTACAGGATTATATGAAAAGTCGGTTACTCTCCAGGTCCACAAAAATAAGAATCTATAAGACTCTCCTGCGACCCGTTCTAACGTATGCCACGGAATGGTGGACCATCACTAGAAACGACGAGCTTGCCTTCCTTAGATTTGAAAGGAAAATTCTTCGCAGGATCTATGGAGCCATCCTAGATGGGGAGACATGGAGACGGAAAAGTAATGAGGAACTAAGGAATTTGTACAAGAATGTCGATGTGGTGGACTACATCAAGCTGGGGTGCCTGCGCTACGCGGGGCATGTAGGAAGAATGAATCCCGAGGAAGTGCCTCTCAAGTTATTGATAGAAAACATACACGGTGTACGCAGAGTCGGGAGACCCAGATTGAGGTGGAATGATGCAGTGGCAAGAGATGCTAGCAGCTTCCTTGGTGTCCCCAACTGGCATTCATCCATAGAGGAGGCCAAGACTCGCGGAAGCGGGTTGTAGAGCCAAGTGAAGAAAAAGAAGAAGAAGATATAATAATTGCATAAAAAGTATTTTTTTTTGTTTTAATGGAGCAATATGGCTGTCTAGTAGAACTTTGGAAACAGAGAGTTCGATCGTTTCCAATAAACGAATAGACGATTCTTTACTGGCAATTATGCAACTAACGAGTAAAAAAATACAATGAATTTCTTAATATATACAAGATTATCAAGTCGTTTAAAAGTTCATTATTCAAAACTTCTACATATAGACCAGTATAATGGACGTGTTAGGTGGAGAGAATTTAGTTCTGGTTGATGATATAAGAAGAAGACTTGGTTCACACTGGTTAACTAATATATTAATTAAGTGACACAGACTGCCTGGACTTTACAATAGAGAAAAGTTTTGAAAATGACACGTAGTAATTGGATATATTGAACTGAATTCAACTATGTTTTTATGGATTGTCCGTCGCTATATTTATACAGTTTTTCCCACTCCAGTCAGAGAGAGCGGTTTTGGGTTATGCTCTTTACTCACTTTTGGTTGCTGAGCTTCTCTTTGGTTGATGTTACAACCAGTTATACCAACAACTTTGTCTTTATTCAATTAATATTTGTATCTAACATTTTAAATGAATTTACAACTCACCTAACTTGGAAATACATTGTATTTCCTTTTTATTTTTATGTACGATATTCTGCTATTTTATAATCGCTATATATTTTACATTTTTCTTTTCTTTTAACAAATTTAATGTCCTCCGCCCATTCATTTGTGAGTGGGGCAAATTATGTTTTAAAAACTTTGACTGTTACTCTTTTTCTTCAACATTAGTCTTAAAATTTTAATTATAAAGTCGTTAAAATTCTTAGTACAATATTTTGGAGAAGGTAAAAAAAAAATGTAGGAACACTAAAATTTATCCAAAGAGATGGATGAAGATATTTCTCCTTTAAAAAGGCTCATCTAGACGGTTTTTAAAGAGCTTGGTTTTCAGGTGAAACGCACTAAAGAATTTTCTCTAGTTCTGAGCGTAATGAATAATCAAATTTTCCTTCCACTACTACTCCATGAATTAAAAAAAAACATTTATGTCAAATTTCAGGCTCACCACTGGACATGATTATCTGTAGCGCCATCTAGAAAAGATACGGGTCATTATCCCCTAAGTAACTCAGGTGTTACCAGTGCAACAGTCCGTGCAACTATTGGAGACTGGCTTCGAAGCAAGCATGAGACGCTCTACACCAGAGCCCAGGGGCTATACACAGTAAAATACACAGCAAAACTGTGTAAAAGGTGGACCAAAAAAGACACTTAGCCTGAGTAGGAACTACATTTCTCTGGTGATGAGACATTTACGGGTCATGGTAGGTTAAGAAAGCATCTGTACAAGATGCGGTTAATAAGCTCGGTACCCTTGTGCAGACTGTGCCATGAGGAGGAGGAAACGGTCCTCTTCCTGCTCTTTGATTGCGTAGCAATAATAAAATTGCGATACAAAACCTTTGGTACATTGCGACCCCTAATGGTGAAAGTCCTTAAACTCTTTAGGAGAGGAGGGATCACCTACTAGAAAATCGGGGATGGTACAATAAGCCTATGATGGCTGCGATGCCGGGATATGCTCACCCGAAGCTGGAAATTCTAAATTTAACTCCGTGTTGTCATGTATGAAAAAAAAAACATTTCTTTGTATGTCCAATTTGGCACAATATAATGGACGTAAGCTTAAATAAACGACCGAGAAATTCGATTTTATATTGGGCTGCCAGGAAGGAAATGGCTTTAACTGTCATCCACTGTAATATTAAAAAAAAATAAAAAGAATAAATTATTGTTTCGAAATGGAATATCAGGTTTAAACTTCATGCAATTTCTCGTTTTTCTGATGCTTTGTTTTTAAACACACACACACACAAAAACACTTCGTTGGAAATCTTTTTTTTACCGTATTCACGGGGACCTTAATTAATTTTTAATAATATAGATAATTCTGTGGGCAGCTGGTGAATGTTAAAAAAGTAAGTAAACAAGAATTGATGTACAATATAAAAATTAGTATAGTGTGATAGTTTGAAGGCCGGACAACATGTGGTTGGCGGAATATATACATATATATATATAACTGAAAGTTAATAGTGATGCCAATAGAACAGATGATCTCTGTCTCATTCTTTTTGGTCCATCCTTTTCTAAAGAGATGTTTGGAATGTTTTGCCAGTGATGAACTAATATACTATTATCGAACTCTGAGAAATCTTCATAATCACCTTACCCACGGTGATATTTCTTTGACTATTTAACATAACCAAGCTTTTGTCTTTTTTTTTTTGCATTATTATTAAAAAAAAATCATAAAAAAATAAACTTGTTTTTCCTGAATATCTATTTGCAATTTCAATGTTTTCTCAGCAGGTTTTATGAAATTTTTATAAAATATATAATTATCTTATTACTGTCAGATATTAATTTATTTAATTACTCTAATTGTAAGCAATGAAGCTTGCGTGTTAGTTATCCTTATACTCTTATAAAGACAATTTATTGTACCCAAATACCTTCTTTTTTTTTTAATAAAAAAACAAAATTAATTATATTTGTGATTAAATCACAAAAAAATGCAACCAATTATTGTAAAATAATTTAGTGTGCAGTTTTTACATGATTAAAGATAAATAAGAAAAAATATTTAAGAAAACGCAGTTAATATAACTTATATTTGACAAATTTTCTTATAAATGAATTAAGGACTTTATAATAGAAATTAGGTAGCGAGAGAAATATAAAGAGACAGACTGGCTGAGGGATGAGAGAAGGTTGCTGACTGGTTATAAACTCATCGTAAACTGTTCTGAACTATACTGTGTCACTCTATTTATATGAATTGAACTGTCCCTTCCTAATTTAACCTAGTTGGGGAGTAACTAACTTTTTTGATTCATTTTTGTGTTTCTCCATTCTTTGGCGGTTCCTATGAATCAATATAATGATTCGGATCCCATTTCATGCACGCACCCGAATTAACGAGTATTCTAATTAATATGTGCAAACACATACTCTAATTTCATATATCAATGAAAACAACCGATATCCAATCCGCTAGACAGTTACATAAATATTTCCTTTCAGCCTCTGAAAAGTTGCCGTCGGCCTGAATGAGCAAGTTTTTGACAAATTGCATCATATTCCGTTTTCATTTCTTTAGGCGCCAGTTTGCATTGACGCATCACAGTCTTTGTCAATATGTGTAAATATCAATTCTTTTCTTTTGTTCTTGCGTATTCGTTCACTAGAATTCCATTCATATTGTTTATACAACATTTTTGTCATTTATTTGTATGTTATATTTATTACTCTAGGTACATTATCTATAAGACTGTGACGTTCCTCTTCGTATCATCCCAAGCTTTAAAAAAAATTACAGGACTATAAGTAAAATATAATTATTAATTAAAATAACAAGATTTACATTCAGTAAAAGTATAAAAAAAATAATAAGAAATCTTCCAGGTTTCAACTGTTTAGTTATTAAATAAGTGATAGATAAATTATTACCAGAACAATATATACTTAATGTAAGCTTAAGTTAGTGACCTGTTAAAGTAGAAAACTAAATGTACTCTAGAAGTACATAAACTATTACTAACTACTTAGGAAAGGCTTTGTGTGTTATTTGTGGCAATGTACAAAGTACTTTACTATATAAACCGTTTAAACAACAACTAAACTAGATTTTGGTTAACTAAGCTTCTAAAACAATTTCCAATTTTATATAGTGTAATTATCTTTTTATTATTCATTTTTTATTTTTCTAACATCTTTCATAATTTATTGTTTAATATTATCCTTCTCTAGAGGAAAAATATGATAATACATTTTTAAGTTTTTAACAATGTCACTTTTAAATTTCATTAAAATTCTCACTATCACTCACCAATGTATTAATAATTATACTATAATACTACAAAAAAAATAATCTGGAGCGGAACAACTATACGTCCATTTTCCTTAATACAAAATTTTTGGCGAAATTTCCTAAACTTGGAATTAATTTTTGTTGAACTTTTGTTTGACATTCAAGGGATGATGTTTAATGTCTATTGATATCAATTTTCACCAAAGAATGTGTGATGGATGCAAGAAACTTGAAATAATATTAAATTTTAAATAAATCTAAATTATCAAAATATGTTGCAAAAGGACCAGCCAGGTAATACAAGTACAGTTACTAGGAATGTCCAAGAACCTTTATGGCTTTGTTCTATCCCCTTCTCCTCACAAGGGAGGCACTAAACGGACAAAGAGAAGAGATATTTTAAGACAGACTCGTTCTAGCTACCAAGTTGAAAACATCAGAGCCAGTATCAAGTTTTAAGAGTTTATTCCAATTAAATTATAAGCATATTGTTGTGATAATCTAAAGTAACTTAAATTCTATTAGAGAATATATCTTTTGAAAAACAGTGTGACTTCTTTATTATTGCTAACACTTCATTCTCTTTTAAACTACATACTTGCAAGCCCTTCATACAAATCCGCCCGTGCTACACAACCAGCTACCACATATACATCATCACACCAATACATTACAAATGGTTTACTTTTATCAGCACAATTCGGTATTACTATTTCCCTCTGAATACTTTTTTCTTAAGCTTGATGAAACTTCCTATTTTATTTGAATTTTAGAGGAGAAGTGATTGTCCGTTGTAGATCCTAAAATATCCCTAGATCAATTTTTTTTTTTTGAAAAATGTTACAAACCTTCTTTGACGTGCAGCCAGGAGAATTCTTAAGGATTTTTTAATTTTCTTGATGATACTCACCACTCTCTTGTCATCATCAGTCATTGAATTGCTGTTGAGTTTGGTATCGATGAGGGCTTTTGACCTCAGTAGTCAAATACAAGTAATAAATTATCGATGCATATTATACATCCAAAATGGATATTAATTGTAAATAAAAATAGGTTGGCAACAATTAAAGTGGATACACGTTTTGCTATTATTCAAGATGTTTCTTCAAATCTACTTCTGCGACTGTCAACGATATCAAAACGAGCATAACCTCATCTTTGCCATTCAACATATAAAATAATTTCTTTTATTTACATTACAACAACAACGGCAATAACAATAAAATGAAGACAACAAGAACAGCAACATAAAAAAAAAACAGCTTACCCTTAACTATTAGAATATTTTTTGAACAATACCAATCAATATGTGAAAATCGATATAAGCATCAGTATTACAAACAAGGAACAATGTTGTATAATGATCTGTGTAATATGCGAGATGAACATGAAAAGGAATAGCAACAAATAGCTTCAGGCAGACCAATTTTACCATTCAATAACTTCTTCAAAAGTAGCAAATAAGCTTTTTTGTACCTCCAGGGTGTTCAATTTAGTACCAATGTAGAAAATTTTCTTGCTAAATACGCTGATAAAGCGGCGGGTATGGTCTAGTCTGTAGTTTGAAAACATCTTTCTTGCATTATGATCTCGCGATTACAGAAGCAATAATCAGTATTGTAGTCAGCCAGCACCATTTTGGGACCACTAAGATCGTGAATGTGGTGCCTCAACATAAAACCAAAAGCTCTAGCATGTCTCCTTGATATCCACTGTGAATTGATAATATGAGAAGTAAGTCTTTTGTCGATGTACATCCGAAGGTAGCGGATGACATCAGTGACCTGGAAGGGGAGACTAGCCGTAACAATGAGGAGGGGATGTAATTCCTTCGTAGGGTAAAGAGTAACTGTTGACATTTGCTTTCATTCAATTTGATTTTCTATTTTTTTTAAACCATCTGCCCAAATTGTAAAGTAATTCTGAACATTTTATATGGGATATCACACGAGTGTATCGCAGTATCATGCACATAAGTGGAATAAGGTAAGGGCCCAAGAAGGTAAGGGGTCAAGAAGGTAGCGCTCTTGTTCATTCGACTATCGAAGTTGATTAATCTGCTGTTGTTGATTGATCAATTGTGTTTGATTTTTTTCCAGTCTTGTATTTTATTTGCAGGTCACAAATTGTTACATTTGTTCTTTTTTGTTGATTTGTCAAGATGTCATAGGTTCGGCTCCCGAAATTTCACCTCCCTTATCGTTGCCGCTAAATTCCATTATTATAATCATTACCAATATAATTTATTGAAACTTTTTATGAATAATATTAATTATTACACACTTTATATCATTAAATATTGTATACGTATTTAAGAGAGTACAGACGTACGTACAACACACAGGCGCACGTATCTTCCCCTGAACAGTATTAATAATAAAATAAAGTAAGTTATTTACGTGCACTTTGGCCGGCAAGTTAGGCCGCATTTTTGTGTAACTTCTATCTCATTCTCTCACATAATTAGTTATTTAAGAGTACTAAATGTAATAAGATGAATTTAACTACCACATTATGATTTATTCTAAAAGAGAATTACCAAAAATTGGTAGTAGTAGTAGGTGTAGTAGTTTTTCTACTAATAATCTAATAATTTTGGTTTTATTCTTGTTAACAGTGAGAAAATTTTCGTGACAATAAGTTTGTAATAGGTTGAGTTTACATGAAGGTCATAGTATATGAATCACCATACAGAATCATATAGTCAGCATAAAATAGAAATATAAAATAGCATAATAACATTAGTTCCATAACTAATACGAATACCAGATAATCTTTTACTTAAAAAAAATGATTCAATGTCACGTATGAATAGATTGAATTATAAGGGGTTTAATGACTCACCCTGAAGGACGCACTCCTTTATATCAATAGGTTTGGACACATCACTACCACAGCAAAACTGGAGAACTGAATTACCATGTATATACTTGATAGTTCTTATGATTTTATTTGTACTTAATCCTATAATATTTAATTTAAACAAGAGAAGATCATGATTTAGGCTGTCAAATGGTCCTTTTAAAAATCAATAAAGGCACAAAACATTTCTTTTCCAGGTCCGGATAATTTATATTGCGTTAAGGAAGAAACACTAAATTTTTATTAATACGGACACTTCCAGCTCTAAAACTATTTTGTGATTCAGGAAGGGCTTCCACTGTAATCGATCATAAAATCAACCTGTTCAAAATAACTTATGTAAATATTTTTAGAATAGATTTGACTAAAGCATCCAAAAAGTAAAGCAACCAAATACTTCCGACATACTTCTGGTAAAATGAATTTCCACTCAATAAGATTCAATTATTAGGAGAAATACTTAGTTTTGCGGGAGTATTTTACATTTTAAGAAATAGATTAATGGTATTTATAATGAATGAGTTAGGTGGAGTGAATTTAGGTCTGGTTGATGAAATGAGAAGACTTTGTTAACACTGGTTAACTAGTACGCATATTACAAAAGAGACACAATCTGCCTGGACTTTACAATAAAGAATGGTTAAGGTAGAGTGGTATGAGAATGACACGTAGTGACTCGCGAGATATTGAACTATAGTGAACTATATCTTTCTGGACTGTCCGTTGCTGTATTTATCTGGTTTCTCCCACTCCAGTCCGCGAGAGTGGTTGGGTTTGTTTCTCTTCTCTCTACTCTCTTTGGTTGCTGTAATGTAATGGATGAGTTAGCTGGAGAGAATTTAGGTCTGGTTGATGAAATGAGAAGACTTTGTTAACACTGGTTAACTAGTATATTAATAAATAGACACAATCTGCCTGGACTTTACAATAGAGAATGGTTCAGGTGGAGTGGTATGAGAATGACACATAGTGACTCGCGAGATGTTGAACTGTATTGCGCGGTGACTCTCTGCTCTCTTTGCTGTTACAGTATTCTACAATTTATTGTGGTTGGGTCCACAGAGATGTTAAGCATCAGAGATATTTTGATAATGTCTGAAGGTTTTTGACAATTTACTTATTCATATTTTCCTTAAACTTTGCTTGAGAATGGGCTTTTTTCCAAAGCACTGTTTACAAAATAAATAAGACCAACAAGAGCGAAGTTTACATATTAAATAATACATATTATTGTGCTTCACTTGCTAGAATTTCTGGTGGGGTGTATATTAGATAGTACAGATGATAGGTAGAACTGAATGTGTTTACATGATAGTGCCAAAACATTGAGAAAACCTAAATAACATTTGAAAATTAACGCGGCAAATTCCTTTCTAAAACCCCTGTAAAATCGTACAATTAAAAGTTGGCAGTTAGCTTATCGAGTATAAGGAAAACGTAACATGTTTTCTCAGAATGAAACCGAAATTTAAATGTTTTTTTTTCTAGATATGGTCGTATATTTTTTGGAAAAGATCCTGAACCAAGGGAAATTATTCTTATAAATTTCAATAATTCACTCAGATGCAAATAGTGTTTGCCAATGGCTGATATTACGGTAATAATTATTAAAGTTGGAGGATGCCATGAACTCTAAATCTTTGCATTTCAAGTGATTACACAACTTGTCCAACAAAATACTAATATTCCTCTTGAAATTGAGGTTTTTAATACCTATAAATACCTGGGCGTCACTCTGACATCGAAACTCTCAATGGGTCAGCACTTTAAAGAGAAAGTAGAAAGCGCGAAATTTGCGCTGAATGCCTTTAATACGTTATTAACAAATAAAGAAATACCGTTTACCTCTAAATTAAAGGGGGGTTCCGGATATATGACAGTGTTGAAACTGTTTTAAAATATTTTGTGAAGAAGTGTTTCAGGCTGCCTAAACACACACCAGATTTTAATATTTATTTGGAAACTGTTTTAAATCTAATATTCCTGTATACGTTTAAACTACGTGAAAAAGTGTTTGAATTTACCGTCTTCCTGATATCCTCATATAATAACTCGTGAAATAATAAATAAAAAAGTATTTTGGTATAAAGAGTGGCAGGCCATATGCACAGAATATAATGTTGAGTTGGGTGAAGTGTTGAGTGGTGATGTATCCACCTCTGAAATAATAAATCTGATTCAGAGAAATAAGGTTGCGGAGTTTAGATTGAAGGCATCTAACAGTAGCAGATATACCTTGTAGCAGTTAACGCCAGGTAATAAATTTGTATATAGTAATATGCCGGCCAACAGAATCAGTTGGCTTTTTAAAGTGCGAGGAGAGCTGCTATATTTAAATAAATATGCCTTCAATCAAGCGGTCGTACTATGTTCGTTATGTAACAGAAATGAGGTGGAGGATGTTTATCACTTCGTGGCTATTTGCCCCATCTTGGCTGAGTTCCGTGTCCAATATTTGAAAAAGGTTGAATTGAGTTTTGACGAGTTTGTCTCGCATCTGAATGGCAAAGACTGGCCAAATTTAATAAATTTTTGTATGAACGCATGGAAATTTAGGTACTTTTGTGTCCAACAGTTTAACTACTAATGTAAAAGTTACCCCTAGTTGTTATTGTGTTTAAAAAGAAAAATAATTCAATAAATAAAAATTAATTCCTTTTTTTTATTATATCAAATAATATTTGGATATTTGCACTAAAGATAAATACATTAATTTGACAACCCCTCAGACGGTCACTGACCGTGAGTATGTCAATAAGTAATATTTGTTACAAAATAATATGTACAAATTATCTGAATAAAGACTGTTATTATTATTATTATTATTATTATTATTATTATTACTAATATTCCTCTTTAATATCATGCTATCCTGGGAAATCCATATATACTGAACATCTATGAGGTTCATTATCTCTCGTAATTGACTTGCTTAACTAAAAGGGATCTTGCTATTAAAGTCCCTTACTAGAAGAGCAATATTATAACAAAACTCCGGTAAGTGTAGTACTGGGCATTGCCAATATTCTTTAGCCACCAAATGAATTTAAAAATTGCACCTCACATATGAACCCGCGGTATTGTGAGGTACTTTTAATAATATTTTTAACAATTTTTTACTGCACTTATTCCACTAAATAATAATAAGAAATATAAAAAATTAAAATACATACATATTTGTTTATATATTTCAGATAATATATTTTGTATAAATATTGGAGTATAGAAAAATAAAAAATCTTAATTTCAATCTGTGCATTTAATAAATTTTCTGAAATCGTACATATAAGGAAAGAAAAATCCTATCTAAACCATTTCTTATGCATAAATCTTGGTAATGTCTCTGCAAAAAAACCACTACCCTTTAGAAACCATCTCCGCCTTTTCTATCCGTGGTACTTGTGTGTAGTCAAGAGAAGGGAAGGTTTATACAGCCGAACAGGAAATTAAATCCGGTATAATCCAGGCCAGGAAAACCACGCTTCCGCACCTTTCTAATCCCTTCTAGCTGTAAGTTTAAGTTTTATAGAATAGGCCTAAACTCCTAATTTTTTTTTTTCTTTTTATTTTTATTAGTTATGCTCAAACTTTTTTCCCTTTTTTTTTTTTTCATTTTATTATTTTCTACTTTAATTTTTACTTTCTGGATCATCCAATTTTAATATTTCCAGCAATAAACAGGTTTTTTTTTTACTTTTTCATATTGCTTGTTATAAGATGAAAGAAAATATTGCTTCGTGTCAGATTTTCGAGGTTAGAGTTTTCGTTGGAAAGAGGTTTTTTTGAAATTGGTGTGTGTGTGTGTGTACGTGTGTATATGTATGTTTTTTTTTGTGCATTTATACGAAGAAGTCAGCATAATTCAAAAATAGGAGAAAAACGCAGAATGTAGAAACTTGTGATATTTTAGGACTTACCAAGATATCTGTCTGAATAAGGTTGTAATCCTAAATCGTTCTACCAGAAATACCATAGTACTGAATAGATTGCCTACATATTTTCTCATATTAACCTTGCTAGGATATCATATTTATTTATGATATATATATATATATGAAGCCCGGACACTTTGCCACTAATATCATTTCCTTAGAAAAATGTTTCAATTAAATATGGTGGATTATATGTGCATTGTGTACATGTCCCTGTTAGCATACAAATTTAAAGAAAAATGGAAGGAGCCTCTTCCGACATAGTTGCAAAAACTGAAATATGTATTCAGCATATGGTATTTCGATTGAGGGATTTTAGATTCTATCAGATAACCTGGTCTCGCCTAAACTGAACCTCAAGCTGCCCCTAATTTTTCATTTTTGAATGAGAACTTTACGATTTCTTTGACAAATTTCCGTAAGAACTAACTTTTTCGGAACCATGAAACAACAAAAACAGACAATTGGCCATGATACTATATTTTCTTCTTATAGCAATTAGAAGAAATAAATCTTTGTTTTGAAACCCTCACTCTTTACCAGCATATATAATCCTCCCAGTTATATAAATGACATATATAGGGCAATTGAACTAGGCGCTTCTTCGGGGATCTTGGCGTCCCCGCGGGTATCCCAGTTTAACGGCAGGAACAACACTGATACTGCCCAGAACTATAGTAACATCACAGAGGGGCAAAAATAGTTCAATGGTAGCACACTGGAGGTCCGGGTTCGAGTCCAGCATTGCTACCCTAAGATTTTCTCGCCATAGGAGTCTCTACAGCTCACTGACTGGTAATTGGCAGTGCTGTTTGTAATGAGAGATCACTGCCCGAAGGCCGGCAGCGCTCTGAGCCGGCTCCCGTAGCCAATGACCTCAAATGTTGACGCTCCTTAAATTAAAAAAAGAAAACAACATCACATCATAGGGGCTGCACAGTAAATTGACTTATACAATATTTACAACATTTAGGTTTAACATACCCACATATGTGACACTCACCTCACACAAAAACTCAAATTTACACATTACACATTTTACATACAACTACATTGACTTTTTTTCTCTATCAACGTCGGTGGGGACAACCCAGAGTTATCCCTATGCAATTCAATGCCTTGGGCCCACAAAGCTACCACAAGTTTGGAGCCTTCTGAGTATTCTCTCGTTACTGGCAATACTGACCTTCCCTGAACAACGACTTTTAAAGGCTCCCAGAGCGAGAAAATCTAAGGACAAGCCAACAATGCTAGATTCAAACTTGCGAAGCTTCGCGCTGCTATTGAGTGCATTACTACTGAGCTAATCTTGCCCCTATCATTGACATCTTAAAGAGCCAGTAGTCGCACTATTTCAGAGGAGATTTTGTTCGCAGTGGATGTGATTTTATAGTTATTCCCTCTACATATCTATCTCTATCTACATGACTTCTAAATTATTTCAAGTTTGGAATATTTATGAATATAGTAATCGAAAAGTATTTTACGGTAATCATGAAGTCGCCGCACCCTAAATTCAATTTTTTGGGGAAAAATAATTTAAATAAAATTGATAGGTTTTTTTCTTTGCGTACACTTATACTTAGTGGACCATATTTTTCTAGCGATATGGAAGAAAAATCGATAAATCGAAAAACTGTATTTGAGAAATAATGACAATCAAATTGACAAAAATTCGTATTTTAGGTTAACCAATTATCTTCTTTAAAGAAAAATTTCCCGGAATAAGCAAGTTTTTCCTGAAACCCTATAACTCCATATATATATATATATATATATATATATATACGAAGCATGTCCAGTAAGTAAGTGTACTGAATTTTTGTAGGTTACAAAAATTTTTATTTCAACAAAAAAATTACCTGGTTACATTTGTACATATGTAAGCTATTTTTCGACATGGTCACCATTCCTCTCAATGCAGGTGGTGAACCGGGGTATTAATTTTTTGATGCCTTACTCGAAGTAGTTTCCCGCCAACCCCTTCGTCCACTTCTCCACCTCTCCTCCTCGTCGGTTGAAAACCTTTTCCCACCCATGTGCAGCTTCAGGGAGGCTAAGAGATAGTAATCTGAAGGTGCTAGGTCAGGGGAATGCGCGGGATGGTTCAGGACATCCCATTTAAACGAGGCAAGCAGTGTGTGTGGTCTGGCATTGTCGTGCAGCAGGCAGACTCCCTTTGTTAGCATGCCTCTCCTTTTGTTCTGAATCGCCCTCCGTAATTTTTTTAGGGTCTCACAGTATCTTGCAGAGTTGATGGTCTCCCCTTGAGGCATATATTCAATTAAAATTATGCCTTGACAGTCCCAAAACACGGATGCCATGATTTTCTTGGCTGAAATTGTGGTTTTGAACTTTTTGGCGGAGGGTGAAGAGGTGTGACGCCACTGTTGAGACTGCCTTTTGGTTTCAGGTGTGTAGTGTGCAACCCAAGTTTCATCTCCAGTAATGATGGAGCGGAGAAATTCATCTCCATGGAGTTTGTAGCGTCTCAAAAACTCTTGCCCGACCTTGAATATTTCACACTTGGCGGGAGATTGGATTGACATTTTTCACGAAACGTATTGTCGCGTCGACAGTTCTCAACGTACTGATCTCGAACCGGTGTCGTTGCGGAGGGGAGGGATCAGGCTACACGATAGTGTAGCCAACATGTCGAAAACAAAATCCCTCCGGCCGTGCTCAGTACACTTACTTTCTGGACATGCCTCGTATATATATATATATATATAAAGAGAGAGAAATATGTTTCAAAATTAGGGTTTAAAGAAAACTGTTGAAACCTACTACCAGGAAATCGCCAAAATAAAAAAAAATGTCAGCAAACTAGGACTTCTGATTGATGGAATTTGATCTAAACTTTTGAATTTGCCAATGAAATGTCAAGTTTAAGCTTCCTGCTTAATTTTTTTTTTTAATTTATTCTGAGTTAGATAGATTAGATTGACACAGGGGGGGCTCAGACCCAGACACTGCAGCCTACCCGTTGAGGCTTATTGTGCCAACCCTTCACTACCTAGTACAGGAAGCCCCCCTCTTCATGAGGTCCAGAACCTTCCCCACCAGTCCTTGGAGTACGATTTCCTCCAGTGTCAACGTGCCAAAGATCTCGTACCGCAATCTGCCGATCGCAACGAAATCAAATAACAAGTGAGAAGCCGTCTCCTCCTCCTCCTCACACAATCTACACAAGGGCTCTGAATCCACCAATCCCACCTTGTGCAGATGTTTCTTGAACCTGCCGTGCCCTGTGAACAGGCCCGTTATCAGACAAATCTGATACCTGCTTAAACCCAGGGTCTCTCTGGTTCTTCTTCTTCTACACAGCTCTGGCATAACCATTTTGTCGTGTTTTGCTCCAGTACTTAGCCTCAGTGACGATTATGTTCTCTCCGAGTCTATTCTCTCAGAGAAGCCCTCGCCATATTTTTGGCTATTCCCAGTACAGGTTCTGGTCCACAGACAGGAGTATTCGCACCATTCCTGGCCAGTTGAACGGCTAGTTCGTTGCCTTTAATTCCCTTGTGTCGCGGCACCCATACCAGCCGCACTTTGTTGTGCCGGGACAACGATTCCATGGAGTCTCTACACTCCCTAACTAGGGAAGAAGTGATTCTGAATGCCCCAAGTGCCTTCAGTGCGGCCTGGCTGTTCGAGAAGATGCATATCTCTCTATTCCTAGAGTCCATACGCAGGTTCTCCTCAGCGCAGATCTTGATAGCATAGACTTCAGCCTGGAACACCGTGGAGTATCCACTAAGAGGCCTCTCAATGAGTACTTCCGGTTTAACTCCATATATTCTGAGTTAGTCACCAAATTACAGAACATCGTAAACAACTCTTTTTTTTTTTGGTTGCTCAGTTGAAATTCTATTTGGAGTATTTAAAGCCAACAAAAGACCTAGTCGTATATTGTTAAATATTTGTGTAAATAGTACGACTAAAGAAATATCGTTAATTTTTTAAAAACGTACAATTCAATTCTACTAGTATAAAAGAAAATAATATAATCTTATTAATATGAGCGGCTTATTTTAATGTACATGCAAGAATTTTATAATAATATAAAGTAGAAGAAATCTTCTTCAGAAGGTACATTTTATTAACTAAAATAATTATACTAAGCTATAAATTATAGTTTTTTTACGGGCATATATTAATATTAAAACTATTATTAGTAAAATAAATTATTATATATTTATAATAAATGGAGCATGTAATATTGCAATATCACCAATTATAGTTTGTGCGATTCCAATAAAGAATTATTGAAAATGAAAATATAGCGTTTTGTAAATCTTTATTACTATATTATATAATTTAAAATTGATTAGTGTTTTGAATTTTTTTTTTTTTTTTTTTTTTTTTGCTTCAATGCAGCCATATAAATTGTCTAATTTTCTAGCAAATAGAAAAATTAGTGAATTAATGATATTATACATTACTAGGTAATTTTATTCAGAATCTTACGCTTTGAGTCACGCGTTAAATTAACATGCCTTCAAGTAAGAAAAATTAGTTTTTCATATTAATTACATATTATGGACACAATTTTGAATCATATTATTGAAGATTTTTATAATTTCACAAACAAATTCAACAGACTATTTCAAGGATTTCAACTTGAAATGGAAGGGAACAGGTTTGGTGTATTGGTTATAAGCATGGACTTGTAACTGGGATATCCACGGTTCGAATCTTTCGTATAAGTGCTAAAATTTTATATTAGTATTTAAAAAAATGTTAATAGTAAAATTTTGCACTTCTGGTCCCCATCCATGACGATTGATAGTTGAACGTTAAGCGTAAAAAAAAAATGGCATTTGATTTTACTATCCTGTAAAATTGAACTGTCCAATTATTGCTATAATACTCACCAGAATTGTTGAAATCTGACAGCAAAGTAAAAAAAAAAAATGTAAAAAGTTGTGATTATAACAATTCAGATCCTATAACCTTCTTCAACCTATGGTAGATTCTTGTCATCCAATTTGATAGCTCTCCTGAGATTTTTATGGCGGTGGGGAATTTTGCGCATATTACGGGGGTGGTTTGAAAAGTTCTCGGAATCACCGCTAGATGTCAGTGCTAGAGCAACGAGGTTCCCGCGCAATAATCACACATCCTTTGTGAGTGAACACGCGGCGCGTCAGTGCTCTTGCTGCAGGAGAGTGGTAGTGACGACTCTTTGTTGTTGTTCCCGCGTAGTGATTTGTGACAATGGAAAAAACTGAGATTCGAGCAGTGATTAAGTACTTTGTAAAGAAAGGTATGAAAGCAAAGGAAATTCATGCCGACTTTCAGAACACACTGGGGGACTCTGCTCCTTCATATTCAACTGTTGCCAAGTGGACCAGCGAGTTTAAATTTGGTCGGGAGAGCTTAGATGATGATCCGCGTAGTGGACGGCCAAAAAGTGCTACGACCCCAGAATTTATCGCAAAAGTGCATAAAATGGTCATGGAGGATCGTCGACTGAAAGTGCGAGAGATTGCTGAAGCTATAGGGATGTCATCTGAACGGGTATATCACATTTTAACCGAAGAATTGGGAATGAAAAAATTATCGGCAAGATGGGTGCCGCGGCTCTTGACATTGGACCATAAACGCACCAGATTGGAAATGTCCGAACAAAGTCTGGCCCGTTTTCAGCGCAACCAACAAGATTTTTTGCGCCGGTTTGTGACTACAGATGAAACTTGGGTCCACTACTATACCCCAGAGACAAAACAGCAGTCAAAGCAGTGGAAACATGCTGAGTCACCACCACCAAAGAAAGCAAAGGCAGTACGTTCGGCCGGAAAGGTCATGGCCTCAGTTTTCTGGGATGCAAAAGGCATTCTGCTGATAGATTATCTTCCTACTGGCCAAACAATAACGGGGCAATACTATGCAAACCTCCTAGACTAACTACAGGAAAAGATACGCGAAAAAAGGCCTGGTTTGGCAAGGAAGAAAGTCATCTTTCATCAGGACTACGCCCCCCCGCACACAAGTGTTATTGCCATGGCAAAACTTCATGAACTGAGGTACGAATTGTTGCCACATCCACCTTATTCACCTGATTTGGCACCATCAGACTTTCATCTCTTCCCCAAGCTGAAAATTTTCCTCGGTGGACGGAGATTTCCTACAACGGAAGTACTGACAGCCGAATTAGAGAGGTACTTTGCAGGCCTGGAGGAATCTCATTTTCGAGATGGGATAAAGGTATTGGAACATCGCTGGACCAAATGCATTAGTCTACAGGGAGAGTATGTTGAAAAATAAAAGCAGTTCCACCGATCTAAGACACTTCTTTCTAGTACATTCCGAGAACTTTTCAAACCACCCTCGTATAAAGTCAACGCATTGATTTCGTTAGTAAGCAGAACTTCTGGACTACACTTTTTACAATACTTTATTACTATTATTATTACATTTATTACTATTACTGTTACAGATCAATTTCTAAAAACCATTTTTTTCGAACTCAAGAAACCTCATAACATTTATTTTTGATAAAATTTCAATTTTTGAAAAGTTGACACGATCACAATATTTTCTCTTATATGAATAGTAAGAGAAAGTAAAAATATTTAATTTCATTAAGAAAGATTTAATTTGGATAGTAAACAAACATTGAAAAATATAATTGAAGATATAACACATATTTCATTTTATTGATAAAACGGTAAGTTAATATGCATAAATTACTAACGAAGTTTTGTTATTTGACTTCATAACAATGATTAAGAGAGTGCCTAGTGACCTAAATCTCTTCTATACTCTATGTGTGTGTTGTTGTTGCGTGTTTATTACCAAGAAGGAGGTTACAATGTTGTGAAGGATATCCCTAAGGACTATGGTTAGACTACCTCCATCTACCATCCTCTAATTGATAGATAGTTACAGAAGTTTAATAGTGGACGAAGAATCACCTGTCGTCATCAACATCAACCATTATGCTCCATCTTTGTACACCTGTTTATCTAATCTTCCCTCTTCTATACTACTTCCTCACATCTCCTTAAGTAACATTTTGTTTTTAGCATTTTCTTCAGGGAACCTTCAACTTAAACGCTTTTATTTCCTTGACCTTGGTCATTACCCTTAATTCTCTAATTTTGCTTTGGTCCCACTTCTTATTTATTCTACGAATACAACATTCCATTTTTATCATCACTTCCCCTTATACATATATTAGATCTTCTTAATGAATATTGTTGAATAAATTTGCAATAGTTGTTAATTAATCGCTCCTCACAGGCTGCTATCTGTAATTATGGGAATTTTTGCTATCAATATTATAACTATTAAGGCAACCACTGACTTGTAACAAAACATTGTAATGCAATGTTTATAATATGTTTATAACAATTTATAACAGGCTTAATCAGCAATTGGCGTATGCGGATGATGTGGTTTTAGCCACAAGAAAACTTGCAGCGATGGCAGGAGTCTGGGAGGGAATTGAAAATGAATCTGTTTACATGTTGACAATGAAGAACCCGAGCTACATAGTGAACAGTGTGCGGATAAACGAGCTTAACTGATCTGCATACAAGAATTTAAATATCGGGGAAGTCTGTGTCGGGGCGTACTATATAAATGTAGAAATTATTAAAACTAGAAAGCGGCAAGAAACGAATGCATCTATGGAAACATCTTCTGATTCAGTTTACTGTCTAAGAATGCTAACTGCATGTTAATACATCCATAAAAAGACCATGGTTGCATAAGCATGTGAAACGAAGAACAATGAAAGACCATTAAATTGGTTTGGGAAAGAAAAATGCTTCGACGAATTTTCAGCTCTCTGTGTGAAAATAAGGACAATTAATGGAGCTCAAAGTACTATGTGGGCATCGGTATATATTTATTAGTGTTTATAAGTAAGGGTCATTTAAAGTGTTAGGGCACGTTGAGCGCGCGCTCAATAGAACGCTATCTTCAAAAGATGCTGTACGGTAAACCGGGCAGAGACCGGAGAAAGGCACGATCCAGGTTGCGTTGGCTAGAAGCAGTTGACACGAATCTGGCACAACTTCCAGTGAAATGAAGAAGAACGGCAGTCGCCGACCGTACCGGATGGTGAAATATCTGTGAGGAGGCTTTGGTCCTTGAAGGACCATAGTGCCGAAAAAAAGAAGAACAACTTACAATGTTACTTTCCGATGGTGATACCCAAAATAGAATTTCAACTTTGAATTTTCTCGATTTTTCGTTTTTGAGCTATGCTGTTCACACTGTATTGGATATCAGATGTCTTGATATCGGGAGTTGAAGTGATGAATAGGTGATTGTTAGTTAGAAAGTTTAGAGAGTTGTTACTCGAAATACGAACTACGGAATTACGAAAATAGACTATATTTTAACAATTAAATTTAAAATATTTGAAATAGTAAAACTAAGATGCACAACTGTAAATGAATTATGAAATGATTAATAAATATTAAAGATGTAATGTTTAAATCTTGAATAGGGACGCGCTCGCGATGTGTGAAACTTAACTGGTTGAAGTGACGTGAACTGGTTGATAACTTGTAGATAACTGATGAAGACTGATTTGATACTGATCCCCTCCTCCTGTGGACGACGTTTATATTGGTATCACTCACACATTGGCAGGTGTGTAAGTACGTCACACACTAAGACATCTCTTGCAGTATGTTGACCCTAGGTAGGTCGGTGACCGAGGTGGCGACAGATGGCGGCCAGTCGGTGGTCAACAAAGACTGTTTGCTAATAGATGGTAGCCAGGTGGCCTCTTGAGTGTTTATTGACCCTTGTATGAAGGGAATTCAGGCCAGGTGGCTTCTGTACATTGAGTGTATAATGACCCCTGTTTGAAAGGGTTTAGCGGCCCTTCTTTGGCTGTGTATTGACCCTTGTTTGAAAGGGTTTTGCCGCAGTTCTTGAACTGCAGATAGCGGCTGGCTGGAACCACTAGTTATAATTTTTAGTTTTATAATTTATTTAAAAATTATATCTTTTTTGCCATCACAACACATAGACACACATTTTTTTTTAAAACCAATTTTTCTAACTCAGGGGACCTCGAAACTTGTGTTTCCGGTGAAAAGGTGATAACGAAAATTTGATACGATCTCAATACTTCTTCTTACTAACAGTTTGATAAAGTACAAATTACGGAAAAGAATTAAAAAATTTCATAGTTAAAAAATATTCAAGTGTTGAATTGTCAGTATAATTTAATATAGTTAATAGAACTTGCTTACTCTACTAGCCATAGTGAAGACAGTTTGTGGCATACTGCCAAGCCCTTGGAGCTGTCTCCATTTACTTGGAAACGGTTGTATAGCCATGGTACTTGATGTTGGCTTACCATTTGTTTCGGCCATTGGTTCTGAGTTGCAATGTTTTCTATATCAACAAAAGTAGATCAATATAATAGCAAACGACAAAACTACGTTACATTATCGTATATTATGGAGTTAAATAATCTTAAATTAATATAATAATATTGATGTAATATATATTAAAAAAAAAAGTTGATTAATTTCTTTCGCTGTTAACAGAAAGTATTATTTCGAAGAGGATCAATTTCTTTAAATTAAGTTTTGATGTTCCGTCAACATCGTCCGTTATCTAGGATTATACTTGAAAACGACTGACATGGAATCACACTCTAGACTTAAAAGACTGGAACCTAATCTATGATACATAAGATTGTACAGATCACTGATTCACAGATCCAAATTCTCTTAATATTTTTTTTCCGTTTTCCTGAGTTTCTTGAATACCGCTTTAGCGATTTCTTTTTTTTAATCTACTAATATTGTTTTAAGCAGACGATTTAGTCTTAATTCATGTGTTGGAGCAAAAAAAAAAAAAAAAAATGAATATGTGGATGTGTCTGCAATGCTGGATAACATCTGGTATTTTATCCGTCGGATCATGCATATTTATAGTTTTCCTGACTGGTTTCGGATTTTCATCCATCGTCAGAGCAAATTCACGAAGTTCCTGTAGAGAGTTTATATCAATTTAATGTTTCTGTTACACTCAAACTGTATAATATACTTGTTGTGGTGGTTGGTTCCGCAGAGCTGGAAAGCATCGAGAGACATTTTCCGTGGTAGCCTGCTTCATTTTGTGGTCATCGACCAGTTTCGGGCGTTCGCCCATCTTCAGGATGCGTCTTTCAGACAGTGTGACAACACAGACTTGCACAGAGCAGACTTAGTTTCACGCAGAATGTGATTCCATGTCACTGTTACAGTGTGACTTACTGTTACACTCTGCGTGAAACTAAGTCTGCTCTATACAAGTCTGTGTTGTCACACTGTCTGAAAAACGCATCCTGAAGATGGGCGAACGCCCGAAACCGGTCGATGACCACAAAATGAAGCAGGGTACCACGGAAAATGTCTCTGATGTATAATATACAACCAATAAGTGTGAGTGTAACAGTAACATCAAATTGAAGAGAACTCTCTATACGAACTTGGTGAATTTGCTCTGACAATGGATGAATGAAAATCACACACCGGCCGGCAAAACTATAAATATGCATCGAATGACGAATAAAATACCAAAAAAATTAAATGCAGGAATATGCGGACCAGTCACTCCGGAAAGAATATCTACACGAGGTGGGAGTCAAGAGAGCACTGTTCTGAAAAGCCCTTCCAGGTTTGAGGCAGGCTGAAAATTTTATACGCAGCTAGGATCGGAAAAGATGTGAGGATGTGCATCAGTCTGAGTCGGAAAAACAGGATTAGTCGCATACTGACAGGTTTCTGAGATTCATTGTAGCCTCAGTGAGCACCTAAAGAAGCTGAGCCTAAAATGTGATAGATTCTGTTGGGAGATAGAGTAGACTCCACCTGAAGAATGGGGAACTTCAATAGCAGAAGGGGAAACCGGGGTACTTATCGAGAGTGTGTTGGTCTTCCAACCTGGAAATAAGCTAGATTCTAGGTTATTGCCAACCCTAGATTCTAGAAATGCTTAGTGATATAGACTTAAAAGGAGTGCTGTAGTTTGAGAGATCTCATCCCGGCCAGAGTATAAGGGCACAATAAGTTATACTCTCTCTTTTTGTTGCAGAGTTACTAAATCCTCCTTAAAAATAAATTAGTAGATCAAAATTTGGTTAAAATTAAATTTTATAGGATCTTTTTGTTACAATACCACGGTAAGGGTAAAGTTGTGCATTGAGAACTTTGATCTTCCAATATCTTAGGATAGTCTTTGATAGATACGAGGTGTGTAAATTAAGTAATGAGACTGATTTTCTAGTGTTCGATCTGGCAACACTGGAGACGCGGCGCATGCGTGGTAGGGCAAGTAAACATCTGAGACACGTCCAGTGCAAATTTGAAAATGCTAGAGTTGTTGCACTGTCCGTAGTGATTTTTTTGTGAGCAAGGTTTTTTCAAAAATGAGTGACATCAATTACGAGCAACGTTTTGCTATCAGGTTTTGCTTCAGACTTGGGCAACGGAAACGTTTGATAAACTGTGCCAGGCCTATGGAGACAATGTTTTGTCGAGAGCACAGGTTTTTAGGTGGTTTAAGTCGTTTGCAGAAGGAAGGGAATCAATTGAAGACGAGCCTCGCAGCGGAAGGCTTTCATCTTCAAGAACCGACGAAAATGTTGGCAGAATCCGCGATCTCGTGCGTTCAGATCGTCGTTTGACAGTCCGAATGATTGGCGAAGAGTTGAATTTGAATCACACAACCGTTCATCAAATTTTGACTAATGAATTGGGGATGAGAAAAATTTGTGCAAAAATGGTTCCGAAAAATAACATTCAGTAATAACAAAATGGCCAGTAATAACATTCCTGTGGCTCCTCAGCCTCCTTATTCACCCGACTTGAGTCCATGTGACTTTTTTTTGTTCCCCAAATTGAAAAATCACCTCAAGGGACGTCATTTTGGAACATTGGAGAATATTCAAACAGCCATAATCGACCAACTGAAGTCTATTCCAGTATCCGAGTTCCAGCACTGCTATGACGAATGGTAGAATCGTCTTCAGCGTTGTGTGGCTTCCCAAGGTAGTTACTTTGAAGGGGACAATGTTGAATTGTTATTTTATTTGAATAAAAAAAAGATAAAAAATCAGTCTCATTACTTAATTTACACACCTCATACAAACTAATACTGAGTAACAGTTGGAGCTTGAGATCCTAAGTTATTCTTGCAGGTTTAGTGATGAAAGGGAAGAATCTCGTAAAAATTCTTAGTTAGATTTTAATAACAGCAGATATTGTTGACGAACTTCAGATAAGTTCTAATTAGTAGCAATAGGCTTTTATGAGTTAAAAAGCTTCATTACGTCATTGTCTAGTTTGGCTAAAATAAAAATTAAAAACAAAACAAAGAAAATTGATTTAAAAATAGTCATTTGAAGTTGACCTAATAAAACGCTAATATTAGACTTGGTGGCCATATACATTGTTATGCTTGTCACGCCTACACAGATATCTATTTAGAAAACTAGTTGCATTTATCTGTTGCCACCTATTCAGTAACCACTATACTCTCAATAGTATGCAACTTGTTTCATGTAAACTCACTTTTGCCAATGATATTCGAATAGTTTATTAGTTAGAATTTAACACGTTTTTCCTTTCTTTTTCTTAAAACAAAAAATATGATGAGAAACATCACTTTCTCTTATTGTGATTTTCATAGTTCAATTGACTAATTTTCTTCAAACATACATTTCATCTGGTATTTTATCCGTCGTATCATGTATATTTATTTTGTTTCTGTCCGGTTTCGGATTTTCATCCATCGTCAGAGTAAATATATCAATTTCGTGCAGAGAGTTCACTTCAAACGCAATGTTTTCTTTTCACACAAAACTTGTGTGATTTGTATGTTTGGGAGGTTATAAGGGTGTTCTTATGGGTTTAATGACAATTATACAATTGGTAATTATATGTTAAGGTTATGTAAGTATTTAATGACAAAATGGAATTATTATAAATTGATTCGACATTAGAAAATAGTGTATAACAAATAGCGTGTTTTGAAAGGATACTTTATAACTAAATTTTAATAATGGTGTTAATTTATCGTGGTTGAAGAAGTAGTTCTGGTAAAGCTGCGAATCGGATATACGATGTTAACTCACGGTTATCTGTTCAGAGGGGAAAGACAACCGATATGCGAAGTTTGCCGCTCACTTATGACAATTCTGCAAATTCTATTTAAATGTACCAAATATACAACAATGATAGCGAATTTAGGCATGCCTAACTCTTTGACGGATGCACTGAAAGATAACTTTGAAAATGTAAATAAGACTGTGCAATATCTAAAAGAAATTGGCTTATTTCAGCATTTATAAATGGCTTTTTTTGAATTACAATGCCGTTAATATGTTGCTTTTTATATAGAAGATTAGCTTATTTTTGTAAATATTTGTATTGTATTTGTATTGATTAGGATAAACTGGAGTTGAGGAATATCAAGTGTTCTACTCCATAATGTATATAAGTAAAAAAGGTAGTGTAAAAGATAGCATTATGTTTAGGTTCTTTTTACATGGAGTGAGAGTACTTATTTGTATGAATGTATTTATTAGTTAGTATGAATAAGGTAGTTTAGAGTGCTATTGAGTTGGCTATGAATGAAGTGCAGGGATTAGGTTTTAAATTTTTAATAGCTGGTGCGCACCTATAAAAAAAAAAAAAATGTATCGTCATTTTTACTAGGCGGGGGGAGCGATAAAAAAATTTCAAGTATATACTGTACTAATAAGTGTAGATAAAGCTTAAAGAAAGGCATTGCAAAGTTTAAGAATTGTCATAATATTGTAACGACCAATTCGTAGACTTCTTTCTTTAGAAGCTCTCCTCCATGTTTTAACATCTTTACACCAATGCCATCTTCTCCGGGCGACTTATTGTCTCTTTCATAGCAGACAGCACGTCATCGAAGTCTTCTCTCGAAGGGGGGGGGTCTTCATCATCGGAGGGAATCTGCTCTTGATAATCGTTCGTCGCATACTGCTGCTATTCAAAACATCCTTAAAATATTCCATCCACCGGTTTAAAATATTTTGCTTTTCAGTTACTAATTGCTCACTCTCACTCTCATAGAAATCTAACCTTGGTTGATATCCATTTTTAAAGGATCTAACCTCTTTGTAAAACTTTCTATTCCTCCGTTGTTCGTAATCTGTTTGCATCAGCTCCACTTTCTTCTTTTCCACCTATCTCTTCTTTCTCCTACATATTAATCTGGCTTTTGCTCTCTTCTTACAATATTCTTGACCGCTAGCCCTTGTTCTCCTAGTTAATATACTTTGTCTGGCTTGATTTCTTTCTCTCAGAGCCTCATTGTTTCTGCTACCTCATTGTTGTACCAACCATTACGGGATTACTTTTATTCCTAACATTTTTATAAAAAAAGAAAAAAAAAGAAGTTAGGTTTAAATTTAAACTGCCGCTACAAGATATTGAGACAGAGGGCGCCCATATTGTCCACTCAAGCATAAACCCCAACCACTTTTCTTTCCGGCCAGCCCATCTAAACGAGTTTTTACTTATTTTGCACTTACTAATTTGGATATGAGGTAATGAAATATATATTTTAGATCAAGGTCTATAAAGAACCAAGAACCCCTCAAGGTCTAACTAACTGCGAAGATATTTGCTATATTTGCCAATTTACCTGCCAGATGCTCATATACTTAGGAACAGCTGTACAATTCCAGTTTCATTTAAAAAACCACCTTTATACTAACTGCTAACTAAAATACTAACACGAAAAAGGCGTGGCCAATACTTTTTTGCCCTATTAGTTTTAATCACAGTTTTTCATTGTTTTTCAAATGGAATTATTTAGCTACTGAGTTTCTTGTTTTATACATCATTCTATTTATTGTCTTATTTCATTTTTATGCATTTTAATCTTCAATTTTTATTACTTGTATTTTTAGTCATAACTTCCAGACTAGCTAATGATTAATTCTAATATGTTAATTTTATTACAACCCGTAAATGACTACTAATGGATAATAGAATAGGGATTTATTATTACCTTTTATTACATATATATATATATTTTATATATATATATATATATATATGCACACAATATTTTTATGTATATATAGTTTCAGTACTTAAACTATAACCTCCTACTTTAAAGTAAAATTTAAACAATAATTTTTTAATGGATATAGTTATCTTTATCAGAAGAGGCGTATCGTAAATTACGAAATAAACTATTTTTAGCGGCATTAGATTGGCTAATGCAAAAATTGATATAAGAGTATTATATTTGTACAGAATCAAATTTTTGTTCATAATTAAATGATAGATACAATATATAAAAATGAAAAGTATTATTTAGCGAGTGATTTCAATCTCAATAAAAATGGTAATAATAATAATAATAATAATTTTTTTTTTTATTATTTTTCTGGGGGTGGTGAAATGCATTTACGCACGCCGTGCCGGACTCCCGGAGACTACCGGCTAAAACACCCCCCTCTGCTGGGACCTAGCCTGGATTCGCTGATTCCAGCACTACATCAGGCTAGGTCTCTGTCCTAACCCCCTAGGGGTTCCTCCTTTCCTGTTCCTCTAAATCCTTCTTCTTTGCGACGAGAATTTCCCTCGCGTATCTCGCTATCAGACTCCAGTTCGTCTCGCTGAACAGCATTGTCTCTACCAGAGAGTCTGGAGTTTGCCGCCCAATCACCGCCTCCAAGTCCCTCCTCAGACGCTGCCATCGGTTACACGCAAAAAAGGTGTGCGAGGCATCATCTCTGCTTCCCGGGCAGTAGAGGCACGCGTCCTCCTCAGCCTTCCCCATCCTCTTCAGGTACGTCCTGAAATACCCGTGCCCGCTCAGAAGTTGGGTGAGGTAGAAGTCTACCTTTCCATGCGGTCTTCTCACCCATTCTTTAACTCCCCTGATTAGTTTGGCAGTCCATCGACCCCTCTGATCGCTCTCCCAGGAGGCCTGCCAGTTCCGGAAGGTTCGATTTCTTTCTTCCCTGGAGAGTATTTCTTTTCTTCCTTCCGCCCTCCTGTCATACAATCTCTTTCGTTCCCCTGCAAGGAATGCAATGGGGATCACTCCGGCAATAACCATAACTGCAGGTTCGGAGACAGTGCGATACGCAGAGGCGATCCTTAATGCACCCAGCCTCTGTACCCTGGATAGCCTTTTTCTATAGGTCTCTTTATTGAGCGCATCTGCCCACACTTCGGCTCCATAGAGGAGTATCTAATGGGTCACGCTCATTAGTACACGACGCGTACTGGCCTGTGGACCGCCAACGTTTAACATGAACCAGCTCAATGCAGCAGTATGCTTCGCGGCCTTTTCCGCTGTATACTGTATAATAGGGTACTGTATAATATAATAATAACAATAATAATGAAAGAGATTACTTCAGTGTTAGTCTCAGGATTCCCACGCGGAGGTCCAGGGTTCGAATCCAATTCCACCCTTAGATATTTCACTAGGAGCCGCTAAGTTCACTGTCCGATGATAGCCAGTATTGCCTGGAATTTTGTGAGGAGGCCGGCAGTAAATTGGGAAGACTCCCGGGCGTTAATGATTATAAATAAAGATATGCTTAAAAAAAAAATAATAATAATAAATACATGTTATCTGCCTCATTTTATCAAATTTACCTGCACTTTTACCATCCGAAGTCCTCAAGCGTTGATCTAGTGGCTAGCGCACTCGCCTTTCGTGCGTTGAATTCAGAGTTCGATTCTCGTGAGGACAAAGTCGGTGTTGACCCAGCATCGTGATTATAAGTGGGAAGCTACAGTTGGTAGCGCCCTAGATAGCGAAGGCCGAAACTAAACGGCGTGGGAACTGCGGCTTGCTTACCACACGCCCACCACCCTATTCAAATCGCCGTCTGGCAAGATATGGCCCTTCATGGGCTGTTGCGGGTTTTTTGTTTGTTCTTTTTTATAATCCGAAAAGAAATATTTTCCTCATACTTATAATTGGTACTTTAATATTGTCTAAACATTATATTTATTAGTTTTCTTAGGAAAACCTAATGTTTGCAAGGATGCTTTTTCGTAGAAAAAGTTCGTTAGATTGATTTGGTAATTATTAAAAAGCACACATCTGGTTAGGCCACATCTGTCCGAGTCAGTTGGGCATATAACATCTAACTTAGATGATGAAGTAAAGGTTGTAATGTTAGCACTGATTCCTGGGGAACGATAATTCTAGGGGGCCATAACAGAATGCTTAGACTAATTGAAAGAATGATTTTTCCACGATATCGGCCAGCTGTGGTCTGTATGATAAAGAAGCCAACAACAAATTGGCAAAGTTAGGAATCCAAATAGAACAACCATTTATTCCTTTGAATTACCTCAAGTAATGGAAAAAGATGAAAATGTGGATATGAGAAAAGAACAAAAAAGGAGAACCGAAAGCAAAGGATGGGCTCTACTCTACTGGAGGCTGATGGGCGAATTCCCGAGAACATGCCGAGAAAGAATGTTGTGTCTCTGTTGATCACTGAACCAGACTTCCTCCAGGGCCACCTATACAAAATCGGCGTTGCCGCCTTTCGAATATGCTCCTTATGTAGGCAAGGACAAGAAATGAATGCATCGCATTTGGGACCTTATCTGCACCGTAGAACATAAGAACATCGAATGCTACAGAGTCTTTCTGAACGGAGCTGCTAGAAATGGAATGGCCGGGGCGGCGATGATCGAGATGTAGATAAAAAAAATTAGGTTACAGTCAGTATACAATCTTTTAAAAAACAGGCGTATTTAGAGCAATGTTGAAATGATGGGCGAAATATTGAAGATGTTTGATCATAGATTTTCCAAAATTTGTTTTAAAAGATTTTTGGAGAAAAGTAAAGTACCATTCTCTTACAATTAGGTTCTTCAATTAAGATTCTGTATTGGTAACTGTAGGACCAGAGCACTTGAGATCCACAACAAAATTGAAGTCTGTCAGTTTGTCAATTACTTAGTTGACAGATCAAAAAGTCATGTTTATGTCTGGACTATAGCCATGTAATCTGCAATACAGCCATAGTCAGCATGCTCGTCATATACCAAGGAGGTTATGTACGGTTCTCCGCCATCCATATATAGTTAAGAGCAACTGCATGTTTAGTAAAAATTCATAGTTTAATGGATATTGACAATTAAAATTGTGATAATTGGAATTAGAAATAGTTATGTAAAAATAGATAGATAGATAGATAGATTGATAAATAGATAGATAGATAGATAGATAGAAAGATAGATAGATAGATAGATAGATAGATAGATAGATAGATAGATAGATAGATTAGATAGATAGATAGAGATAGATAGAATAGATAGATAGAGAAGAGGATAGATAGATAGATAGATAGATACATGATAGATACATAGATAGATACAGAGATAGATCACATAGATAGATACATAGATACCATAATAGATACATAGATAGATACATAGATAGATACATAGATAGATACATAGATAGATACATAGATAGATACATAGATAGATACATAGATAGATACATAGATAGATACATAGATAGATACATAGATAGATACATAGATAGATACATAGATAGATACATAGATAGATGCATAGATAGATACATAGATAGATACATAGATAGATACATAGATAGATAGATATTTTTATCAGATTCATATTTTATCAGATTTTTCTTAACTTAAAAATAATTTCAGAATATAGTTCAGTGGTAGCGGCGCTGATTCCCCAACTTTCCTGAGCTCTTAGGTTCGAGTGCCATTAGATTTTCTCTTGCTAAGAGTAACTACAACTTACTGTCTGTAACGAGAGAACAATATCCGGAGGGCGGCAATGCACTGAAAAGCTTCGTAAGCCAATGCCATAGTAATAAACGCGAATTAAAAACTAATATGAATAAACTAAAAAAAAAAAAAAAAAAAAAAAACTTGTGAGATTGTAATGCACGATAATTACTAATTAAAGTACAGCTGCTACCTGTCGGTTGGTAGGGCTTCAACTTCCTTCAGAAAGTGACCAATTCTGAATAATTGCTAAACTGAAGCTTTCATACTTTTAACTTATGACCATTAACAGATATGCAAAAAATGGTCAAGTCAGAGAAGCGCCTATTATTCGTAACAATAATGGAGTAAGGATTGCGATTTCCACCAATACTGTAGACGCTGCTTGTACTCTAATCGCAGAAGAGCCTAAGTGTGACATCGTAGTAGATTGGAGAGTCGATAGGCTGGAAGAGGCGGGATTTAGTAACTTGGAAGGAAAATGGTAGCCCACATACTTCTTCAGGAGTGCATAATTATCCTGGACTTTATTAGTACTAAAATTGTATTATATAAAATAGTCGAAATAGCATTAAACTGACACTATAATAATAATAATAATAATAATAATAATAATAATAATAATAAAAGAAAGAACTTAATCCGGTTGTACAAAACTAATTTTTACTAAATAAATCATATTTTAAAATTATCTGAAATGTTGTGTAATAAGTAACAACATCTGGGATACGTAAATGTAATAATATATTTAAGATATTTTATAAATGATATGTTATTTTTTTCATATTACAAGCACGTATTAGTTTTGTGTTGTACGTACAATAGGCTAAGGAATCATAGTTAAATTTGTCCGCGAAGGTCGTTTATCCCATGTATTGGAGTGGAGTGTTGGTCAGCTGATTGGACAGGCGGTATTTCCGGCCTTCAAAACATTTATATCCCTCCCACCTACACGGCCGGAAGCAGTTATGGTTGTTTTCTGTTTCTTGGCGCGGAGAACGACTCGCTTGATACTAACAAACAAAAAAAAAAAAAAACAAAAAAAAACCGAACAAAAAAGCGGCCGGCAAGTAGGGACCAGTCTCGAAGACCTTGGCAGAGTCTGTTGTCCCTTCCCTATCGGCGGTTGCGTTCTTTTACATTATATTTTTGTAGTTAATGATTCTATTAGATTAATCAAATCGATGTTGATATTAAATTGAATTATATAATAAAAAGGGATAAATGTCTACACTTTATTGTAAAATATATTAATAAACTAATAAAATCATAAATAAATAAAAGTTGAATTATAACTAATTCAGATCTGAAATGAAAAAAATTTGCAGATAAAATTTATATAAAAATAAATAATTAAAGTCTGGTGTGCAACACTCAGACATCTTTTTCCTGATGCAATTTAATTATTTTATTATCAAAAGTAATAGTTATTATTTTATTTCTGACGGATTTTAACATCCAACTACCGATCAGGTGTCATGAATAATGGCGGAGAGTATACATACTTTACTAAATATTATTCATATAAATATATCAAACAAAATGCAAGTCCAAGAATAGAAATCCATTATATGTGCAGTTGTAAGAAACTGGTTGGTGTTTTTTTTTGCAGAAAGTCGTAGAAATGGAAAAAACAGTTAATTAAAACTGCATTTCCTGCCAACAATTTTCTCAATATACTCACTATTTTGGCAATATATATTTAAGTCTATTTTTTTTTTTTAAGGCGCGTCAACATCTATGGTCATTGGCGCCCCGGAGCCTTCTCAGTGCACTGTCAAGCCTTCGGACAGCGTTCTTCGTTAAGACATCACTATCCACCACCACTTTCATCCACAGACATCACTTTCCACTTCGGACAGTGAGGCTCCTGGAAAAGAAAATCTACGCGGCACAGCTGGACGGCACAGCTGGACTCTAATCCCGGACCTCGGTGCACTACCATTGAACTAATTTCGCCCCTCTGTGATTTTACTATCCATAGTTCTGGGCAATATCAGTGTTGTTCCTGACGTTACACTGGGATATCCGCCGGGGACGCCAAGATCCCTGAAGGAGCGTCTAATTCAATTACCTTATAGATGTCATTTATATAACTGCGAAGATTATATACAGGGTGTCCCAAGGTATATGGATAACGACTTTTAATCGGAAACTAAGATAGCTAGAAAAAAAACTAAAAAATACGTGTCCCCGTGTAGTTTTTTGTTAAAAAAACAAATTTAATTTACGAATTTGTTTTGGTGCTTCTAGAAGCGAGATACAGGCACCAACTTCATTTTTTCAAATGGGAAGGTGTGGTTTTTATTTAAGAAATAGATTCCCCTATTTTTTTGTAAGAAAAATTTACTTGAACGGTTTTTTTCTTTGAGCGATATTTTACAAGTTATGAATGAAAACATGATTCCTATAAGAAATTTCAAAATGATTTATAACGGTTTTTTTGATTGAATAAGAAGAAAAGTACTATTTTATTATAAATTTTACTCATCATTAATTGCAGATCTTGCTCGAACTGGCCTCCACCATTAGAGATGCATACACATGCTTATTCCTGCCAATTATACCTTACGACTAAAGAAATACATCTCTAATGATGGGGCCCAGTTCGAGCAAGATCTGTTTTTTTTTTCCGAAAATTTGGTTCTTTTTTTTTGGAACATTGTCTAAGAAAACAAAAAGGTTTCTTTCAAAAATGAAAAATTACAAGAAGCTTGAGATTCATTTTGGGAAAGACCGGGGGATCTGATGGTCAATAATCCCTCAATTGATATAGACACAATAGACCTGTCATAGTGAAATACACAATAGCCCTCCCCGTTTGTCAACTCAGGGGAAAAGGGCAACTCAGCTGGACTCGAACCCGGAACCTCCGTGTTGCTGGTCCAGTGCGCTAACCACTGACCTAATCCCTTCCCTATTTAATTCTTATGAAATTAATTAAATGACAGGATTTTATTTTATACCGAAATGGCACTTTAGAGGGATGAATGTTACTCTAAAATCATCCCTCCCTTAAAACCACTCATGAATTTACACTAAAAAAATATTGCAAATAAAAGTATAACTTTTCATTAGTTTGCATGCCAAGTTAAAGGAACAACTCGTTAGAGCCGATTTTTAAGAAAAGCGAAAGAAAAAAAACGCTACAAAAGTGACAATTTGAGTAAAGTAGTACTTCCGGTTGACCAAATTTTGCTAAAAACCTTATTTTCAGGTTCTCTGAGAGGCCTTAAACGAAATATCCTACACATACACACAAACACACACCATAAACACTGACCAAATAAACAATTAGAATAATCCCTTTTTTCAGACTCGGGTTACCTCAAAACTTTGATTTACGGTGGAATTTTTGATATCGAAAATTTGACACGATCACAAACAAAACTTTCCCTAAACAGCATTACAGAAAGTAATAAGAACCGAATTCTTTCTTCTAAGGGATCAAAAAAAAAAAAAGAAGATTAATACAGTTTCGATCACTAAGGTAGCTAGTAATTTCTTCAACTAATCTAGATTAGGGAAGGGATTTTTTTTTTTTTGGAGGGGGGGAAAATGCCTTCGCACAAGTGTGGGGCTCGCACCCACTAAAAACCCCCTCCTCCCTCGCAGGCAAACGCCCACCCCGGAACTGCTAAGGTATTACTTCGGGGTGGTGCCTCGTAATACGCCCTAACGGGCACACTCCAGACTAGCTGGACCCCGTCCTCGGGAGGTCGAGGTGCCGGTTCATCTCAATAATCTTCATCCGAAGAACCGTCCGGACAAAGATAACAACCCTGTCCCACCAGTCTCTTCGGATGAGCATGGTCCTCACCACCGTTTCCGGGGTAACCCTCCCGATTTCAGCCTCCAGCCTTCGTCTTTCTCTCGCCCATCTCTCACACACGAAAAAGGTGTGGCAGGCGTCGTCTCTGGCGGCATCTCCGTATATGCACGCCGAGTCTCCTACCTTCCCCACCCTACACAGGTAAACGGCAAAGCAACCGTGTCCCGTGAAAAATTGGGTGAGAAAGTAATCGACCTCGCCGTGCTTTCTACTCACCCATTCCTCCAAGCTTGGGATGAGCCTTGCCGACCACCTACCGCGATGCTCCTCCTCCCAACGCTCCTGCCACCTCATCAACATGGTCCTCCTGGCTAGCAATCTGGCCTGCGCCTCTCCAATCTCGGCCTTCATCTCCCGGACCTGCCATCTCTCTTGCGCCATGAGGTCGATAGGAGCTACCCCTGCAACCACCAAAACCGCAGGCCCCGACACAGTGCGGTACGCACTGGCGATCCTCAAACCCCCCCTCATCTGCACCGCGGTAGGGAAGGGATTAGCTAAGTGGTTAGCTCACTGGATTCCCACGCGGAGGAGCCGGGTTCGAGTCCAGCTGTGCTGCCCTTAGATTTTTTCTTCCTAGGAGCCCCTACAGCTCATTGTCCGGTGATGGACAGTGTTGTCTGTAACGAGTGAACACTGACCGCAGGCTGGCAGGGCACTGAGAAGGCTCCGGGCACCAATGGCCATAGATGTTGACGCGCCTTAAATTAAAAAAAAATTCTATAAATAGTAACTACTTTTCTATAAAATGAAATCATTATTTTAATTATTAATTTATATCTGTGCAGTTCTTTTTCTTCTTGACTTCCTGTCTGTACAGATTAGCCAGGGATGTGGATAAGGTTATTTAATTTCTGACCAGATTTCTTGCGGCATAGCTGCGGCTGATGGTAACTAGAAATTGTTCTATTTACTGTATTTGCTTTTTATTTTCATAGGGTGGTTTTTTTTTTATTCATAAAATTGAAAATAGTCAAATATAATTCGTGGTTTGACTTTAAGAGGATGGTATGCAGATCGGCAGGTAGTTTTTGCATTTTTACATTTTGCTTTTATGATAGCTTTCCATAATTTATCTCTGTCCTCTTGGTGACTAATAACATTCTAGCATCAGAGTAGATGATTGATTCAGAAGGAAATGAAACAGAATTGATTGAAACAGATTTGATTGACTGAGATTCCTATACGAGACATGTGGTGGGGAGAATAGTTATGGTTAAAACGAAGTTTGGTCTTGGTTGTAAAGAAATTTCTACTTTCTTTTAGATCAATGAACTAAGGTTTTTTTGGGGGGGGGGAGGGGTAATGTCGGCTTTAAGGAGGAGTAAAATTTAACTGAGGCATTTTTGATTTCTCATACTCCATGGACCATTTCCTGTAATACTTATGTTTGGAGTAATTCCTTTATACCTGAGGGTAATAACTTTTCAAAATTAAGATCCTCTAGAACTTATCCGGAAAGCTCCGGGCGCTAATGACCTTAGATGTTGACGAGTCTTAAATTAAAAAAAAAAACAATCTGGTGGGCAACACTAACACAACTTTCTCTTACTCCTGTTCTCAAAATTATAATTGACAAAGTTTACAAACTATAGTTTGTGCACCAAATATAACGAAATTCACTGTTCAATAAGAACACACTTCCGGCTTACAAATTTTCTTAAAACTTGCAATTTAGGCCATCTATTTATTTCTAATTAATTTTGTTTGGATGATAGAATTGTATAATCAACTATGATACCACTTTAGATGAAGCTGTAACCCCACCTCTCCCCTAAAAATGCCCTTAAATGAATTTTCCCAGAGAAATGTTTCAAATACAAGTTCTAGCTGTTAGTATGTGTAGTTTAAATACCAAGTTTGAAGAAAATCGTTGGAGCGATTTTTGAGAAAATCGCAAAAACATAAAAAAAAACTAGTAAAGTGGTACATCTGGTTGAGGAATTTTGACAGACGACCCACTGTCGGATCCCATCGTGATACCTAAACGGAATATCAAGTTTGAACTTTCTACGATTTTTCGTTTTTGAGCTATGCTGTTCACATACATACACACACACACACACACACACACACACACACCACACACCCACACAGACCATTTGCTAAAAACCACTTTTTTGGATTCAGGGAACCTCAAAACGGATATTTCCGGTGAAAACTCAATATCGAAAATTTGACACGATTACAATATTTCCTCTTACTAGGAGTAAGAGAAAGTAAAAAACTAATCTAGATGCTGCAAATTCTAACGGAAGAGGAGAAAGACAGCGTTCTGTGATAAAATTCATTCAGACCATATTTATTTGTACCTTAATGCTATAAATATGAAATAAATCGGAAATTTCGTCAAACTGCCCCTTTCTTATTCAGTTTTTTAACATTTTCTTCTGACTTTAATCCTTTTTTTTACTTCCTCTTGCTCCTAGTAAGAGGAAGTATAGCGATCATGTCAATTTTTGAAATTGTATTATCACCGGAAATACATGTTTTGAGGTCTCTTAAATAGAAACAATATATTTTTAGCGAATGGTGTGTGTATGTGTGTGTGATTTAACAAAATGTCACAAAAACGAAAAATCGAAGACACCTCAAACTTGGTTTAAACAAGCTGCTGTTCTATATTAATTTTTGGAAATTCAGATGCGCGAGCCGCTTCTGCATAAACATGATCTATTCTTTCGTTACTGCTGCTTCTTCTGATTTAATTTTGTACTTGCACCTTATCAATTATTATTTTTTTTTTTTTACTTTCTCCAACTGCTACTGTTCTCGTGTCAAATTTTCGATATCGAGTTTTCACCGGAAATACACGTTTGAATTCCCCTGAGTCCAAAAAAGTGGTTTTTAGAAAATGGCCCGTGTGTTTGTGCATATGTTCGAATGTGTTTTGTACTGTTCACATAAACAGATTAGCTCAAAAATGAAAAACTGCAAAACTTGGCATTCCATTTGGGTAACACCATGAGACCGACAGGAAATTACCTGCCAAAATAACTTCAACCGGAAATACTATCTTTACTGAATTAATTTTTCAGCTTTTTACGATTTTCTTTAAACTAAATATCTTAACTACAATTACAAAGAGGTACAACTTTTAAACATTTGTGGAGGGGTTGTGTTATGTTTTTCTCTAAAGTGCTAATATAGTTTATTGTAAAATTTTATCATTTAAATAATATTAATTAGAATTGAATATGTTCTCAAAATTTTGAGTTTGAAGAAAATCTGTTGATCGGAAGTGTGTTTTCACTGAAATATTTCAGTTTTCTAGATTTTGTCCATAAAAACATCGACGGATTTCATTAAATCTATTTAACTGACTATGAATAGAGAGATCTACATAACCTTTATTGAGAAACTCCTAATTATCGAAAAATCATTGACTTTATTCCAGAAGATTTACTACTTTCTAAATGAGATGTCTTCCGTTCATATTACCTTAATTTGAAATGTAAATCACTGAGAAATCTACTTACTTCTTTTAGATGGAGTTTTGATAAGAGTGTAATATTAATAAAAGATATTGTTAGTGTATATTGCTATATGCATCAGTAAAATATATATATATATATATCTGATATGATGTCGAATGATTAGGAAGAGGATGGCCTTGGTGAGGTATGCGGCCCAGTCTGGGCATCTCTAACACACGGTGCACACACAACAAACGGCTACCTGAGGGCATTCCTCACAACATATACATATACATCTATTTTGAACAGATAAACAATGTTCACTGACATCACCTTGCCTTTCTTATATTTTTAGTTCTTAATCTAACTAAACTGTATATAATTTATTTAATTTAAATGGAATTGCATTGATGTTAACCCCCCCCCAGGTAGTAATATATCATAGAATTACACTAGTATTCATCAGATTAATAAAAGTTGAAAAATGAAATAAATTGATACAAAATTAATAATAAATAACAAACACAATAATTAGAAAACAGGAAGTATAATATATTTTAATTAGTATTTTTACTGCTGGCAATCATCGTGTCAAATTTTTGATATCGTGTTTTAACGAATAAAAAATAAAGGTTTTGCGGTCCACTTAATCAGAAAAAGTGTTTTTTTTAGAAATCGGTGTAGTTGTGTTCATTTGTAGGGCTCAGCTGTAAGTCAAAGACGGAAAATCGTAGAAAGTTTAAACTTGATATTTCGCTTAAGTTATCCCAGGAGGCCCACCAATAACCTATTGGTCAAAATCAGTCCACCTAGGGTATTTTTTTTTTTTTTACTTTTTTGCTATTTTTCAAAAACGGTTCTAGCGATTTCTTTTAAACTTAGTATAGCGATTACACATAATAAAGGGCTACAACTTTTATGTGTGATTTTCTAGGAAAATTTATTATAGGGGGTTTTGGGGGAGGGGTTAGGCTTAGGCTTTCCTGTAATGTGCCATTTCCGTTACGTTTTTATGATTCTATCATTTATTAATAAGAATTACATTTGTTTTCCAAAAATTCCAAGTTTGAGGAAATTCGGTAGACCGGAAGTGCGACTTTACTGAACTTTTTTCCGTTTTCAGCGATTTTCTGATAAAGAAACTAACGATTTCCTTCAAACTTGGTATACTAACTACAGAACTGAAAGGTTACGTTCCTGTTACAATGAATGTGAGAAGGAGAGAGAATTAGAGAGAATGAATTTAGGCATGAGATTAGAAATAAATTAGATGATGTGCTGAACACTGTATAATGAATAGAACACGCGAACTGCTAGGACTTTACAATAAATTAGAGAGAACAACAAAGAGACTGACTGGTTGAGTAAATAGGTTGCTGACTGGATGTACTGTTGTAATAACTGTCCTGACTGTTTTGCCGTCGCTCTATTTTGTATGAATCGAACCCTCCCTTCCTAGTCTAGCCTAGGTGGGGGATAACTAACTTTTGATTCATTTAATGTGTGCTTCTCCGCTCTTTGGATCATATGTTAATGATTTGGATCCCATTACACTATTTATTATTATTGAAATAAATGAATCGTTTAATAAACTAAATTAGCAGCATATACATAAGAAAATATAAACCCTCCCTCATCTAAAAACCGCTTTAGGTATATGAATTTTCCCGGGGAAATGGAACACACAAACTGCAAGGAATTCACACTGTTAGAGTATGAGGTAGCGAGAGAATAATAAAGAGACAGACTGACTGAGTAAGTAGCAAGTAAGTAGATAGGTTGCTGACTAGATTTACTGTTATAAAAACTGTTCTGAGCTGTTCTGGCTATCGCTCTACATATATATATGAATCGAATTCTCTCTCCATAGACAGGCCTAGGTGCGGAGTAACTAACGTTTTATTAATTTAATGTCTGCATCTTTGCTCTCGCATCCTATTAATCTTTAACGATTCACACCAGTCACCCATTACACCCTTAAGAGTCGTTTTTAATTTAGTTTTTTTCAGCTATACATATGAAGCCAGTTAAAAGTTCAGTAAAAATTCCGAGTTTGAAATAAATATTGTCCATAATAAGATATTTAAAACACAGGTAAGGGAAAGTCGTGTGAATAATTCACATTAGATTTTTCTTTTTTTTATCTACAGTTGAATAATACGACAATTATTCCATTTAATTCAGAGACTACTTGTACTTTTAATATCTAGAGATTAAAATAAAATACAGTGTTGCCAGCTTTCAATTTGATAATTTGTAAAATACCTACGGAGAGAAAATTAGTAAAAAAATTCTGTTTTTTTTTTTCCAATGAAATAATTAGCTGTAAATAATTAACCAATCACAGTCTAGAAGTAAAGGTATCAAAGGTGGGCGTGGTCATCAACATTCTAAATTTCTAATTGGCCTAACATAAACACACATTCATTTCACACCTTCTTCTTCTACACTGTGATTGATTAAATTATTTATAGCTAATTATTTCTTTGGAAAAAAACTAGTTTAAATTTTTTTTTTTTTACTAATTTTTTCTCCTTAGATATTTTATAAATTATCAAATTGTGCAATAAATTTTTTTTAAAAAAAAAATGCTAAAAAATCAAGTTATTTCTAACATAATATTTACTGTTTTATATAATTATTAATGTAAGCTATAAAGAAAAAAATTCAGAATTTTCATTCCATTGTTGAAAAAGAAAGCAAAAGTGAATTTCTTGCGAATAAATGCAAGATCCAATTTAATTCCGCCATTTTGTATTTTTGGCCGTTTATACTAATGGAACAAAATAAAATTGATGTTAAACACCCACAAAAATTTTCTCCAAGGAATTTATAATATTTTGTTAAAAGAAAAAACTTTTCTTAGACCTGGAGTTTTTAAGTTATTCATTGTAGTGTTTTCTTAATTTTATGTAGGTGGCGCAGCCCAAAAAGTATTGAAACAGTACTAGAAAGATGGAAATCTACGGCATGACTTAATGCAATCAAAATCTAGTTTCATGTAACAACATAAAGAAAAGGAATCTTACTAATTATTAGTGCAATTAAATAAATACATTATAATAAGAAGAAGCGTTATAATATTAGAGTTCGATAAACTATAGAGACTATGTAAATTGGAGTAAGAAAAAGTATTGTGAGTGTTTCACATCAGATTTTTTTCCCTATTATTAGATGAATACTTTCCGTCACATTTCAATGTAATGATAATATTCATCATTTCACCAAACTTTTAAGGACATATTTCAGGAAACTATCATACAGGAACTAAAAAAAATGACAACTATCTAAAAAATTGAACTTTACAAACTGTTTTAGACCTTGTAGTGTAAAAACACTAAATCATTGTTAATTTATTGTTATTTATAGTATTAAATATGTTGTTTATTGAAGTGGTTATTTCAAGCTAACATTTACGGACAACTCTCTATGGATTAGATAAATGGTAAAGTACTGGACCGATTTAAAGTGTCTTAAACATAAATATGGTGTGAAACACTGAAAAAAAAAAAAAATTATATAAATTAGTAATTCTGTTTGAGAAATTTCGACAGATACAATGGTGTGATAAGTAAACGGAATGTCAGGTTTGAATTGAGGTGATTTTAGTTTTTGAGCTATACAGATTCACAAAAAGCACACATACATCCTAATATATTCTGGGACTTAGGGCACTTCAAGACTTATATTTTTGGTGAAAACTTGATTGCTAAAAATTTTATATGTCGCAAATACTTCCTCTTTACCATCAAGTAAGAAAAAGAAAGAGTCATATGTTAAATAAGTTAAAAAAAAAACAATTTATGTAGTAATGAAGGTAAAATTTACAAATAGTCGATTATTCAATAGGTGTATAATGTGAGGAGGAAAGAGAATTAGGGAGTATGGATTTAGGAATGAGATTAGAAATAAACTAGATGATATGCTGAACACTATATAATAAATAGAACACACAAACTGCAAGGACTTTACCGTTAAATAGAAGTTAGGTAGTGAGGGAATAATAAAGAGACAGACTGGCTGAGTAATAAGAAAGTAGTAGATAGGCTGACTGCTGGAAGTACTGTTGTAAAAATTGTCGTAAACTGTTCTGAACTGTTCTGCCTTCGCTCTATTTATATGAATCGAATTCTCCCTTCCTAGTGTGGCCTAGGTGGGGAGTGACCAATGTTTTATTCATTTAATGTCTGCTTCATCACTCTTCTTATCCTAGGAATCTTTATTGATTCGGATCCCTTTCAGGTGCAATTTCCGATTTCTTATTGGCAGATGAAAATCCAGAGATTTATATATCGGGCATGTATCATAACCATATAATCGATAAATTTTGGTGTGACCGGCTTAATAAGGAATCAATTTATGGGTCCATATTTTTACGATGAAACATTGAATGCAGATAGGTAACTTCATTTCTTATGTGAAGTTTTCCCAGATTTGTTTGAAAAATGTCCCTCTTGCGTGCCGGCAAATGATATATTTTCAGCAAGATGGATGTCCACGTCATAATGCGAGAATAACAAAGGTGTTGTCTAGAACGTACTTAACGTGGTAAATGGTTTGGCACGCACGGACCCATTCCTTACACCTGACACCTCAAGATTATTTTCTCTGAGGAAATATATCTAAAAAAATAAATTTAATGCCAAATTAGTCCCTGTCTTTACTGTATAAGAATTTATGGAAAGAATTTCTAAAGCCTGCGAATAAATTCCGTTCTGATTCTGAAAGGAATACAGTCATACAACAAGAATTACAGACAAAATGAGCGTGTTTGTGCTTATTGGTGTATGGTGACCGTACACGAATGTGACTATGTTTTTTCCTTTTTTATTATATTAATTTTATTATATTATATTATATTAATATTTTTAAAATGGTTTTCAAATCTTATATTAATATTTTTCTAACGCTAAACAAAGGCACTCACCAGTAATTGTTCTTCCAAATTTGAAATTGTCGCGCCTCGTTATAAATATTTTTCTTATCCCTCCCACCTTTTAACAGTTTTTTTTTTAATTTTTAAAAATACTCTCTCTTCATTTCAATCTCAGCGTATACTGTTCGCCTACCATAAAGGTATCGTTATCTTTTTTTACTTTCTCTCAATGTTAATATCATTACATTTAATTAACTGTCACTTCTGTGCTACAATTTCTTATTTTTAATATCTTATGCTCAATTTGTTCTGTAAATATTTCTTTAATTTCAATTTTTCTTTTATTTTTTAATAAATTTATGCACTTTTTCTTCACTACAATACTATTGTTAGGTAAATTAGGGGTTCAAACAAAATATCTGAACCCTGTTGTATAACCTGTCGTAGAATACTTGATAACACACTGCTGGGTTAGTGAAATCCAAGAAGGGCATAAATAAATGAAAAAAATATTGAAGAACAAAATGTATCCTTTATATTGACCTCCATTATATCCTTGTTTTTCTGTCTTTTGTTGCTACACTACCCCTTGAACCCACTTATTTCAGCAAGACCTGCCTATGGTCTCCTATTGGAGTTTCTGCAGAGTTCTAATTTCCTGGAAACCAGTTTATGGTACCGGATGAACGAATCTACTGGGCATGCAAATACGCTACACCTTTACTTCAGAAGAGGGTTCACTCAAAGCGAGGGCTGACTTGCTGATGTATTCCCTTGTAGCCTGCTTGATTTCACCCAAAGGGATTCGTAGGTTATAGCTGAATTGAGTTCACACCTTTTCTATTCAATATAGAATCTCGAACTGAAAGAAATTCTTAGTAGTGTGGCGTATAAAATTGTAGTAACGTTAAAATAGTATCTTGGCAGCCCAGTTTAGCACAAATAATGTTGTAGAGAACTTAGAACATTGGCCTTCAAGTACTTCAGTCAACTTCAAGGAAAGTACAATGGCGATACTCACCTCACTCCACTCCTTAAAAACATGTGCACAACAGGAAACGCAACGCAGTGATGCCTAGTGAAGTGCACAAAATATCCACGGACAATAAGGCGCTAACAGGCGTTTAACTCACTATTAGTACACAAACAAATAAAGATACAAATTAAAATGCAAATAATCAGTTAATTATTTCACCCGAAATTGGTGGGCCCCCCTTTTTATGTCAAATTTTTGCTATAATCTGAGTTACGTAATTCGCTGCTTAGAAATCACTATTGAAACAAAAAAACGTAACAACTATACAGTAATGTACCTTTTCTCCAATAAATCTCCTTTTTGCAGAACTCTTGAAGAAGGGCACTCGCTAATGGTACCCGAAACGTAGAGCAACAAAGAATTATTTTTTCTTAAAAAAACTCTTCTGGCCATTACCGTATAAACAACTCATTAAAAATATTTTTACTTTAAGAATTTGTTATATAAAATATGAGATTAAATTTGAAAGTAGGAATTTAATTTTGAAATCTTTAAATTCTACAGCAAAAAAAAAAATTGATCAAGATGTGGAATCCTTGAAAAAATTGAGTGGGGGGGGGGGGATCATTTGGAACGTTTTTTTCTATCTCGCGTACTTTGCAAAACAAGTGGGTGGTGCATGTTAAAATTGTCACCTTTATATATTTATGTATAATGTAAAATTTATTTATAAATAAATTTAAATTTATAAATTGAAGCAGGTGAATGTTAGTATTTTTTTTTCCTACTAAGTAATGAGAAAATAAAGTAAACAGTGGGTATAATGTCAAGGCAGGGCAACTTACCGGCAGGTGGTCCGGAATATAGGTCTTCAACCTATTAAATATAATAAGTAAAGAATATGTCATGCTGGCAGAATTCCTCCATATGTTCGCAGCTGTGTCAAGTTGATGAACTCATTATTAGGTCAAAACACTTCTAACTTAACAAGGAAAATATGAATTTATAAATAAATTTGTAATCTAAGATTTGTCAACCAGTAGACTTTAGATTTCTGGGAATATGAATCTATGGTTACTTAAAGATCTGAGTTGTTTAAAACACTAGGAATCTTAAGACTTCTATAGAAATAGCACTTTAGCATTGCCCGACGTGCTTTCTTGGTTCTTTCTGGTTACCGACTTCAGTAAGTCTTTTCTCAGCACCTTGTATTTCACATTCACAAATCAGGATTCAGTACGATCAATAGTTTCTTCAATTACACCCGAACAATTGTGAGCTGAGCGGAATGTTTCCCAGTACAATTGCTTGAGAGGCATCCTTTATCTTCATATAACTTCATCCAGGAACTATCATTTTATCACTAATTAAATACTAATAATACTACAGTAAGTCTGTAGATAGTTATTTTTTCTCTAATTATGTACATATTTATGGACCAAATCATATTTGTTGAAAGAACATAACCCTACCCTATGGCGCAACCACCCATGAAGGGCCAAGGTTTGCCAGATGGCGATTTGAATAGGGGAGCGTGTGGTAAACGTTCCACACGTCGGCGTTCGCTACCTAGGGCGCTACTATTTTTTTATTACGATGCTGGGTCAACACCGACTTTGCCCTCACGGGAACCGAACCCTGGAATTCTCGCACGAAAGGCGAGTGCGCTAGCCACTAGACCAACGCGTGAGGACGTTGAAAGAACATAATATTTTTTAATTTTCACTTCTCTCACTGCTATAAAATAACTCTCAACAGTTTCGTCAATTTTTTGAAAGTGAGTTTTAACGGAAATTACATGTTTTAAGGTCTACTGAGTAAAAATTTTGGTAAGCGGAAGTATTGCGATCTTGCCAGATTTTCGTGAAATTGAGTTTTCACCGGAAATACATGTTTTGGACATTTCTCTCGGCCACTCATATTCTCTCCTCACACATTATCATCAAATATAATATTGTGAGTAGAGTGTCTTTTAGTGTAATACATATTCATTCTTCAACACCCTTATTAAAATTTCCACCTGCCATCAAACGAAAGTACCATTTTCTCGTTTCTGGCCGTTTTTCTCAAAGCGGATTTAACGATTTTCTTGCATTATCTGTAAGTCTACCAATTTGAAACATTTTTCTGGACAAATTCATTTTAGAGAGTGTTGGTAAAGGATTGGCCTTAGGCTTTCATTTAAAAGTATTATTTGATTGTATTATATGATTATTCTAACACCTATATAAGAATTAAATGTTTCCTTAAGGCCTCGGACAGTGTTCTGTTGTTACATAGAACACTGTCCATTACCGGACAGTGAGCTATAGAGGTTTCTAGGAAGAAAGAAATCTAAGGGTAGGACTCCACGTGAGAACCCCAATTAACATCATTATTAATATTATTTTGGCAAATGAGTTTGGCACCCTGGTACGTGTGTGAATGTTTGTGTGAATGTGGATAGGTTTAGAATCTTCATAGAGTGTAAGGAGTATAGAGTATTCTCGTATGGGAGAAGCGTAAATTGTGTTTTAATGGATAAATGTATTTATAAGGATGAATGTATTTATAAGGATGAATACATTTATAAGGATGAATGTATTTATAAGGATGATTGTATTTATAAGGATGAATGTATTTATAAGGATGCATGTTCTTGTTAGAAGAATGAACGTATTTATAAGGATGCATGTTCTTTTTATAAGGATGAATGTATTTTAAGGATGAATGCACTCACAGGATAAATATAAATAATACACAATCAGAATATAGATGATAAGAATGATAAGGAAATATGTCTGACTATACTGATGATCAATTAGTTTTGGATCTGCAAAACTAATCAAGCAATATTAAAAGAGTAGAATATAGTTGAATTGAAATAAAAAGGTTAATATTGTATCTATTTCATTAGATTGTTTTTTTTTTTTTTTAGAATGTTCCAATAATATAGAGTGTTTATTAAAGGTAAAGTGTCTATTTTATATAGTTCAGGTGCAAAGGACCATTGATGTTATGCACCTGTACAAAAAAAAAAAAATTATTTTGATCAATTTCATTGAAAATAAATCAGTGACTTTATATGCTGGATTTCATTGGTGCACATGTAATGGTCAAACAAAGTTAATTTGTTTTTGTCTACCAACTAGTGCCAACTGCTATTTACTCTCCAGTTCGAGGTTCTCTTTAACTTGGACAATGTGCACAGTTGGCCCCATTTTAAAAAAAAAAATCATGTGAAATTAAAAACAAAAGAAAAAAATTTGATATGATACATTCATACGACCTTCACTAGTGCTATTTACATAGTTATAATTGATTAATTGATTAATTCTATTCTAACATACAAAATTTTAATTAGATGTTTAGTTGTCTTCGTGATACATGAATGGGAGAAGAATATAAACTTCATAAAAACCACTTATATGAGGAATGCATAACTTACTATACTTCTCCTCTTCCAAAACCACCCTTAATTGAATTCACTCGGAAGAGTAATTCAAACAAAAGCGTATGTATGGTTAGGGCATGGGCAACTTTAATGAAATTCGTTGGCTTCTTTGTTGGTGGAGAAAGTTGCGAAAAACTGAAATATCCATTCAGTAAAGTTGCATTTCCGGTGACGCAATTTTCTTCAAACACAATAATTGAATTAATGGACTGTTATGTAGATGATGAAATGATATTACAATAAACTGAAATAAAAGTTTATAGAAAACCTTTCCTCCAAAGACAGTCTTAAATTACATTTTTACGTTTTAAAATGTTGCAAATAAAATGTTGGAGCTATTTATGGGATCGGAATCATTAAAGATTTATAGGATCCGAAGAGCGGAGAAGAAGACATTAAATGTTACAAAAGTTAGTTACTCCCCACCGAGGCTAGGCTAGGAAGGAAGAGTTCGATTCATATAAATTGAGCGACAGCAGGACAGTTTTACGATAGTTTACAACAAACAGTACATCCAGACAGCAACCTATCTACTTCCTTCTTGTTACTCAGCCAGTCTGTCTCTTTATATTTCTCTCGCTACCTAACTTCTATTTTATTGTAAAATCCTTGTAGTTTGAGTGTTCTATTCATTATACAGTGTTCAGCATTTCATCTAGTTTATTTCTAAATCTCACATTCTAAAATCCATTCTCTCTAATACTCTCTCCTTCTCACATCCATTATATATATGTAATTATACAGAAAATCGTTGGAGGCATTTTTTGAGAAAATCGCAAAAAAAAAAACTAAAAAAATCCATTCAGAAAAATTGTCCTAATTGTTTAGATACCTTGGTGCTCGCAAGGGGTATCTGTTGCATGCAGTTACGGGGAGTAGCGACTCCACGGTTATCACAGCTCAGTACTTCATGCACAGTACACAATACACTTAAACTATATACACTCTACACTTTACAGTCGAGGACAAACACAGTAAAGCCAAGGGAGAAGGAAGAAGGGATTCGCTCAGTGGTAGCACGCTGGACTAGCAACTCGGAAGTCCGGGTTTGAATCCAGCATGCTGCCCTTAGATATTCTCTTCCTAGGAGCCTTTACAACTCACTGCACGCTGATGAGCTGTGTTGTCTGTAGCTAGAGAACACTGCTTGGAGGCCGGCACAATACACTGAGAAGGCTCCGGAAGGCACAATAGATCTTTCAGGTCGTAGTGCGATAATCCCCGCAACAATCTACAATCTAGATACCCTGGTGGAAAGGAAATTTCTACGATTTTCCATTTTTGAATTATGCTGATCGCACATACTCCACTCAAACAATTTCTAAAAAAAATCACTTTTTTTTTGTCTGAGATTGTATTTCTGGTGAGAAAAATCGACATCGAAATTTTGACACAATCCTCAAGAAGAGAAAGTGAAAAAAAAAAAAAAATACAGTAAAGTCGGATTTCTATTGGTGTATTTTAACCGAAACTTGGTATCTAAAAAGATCTTATCTTTGAGCTTGCAGCGGATTTTTTTTCATTTTTGAGATATTTTGTTGGAGTATTTGGGCCTAGAACTAAACACTCGGAACCCATGGGCAGGTTTTCCAGCATCTTCCAGGCGGAAATTCACGCTATTGGAAGATGCGTCCAGTTGAACCTTGTCAGAGGATATCGGAATCACGGGATAGTTATCCTATCCGATAGTCAGGCTGCCATTAAAGCACTGAGTTCTTATGTTATCAGTTCTAAAATAGTATGGGAATGCCTAGGTACGCTTAATGACCATGGCAGAAGAAATAAAGTCACCCTATATTGGGTGCCGGGACATATCGGAGTGGCAGGTAAAATGAGGTAGCCGACACCCTGGCAAAAGAAGGCGCTGTATTTCCTCTCAGTGGGCCGGAGTCATTTTGTGAAGTCAGTGACCCAGTACTCTTAGAAGAAATCAAAAAGGAGGAGGTGGCGAAAAGAGTTCGTCTCTAGAACACTCCTCCGGGACTGAGACTGGCCAAGGTCTGCCTTATAACCAGGAAAGATCCGAAAGCCTGCATCAGTCTGAGTAAGAATAGGATCCGTATTCTTACGGGATTCCTTACGGGGCATTGCAGACTCAGGCGATACCTGAGGAAGTTTGGCCTAGATGATGATGGCACATGCAGATTCTGTGGAGAGATGGAGGAAACTCCGATACATCTCCTCACAGACTGTGATGCTGTCATTCAAAGAAGATTTAGTAGTCTGGGCAGTTACCAGATAGGGGAGGGGGAAATATCTACCCTAGAACCTTCTGGGATTCCTTAGAGAGCTCAACCTGGAGGGGGTGCTGTAGATGAGGTAGCTCATCTTCGGCACCAGAGGGGGTTACAATAGATCAAACAATGGTCGCAGTACAGAACCCTCAAAAAAAAAGAGAGATATTGTTCGCATAAACACTCCTACCATTTGCTAAAAACATTTTTTTGCTTACTCAGGGTACCTCAAAACATATGGTTCCGATGAAAACTTGCATTTTCAAAAATTCGATCGATCACATTTGCTCTTATCAGGAGTAAGGATTGAAAAAAAATGTGTTCATTAGAACCGATGAATTGAATTACACTTTAATCGACTACTTCCCTTCATATTTGCTTTATTGAAGTTTTGTTGAGTATTTATTGGTTTTCCATTCATAATTATCTGTTAAAGCCTGTTTTATCGTTTTTAATTTGTAACTATATTTATATCGTCGGATAAATTGTAGTCTACAAGGCAAATTGAGAAGTTAATTTGAAAAGTTTCTATTTATTATAGAAAAAAAGAAAAGAAAAGATAGATTGAAATAAAACCAACCGTACTAGTTAGTGTCGTGAATGCAACTAAGATAACACGCCACTGACTCTTCATTAAACTCGTAAGAGTAAATTAGTGTTCATGTCAAACAAACATAAAAGACAACTCGGCACCGCCCCATTGATTGCCATTTTGCTAAAACTGTTATTGCCTTAGTATTTGATTAAATATCTTTTATGAGTCTCTCTCTCTCTCTCTCTCTCTCTCTATCACTTATCTCTCTCTCTCTCTCTCCTATTCCGTGTGTGTATTTGTATTTGTAATTGAACAAGATATCTCTAAAAAAAAAGAAGAATCTCTGGAGAATCAAACATTATATTCAGTTTAGATATCACCAACAAAATCCTCCAATCAGATAGGCCATTTTATGGAATGGCTTCTTTCTTTCAATAAACTGTTTGCTGGAAAAAGGTTCCAGCGATAATTCTTAAACAAAATTTAATAACTGTATAGATAGACCAGGTATCTCAAACTCAAACCTCAGCAAAGTGCCAGTCAATTGTACATTCTGTGATGGATGCCAATATAAAAATATATTTAATTTGAAATTATTAAATTATGAAGAAAATGTAACATTCACTGGCAAAAAGGACTATTCAGGTAGAAGACCACTATTGTCTTTTAGAGTTCATGAAATTGTTAGCATTGTCTACCCCTTCTTCTCACAGGGGAAGATTTGAACGAACAATTAGAAGACATTCTTTCAGGACAGTCTGTTTTAGTCATTCAACTAGAACCCTTCAGGAATCAGTGCCAGTTGTAGGCTTTATCATTTATTCTAGATAAATAATTGATTTATTAAGATATAGTTGTGATATTGTAAACTATTAAAATTCACTTAGAGAATAATATAATTATTTCAAAAACAATGGTGATCTTTAATTTATTTCTAATACTTCTCTTCTCTTAGAACATACACACAAGCCCTTTACAAAACCGCTCACGCCACTATACTACAGCACATCACACCAATTACATTTCAATTCCTACATCAGACGTGGGCTAATTAAATATTATTCTATAAACAACAAACATATAAATACAGATGATAACAAAACAAAACATACATAAACGGAAATATACATTAAAAATAGAAAGGCTTTCACAATTGCCGCTATTATAAAGAAGTTTTTTATGGAGTTGGACAGAGAAAAATGTAGAAGAGAAATATACACTGGTGAGTAGAAATGATAGACTGAGTGGCAGAGTATTGGCTTGATGATATTTTCTTGAAAACTGGCTACAAGATTGTGTAAAAAACTTGACTGACTGATTGTTTGAATCCAATAGCTCTCATATATTATGGTTTGGTGTAGTGGTTATGAGCATGGACTTGGAGCTAGTAGGTCTCCAGTTCGAGTCCCGGCGTATAACTATTAAATTTTATATTATTTGAAAAAAATTTTAATAGTAAAGTATGTGTTTTCGTTCCCCGTCCAATAACATTTCAATTGGTAGTTGAACGTTAAACCCGCCTGAACTTTACTTTACTTTATTATTTAACTGGAACTGACTTTGCAATTCTTAAGTTAATTGAACCTTTCACCATTGCTTTTCTCCCAAGCTACTTAATTTATCTTGAACTGATTCATCTAAAGAACAACTTCGACAATTTTTAACTGAACAGACTTTGAACTTTACTCTTATTTAAGACTTATTCCTTTCATTTCTTTTTTTTTTATCCCTTTAATTAATGTAAATAATTCTAAAACTGTACGATTGACATGTTTTTCCTGGAAGGAAAAACACATTATATAATGTAATTTATTATATATAAACATCTTATGTAATGTCAGATTAATGTTAAATAAATAAGTGACTAACAATAAATATATAATATAACTCATGTTAAATGCGATATTCTACTTTTTTTATGCAAAATGAGATTTATGTAATTAGACAAATTCAATTATTTCTTGCAGTTTTCTAATTACGTACATAAGCAATTTAAAGCTATCATTATTTCAAATTGTCATTAATTACATTTCATTTATAATTCATTTCATATCATATCATTGATTTCAAATGATCTATTATTTAATGTACTTTGCATTGTTAAGGCAATTTCAAATTATCCTTTTTCAGCTGATTCAAAATATTGTAAAAATCATAAGCAGGCGGAGTTGATCTCTCCTAGCTTATGGTAGGGAGAATTGTTATGCCTCGTGTAACGTGATTTTTTTTTTTGTTGCAGGTAAAATCTGCTAGTATAATCTATAAACACTCTCTCATTCTAATGCTCTCTCAACCACCAATATGACAGACAGAAGAAATCAACATCACAAGACAACATTCAACCAACTAGCTCCAACATTATTCACTAGCTCCAATATGTAGCATTCTAAATAGCTACAAGTACGCTACAATATTAGCTACAGCACCAACCATTTAGCCTAGCTGTAAGGTTGAAAATTTCTTCAAAAGAAGTGATGATATAATGGATTGCTGACAGTATAACAGATTTGCTGCAATAAAAACTTTATATAGAATCCGCCCAACTGGTACGTCACATGAGGCGTGACGCATCTCCATACCATAAGCTAAGGAAGATCAAAATCCGCCTACGTCAACCCCTAGGAGATTTGGACGGAGAAGTCAGAGAAGTTCTACAAGCATATAGTAAAGGTTAGGCACAATCAGGCTACAATTCAGTTTTTCAATCACAGTTTAGTGTATGCAGTCTTGTATCCAGGCTTCAATAAAATATCATCCAGGCTTCAATAAAATATCATTAATACTCTGCCAGTTCAGCCTATCATTTCCACATATGCAACCTTTTTTTT